>OX578133.1:115983574-116501074 GCA_951213105.1 Amaurobius ferox | reverse complement strand
AATGTATTTTTCTGAAAATGTTTCACTTAAACTGCATAGAAGTGCATGTTTACTAAAAAAATAATCTAATATTCTTTCGGTTGCATTTCTGTGCGTGTCGGTTGAATATTTTTTTTTATAAAACTTGGATCCAGAAATATTTGGTCCCATGAACGGAGACATGCATATATTTTACCAACTTTTACACGAAACATCTTATCTGTTGACGGAAAATATACTTTTAAGTTACAGGGGAAAAAATAAAGTGTATTGGGAGAACAGTTTTGTTATACGATTCATGTTGATGATACTCTGTGATTTGTATTGATAAAATGGTAGAACAAAAATGTTTAAAGTATGCTTGAAAATCACCAAAATTGTAGAATATTAATATTCTAGGTAAAAACTTAGACATTTTTTCCTACAGTAGATAAAAGTGTACTAAAAGCATGATAAAATCGCAAAGATACGACGGAAAACTGAACGGGGCAGACTGGATCATATTTCTGAAATATTTTGATAATTTAATGGTTTTTACGAAATATTCTTTATGAAAGAAATACTACTGATACAAGCAGATTTTGTCATCTAACAAGCCAAGGCCGTATGTCTGAAAGCGACGTATAATAGATGAGCAGGAGATACCAACCAAAGTAACCTACATCACAAGTTAAACGAATCGGCGTAAAGGGGACAAACAAGAATCGGCGAAAAGGTAGGCAGTAGGAATCAGCTCAATGGTGGAGGGGTTTTAAAAGATTTGATGAATGCAAACTTTGAAATTTTAGAACATTCGAAGGAAGGAAGCGAATGGCCTAGAAAAATGGGTAATAGGTAAAGTATTGCATTTTAAAATGTGTGAGAATTGTATATAAAAACTTAACGTTTGTCTTTACCATGTGCTACGAATGAGCAACCAAACAATGCTTCATCCCACTATACGTATCTTAATCATAAAATTAAAATTAAATTAAATAAACTCAGCGTTAGGCTTGAGAATAATTCCTTTGCAAATAAAACAGGTACTAAATAGGTATTAAATGCGCCCCTTTCCCTATTCCATATATAAGACAAACAATTCAAACCTGAATCTCATGTTGAGAAAATCTAGTTAAAATATAAACCTGTAATTATACCCGATAATGAAATTAAAATTGAAATTTTTAATAAATCATATATATAATATTAGGTAATAAGGGTCGTAAACGCCTTGTTCGCCGCATTAACATACATGGTGTAAGTGCATGAATAGTGTATTAGATGAAAGATTCAAACTGATAAAACAATAAATGAAGCTAGTCCTTTCCTGGCGCCCAAAATGTTTGAGAGTATCACACATGAAAAATATATAAAAAATAATAAAAGAGAAAAGTATTTCCGAAACCATATATGTTCTCAAGGGCCATATATATATATATATATATATATATATATATATATATATATATATATATCGTATCAAGGACTCTATTTATATATATATACTAGCAGCATACCCGTTCTTCGTACGGAGTATATAATATAAAGAAACTTGAAATTCATAATCATGCCCAAATTCTTATAGTATACTAAATGACATGTTTAATCAAAATATTCTGTTAAAATATTTAATATAATGCTCCTAAAAAGAAGTTTAAGAATCTCTGCTCTCGCTATATAAAATTATCTTCATGGACATATCTGAAGAATAAAACATCTTGGACCCCTTATGTAAGCAAATATAAAAAAAATATGGAATGGAATCAATATATGCAAAATAAAAGCGTTAAAATTGTATGGGACCCGTACTAATTATATACACGAATATTAGAAAATATAACCTGTATTAGTAGATTACATGTATAAATTGAAAATACCAATAAACCCGTAATTTTTAAATCTGAAGACAGTCATTTATTCCAATATATGTCAAAATTAAAGTGCTAAAATTATATGGGAAGATATACACGTACTACTTATAATGTCCGATTATTAGTAGAAGATTACCCGTTTTGCAATATGAGTCACAAATGTTTTTTGGTAAAATACAACAGACGACGTAATAAATTGAATATATAATTAATCCCCTAAATCTTCATACCAGAAGACTGTACTTGATTCCAATATATATGCCAATATATGTCAAAATATATGCCAATATACCTGTACTACTTATATTCTCGTAGGTTAGAAGATATACCCGTGCATTCCTAGAAGATTACTCGTACAACGTACAATATGCGTGTGTCAGCAATTTTTGCCGCAATAAAACAATGGCGTAATAACTTAAAAATATCAATAATCCCTGAATCAATAATTCCGGAAAATATCAATAATAATAATGTTTAAACCTGAAGAGTATAATTGATATTATCCAGTCCAAAATGAAATGGCAATGAAATTTATTTTATATACATATCTTCATTATTCAAATCGGAAAGGATTTAATAAAAATCGTCTGCCGCATAAACACATTGGATTTAAATCCGTTGCTAAGCGACATGATATAATTTTCTTCAAATAAATTGGTAGAAAAAATATCGTCTAAATAGTTATATTTCTATGGAACATTTGGCGACAGTTTCGTCAAATTAGCGACATTTTAAAAAATCGCCAAATTTATCGCCAAGTGGGACTGTAGAACTGACAGTTCCACTTTGCGACAAATTGACGAAATATCATCACAATACTATCCCCTAACAAAAAACAATTAATATCATTTATGTAGCGCAATTTTATCAATTTCAAGATATTTTTATAGATTTGAAAACATTTTTATCAATTTGGTGACATTTTAAAAATTCGCTAAATGTATTACTAAGTAGGATGGTTGGTCTGACAGATAAATGCTAACCAAACATCATTTCAGTACTCTCTTCTAACAAAACAAAAAAAAAATTCATAGAAGACCCAAGCCACACGACCAACCCGAAGGTTTATGGCAGCTGTTTGTGTGTCGTTTATATCAATTTGGCGACATTTCCGTCAATTTGGCAAAGTTTAAGAAAAGTTGTCAAATTAGCGATATCCCTCCAAATTCGTAGCTTTGAATTTGCAGATCTGAATGAAACATTCTTATCTCGTTTCAATATACTAAATGAAAACACTACAATTGTATTAGAAGATATACCCGCTCTACTCTTTTCCTGTTTCAACAATCGGCTATATGAATTTATTGTCTAAACACAATATATGAGTTTAGTAGCTAAATACGATATAAGCTTGAAAACTCTTTGCCAAAATAAATGAAATTGATGCACGCAGTCAGCAATTAATATAATTAAAAGAAAAATCAAACCGTCTATTCATAATATATACTTTTATATCCATTTATCCATTTATTTATTATTTAAATCGAAAAAAAATAATAAAAACATTAACAAACACATTTAATTTAATTGCGATGCCGAGCAACATGATATATTCTCCTAAAATGTTAAAATTTATTAACCACTAACAGCACACCCGTTATTCGTACGGAGTGTATAATTTAAAGAAACTTAAAGTTCGCAATCACGTGCGAATTCTGTTAAAATATTAAATTTATTGCTCCTAAAGAGAAGTTTAAGAATATATGTTCTCACTATGCAAAATTATCTT
The DNA here is from genome assembly GCA_951213105.1 of Amaurobius ferox. Lineage (NCBI taxonomy): Eukaryota > Metazoa > Arthropoda > Arachnida > Araneae > Amaurobiidae > Amaurobius > Amaurobius ferox. The sequence continues at coordinate 116,497,516 of OX578133.1, read as the reverse complement.
CACGATCAGATCTGAAGAATAAAACATCCTGCCCTCTTTTGTAAGCAAATTTACAGAAGAAAAAATAGGAATTGAATGAATATATGCAACCCCGTACTAATTATATTGTCGCAGATCAGAAAATATGCCAATGTGTTAGTAGAAGATTACCCGTATTACAATATGCGTCTGAAAAATATTTGCCAAAATAAAAGAGATGACGTAATAAATTGAAAACATCAATAATATCCGTACTCTTTATACCAGAAGGTCGTAATTGATTCCAATATATGCCAATATATATCAAAACATATGTCAATATACCTGTACTACTTATATTCTCGTAGATTAAAAGATATACACGTGTATTTGTAGAAGATTCGTACAACATACAATATATGAGTTTAAACAATTTTTGTCATAATAAAATAATTGCATAATAACTTGAAAATATCAATAATCCTTGAATCAATAATCCCCGAAAATATAAATAATAATAATTTTTAAACCTGAAGACCGTAATTGATATTATCCAGTCAAAAATGCTATAAGAAAAATCAAATCGTTCTTTTCTAAAATATATTTTTATATCCATTTATTTATTATTCAAATCGAAAAAATAATTATTAAAATTAGCAGACAGATTTAATTTAATTGCGTTTCTGAGTAACATGATATAAGATAGAATCTTATAACATGTTAAATATGTCATGTCTTATAACATAAACTGCGAAATTAAATAACGATTTTGATTTCTCTATACTTCTCATTGTTCCGTAAAAGCTTGTTTTAAATAAACCATGAACCATGGAGATAGATTTCCCCTTTAAATCATGTTTCAAACAATTCATGTTTTCAGAAAGTGACTAATTAACGCAAAAAATCTCCCATCAAACTCAGAGATTAAATTTTAATTCACTTTCAAACGATTTTCAAGCTTTTCGTTTGGATAAACCACGGAGTTAGGGAGTAGAACTCCTAGGAAAAAGTTCCGTTTTTCATTAATATCTCGACAACCCCAGGTCTTAGAAACTCGAAACTTGGACAACATTTATGGGGGGATATTTCAAGGCTATTCACAAAATTTCATTAAATTCGGTTCAGCCGTTTTTCCGTGATGATGAGACAAACGAAAATTTCGTTTTTTACTAATATCTCGAGAACCACTGGTCGTAGAAACTCAAAACACGGATATAATTTTAAGTGGGGCTATTTCTGGGCTACCCACAAAATTTCATCAAATTCGGTTCAGCCGTTCTCCCGTGATGGTGTGACAAACAGACAGACAGACAGACAGACAGACAGACAGACAGACAGACAGACAGACAGATTTTCATTTTTATTTATATAGATATATATGTGTGTGTGTGTGTAATATTGGCTGAAATATTCCAGGGAAGATACATTTTACGTAACAGAATCTACTTCATAGCATGATATTTGAAACAGAGGTAGTTACATGACGCAATACCAGCAAGTTCACCAGACCTTTCGACAATCGAGCATGTATGGGTCATGCAAGACCGCCAGATTCGGGCACCCCGAAATATAGCAGACATGGGGTAACAATTGAGGAATGTCTTGTAGCATGTATCGCAGGATGACATTAGAAAACTTTATCAGTCCTTACCTAGACGTATACAAGCATACATTGCGCCAAGTGGGGGTTCACCAATTACTGATTTGAAAACTCAATGTGCAAATGCTAACCATTGATGGGTCCTGCGGTCTTGATTTTGTAATTAATTAATTACTTATGTGTGAGCTGTACGCATATTTAATTTCAATAAAAGCGGTCACTTTCTTTATGGTGCTTCGTTTTTTTGCAGAAGAGTGTATATATAGGGGAGACCGAGGCTGGTTGAAACACTTTTTACATCTCAATTTTGTTATGCCATGCAAATTGGGAATTCAGAAAAACAAATACATTACTAAATAGAGTATTTCATTACCTGTCTACCTGTAATAATACAAACATGATTTAAGTAATAGTATTGCTTTAAAAATATTCTGAAAGATTGGAAATATTACAACCAACCTCTTTATTGGGGTAGGTTGTAACACTTTGCGGTGTTGGTTGTAACATTGAATAACTTCACAAAGGGCATAATTTGAGCCACGACTATGTTTTCTGAAGTCTTAGGGACTGGCCTATTAATGGTTACTTTTCTCGTCAGCTGAGTCTCCAGAGTCACAGTTATGACAAATGTGGAAAACATTTCCAGCTGTGCGTTTTTCGTGGTTCCATTTCTTACATTCAGTGCACTGATTCCATTTCTCGCCACTACGACTGCTGTTGTAGTCTTCCAAACATACCAAGCAGTAAAACCGCTCTTCTGAATCTGAACAATTATTGGAGATTGAATCTGGGACAGATTTATCAGACTTCTGAAACTTGATTCTTTTTTTACATGGCTCCTTCACGACTTTTTGTTTTGGCTTCAGTGGTGTCTTAGACTTGCCTTTCCTAACGTTTACTGTTTCCTTTGCTTCCATCGGTGTTTTTTTGACTAACGTCTCTGTTAGTATTTCTGCATATCTGTTCTTTCTACTCTTTGTCACAACTTTTCTAACACCAACCTTAGGAAAATGTTGGACAGCCTTCTGCGAAAAGGCTAATGTTGTTGCTGATGTTATGTGCGGATCATTTTGAGCGGGTGTGATGGTTCTGGATTAATGCCACGTGATGTTGATGGTTCTGGATCAGTGCCATGTGATGTTGATGGTTCTGGATCAATGCTATGTGATGTTAATAGTTCTGAATCAATGTCAAGTGATGTTGATGGTTGTGGATCAAGACCATGTGATGTTGATGATGAAAAAGACCGAAAAAGTGGTACCCAGAATTTTTTGTATAACCTATGATATTATTCAACTTTTGATGAGATAGAAATATTATCGCATAGACAGAGAGATAAAGAATAAATTTTCTTCCGCAATTTTGACAGGATTTTTAGAAAAAACATGAAAATAAAATAATTTTTAAAATTCACATATTTCGAATTTTAACTCTACAACTACTGCCATTAAAATTTATATTTTAGGTTACAATTCATATACGAAAATTCTGGGAAGAAAAATTAAAGAAAAGTATATTAGGGATGTATACTGAAAATACTAATGTCATTGTCAAATAGTTTTGAAGGCATTTCAATTTAAGGAACGTTATCTTCAAAAAACTAAAGTCGAATAAATGTATTCAAAGTTTTCCACTACTCCTTTTTAAGCGGCATAGGAATTTTACTAGCTTGGGGATCTAGGAGATATAGAATAAAAACAAAAACGTCCTTTTGTTCGTATTTTGGGTAAGTATTGTTTTAATTTTATAAAAAAATAATAATAAATAAAATAAAATAAAAAAAGAACAAATTAAAATTTATTGACCCAAAAGCGGTACCAGATCCGCAAATATTTCATTATTGCAATATGGATGGAGCAGGTTGTAACATAGTTACAACCTACCCCAGTCGCTCTGATATAATCTGCCCCATGTTGAGCAATGTTGGATTGGAATATATCACCGACGTTAGGCGTGGGTGGCCAACATCAGTAAAAATAGGCTTTATTTGCAGCACTATAATGTATATTATAACTTGGTTACAACACAGAAACAATCCTTAACAACCGAAATACACTTACAACAACTTTTAAACAATCATGATTTTTTACTTACCTCGCTTTTAAAAAATAATATATATATATATATATATATATATATATATATATATATATATATATATATATATATATATATATTAACAAAGCTAATGTTCTTATGATCATCATAACGTTTAAAAGGTACATCTGATGTTTAATAAACGTTTTATATGTTGTATTAAATAATTATGAATTCTTCAGATATTAAGAGATAACCTCTCTTTACGAAAACGTTTATATATCAGATGTTTTTTCTAGTCCAGGACAGATTAGATTTATTTTGCTCAAATATTATGTCGTACTCAATTTATGCATAATAATTATGATTAGTCAGTGATATTTGGGACTGTTGTCTAGTATGATTTATAAAAGTTTAAAATTGTTTGAAGTCTTTTTTGGAAGAATAGACACAACTATCGGTAGAAGTGCATGAAATTCTAGAAAACTTAAACGTTTTCGTAAAGGGACGATATCTCTTAATATTAGGTGATCAATAATACCTATTCATATATTGGTCTTCATATTGAGATCATCATGATTGATGAATTAAAAAAAAAAACAGATTTCTGCAAAAATTTTCTAAACATGTCTGAAAACATAATATTTGAAAAAAAATAGATCCTAAGGAAATGAAGATTATTATTGCGCTTGTAAGCATAACTATATATATAAGTCGTTGTTCAATGTCATTTGACCATTTGTAATTATAAAATGATTTGTGGCTGAGATTTCTCTTGAGTACTTACAATTACTCGCCTCGTTGGTCTGTGCAGATGAGAATTGTTCTTTACTTGAATTGCTACATAATTCAAATAAATCAGAAAACAGGCAAAATATGTTTATATTTCAAGCATAAGGGATACCAATAATTCCGCATCTGAAAGAATGACAGCGTATTTAACAAAAGGTGATTATTACTTTTATGACACATTTGCTTAAATGAACTGTGCAAATTATTTAGCATTTTTATTTCAAAATTATGGGCATTTTCGTATTCTAAAATTGGCTTAAAACATTTGTATTTACATTGAGATACTTTTTCGTGGCTTCATTTTGGTCGCTGCGGATTAAAAGAGCTCCGTATTTATATTTTCTTATATACTTTTCCATTTTTTGAATTTTCGAAAAATATTTTTCAACTCAATATTCATGTTTTATGAGATCTTTTTTATTATTCTGTTATCTTAAATGGGAGAGTAATACCTTATGATTTAGTTTTATATTATCAGTTTGTCATTAGCTATTTTAATTCTCTCAATTGTTTTGTACCAATAATTTAGATTGATGGTGATAATCACGATGCATCTTATAACCTTCCAAAAACTGTAATATGTATATGTATTCTATTTATGTGTAATGAAACAAAGTTTTCTGTTCATATATTACTTAAATTATATTTAATTTTCATAAGGTTGTCGATACACACTGATAGATTAATAAAATATTTCTAGCAATTACTTCTTGCGACAACTGTCTACTATCGCAGTGCTATCTATGAAATTTGATACAGTGGCAGTATGCTCGATAGTAATGGATTTCTTCCATATATTTTTATAGCATTTATCTTACTTTGTATTGTTTTCTGGTCACTGCTGTTATCTGTGAGACCAGGAAGCAAATTAGGCAGTTTTGATGTTTACGACAAAGCAAAGCGCAGATTTTAGGCATCGTCTTATGACAGTCTTGGCCTGGGTATTTCATAACCCCAATAAATTCACGTCACACCAATTGCATGTGTGGTTGAGGCAAATATCTTCTAGGCTCAAGGGTTAAACCAAGCTTCATTGGAAACCAAAAGAGCCAATGAGGAAAAGATGCAACATCGCACTGAGAAGCATCCATTGACAGCAAGGAGGGAATATCTGGACGTCAGGTAAAATGATGTGCAAACAAGGAAAAAAATGCAACATTATAATTAAATGATAATCCAAACGCGATGAGAGAAAATCGTGATTATAAGAAATGATGATCGAAAAGTAATGAGGAGAGTCGTGTTGTCAGTGTAGTACGTCGTTATTTTAAATATTAATATGTCATTAGGAACTATAACAGCTGAAATATGATATCCGCAATTACTAAAATCTTGTAAATAAATAATAAAAATAAGTAAATAGCATTTGTATAAGATGTCAAGATAATAAATAATATTAATGTAATATGTTAGAATGAGGAGATTTAACGAGTGATAGGCCACGCTACGAGAGTTGTTAGAAAGATGCAAAAGTATAGGAAGTTATTTAAAAAATAAATAAATATATAAATAACTCTTATATATGTTGTAGGTAATGTCGAGTAAATAAATCCGCGATTTAACAGATAAAAATGTTTTAAAATCGAAAGGATATTAAAATAATAAAATAAGTAAATAAAAAAAACCATGTTCTCTAAGTATGTTTACATACAAACATTACTAGATCAATGAGTTAATGCAGCGCAACCCAACTCTATAGCAGAGCCGACAAATAGTAAATATTTGCAATCGAAAAACAGGAGAATATTTGCTCAACTCATTATCGTAATTTTAAAAGAACAGAGACGACGTCTGGTTCCAAATGTCAGAAAAATAATCAGTAAAGATTCCAGTCATTCTGAGCTACAGAGAGAGAGAAAGTCGTGATTTTCAAGCAGCAAAGTTATTCAGAGAGAGTAGTTATTCATTTTGAGTAATGACAATGTTATACAAAAAGACGAAGTCTGACTCCAAATGTTAGCAAATGAATCGGTAAAGACGATAGTCATGCTGAACTACAGTCTCGAAATACAAAGGTATGTGCAAGTATTTGTAAATTATGTAGATTTTTGATCTTTGGATTAAGATCCAAAAGAGTTGGTTTCATACGGTGCTTTTCTCCTCCTTAAGAGTTTGTTAATAAGTTGATGTAATTTTAATCACATCATTACTATGTGTGAATAAATGATAATATATTTTACAAATAAAAAAATATTAAATTTAATGTGTAGTGTTTTAATTTAATGATTATGTTATGGAATTCGTGCAAAGAGGTAATGGTGGTTTATTGTGGAGGATATTCCCAATCATGCGCTTAAATCTTCGTTTAATACAATATCGTTAGCCATTCTCTATTTTTCAAGTTTTACAGATTTCTATAGTCATTTTCATGTGTTGGTAGATGTTTTAACAAAATATTGTCATCCCGTTGTAAGATTTTATATGCTAATAAGGTTTACTTTTAAACAACAAAGTGCGTTTGTTCGGAGACGTTTGTACTATAGTTCCTATGTAAATGCCAAACACATGGAGAAACTAGTGTATTTTTTCCTAATTTCACATTTAACATTTAATTTGACATTATTATAAGACAGAGTTCCGTAATCTGTTGCTCGCAAGTACCACATTAATGTGGTGATCCCTTAAATCATGAAGTATTTACAAATATACGAAGACGTGTTCAATTTTATAAATGTATTTCATAAAATAGAGTTTTGTATCCTATACTGTTTACTTAGATAAATCAACCCTTCGCTTACAGTTTGACATCTTTATAGAAGAAAATATGTAATTATAATAAAATAGTTATGCTCTCAGAGTTCCATGAAGATTTTTATGAATAAATTAAAAACTTTTAGGTATTTCTGTTAGCAAAACATTAATTTCAAATAAAAGTTTAAACCGTAATTCATATCCATTTTATTAATATAAAATTTCTCACATATTAATTTGAATTAATGTAGAAAAGTTACTAAATACTTGTTTTCACACAATTTTCATTCGATACTTCCTGAAAAAATTTAATACTGGGTTGATGATTTTTGGAAGTTATCAACTTAGAATTGGTTCTCTTTGCAGAAGAAATGGACATTGCTCTAGTGCCCTCTTAAAGAACTTTACACGATATAAATGAGTCCTAGATGAAGGTAACATAGGACTCATGCTACCTAGAAATTTTTACTTTGTGTTAGTGCTGCCTAGAGGAATTTAGAATTATTATGGTGCTCTCTAAAGGAATTTGGTATAGTACTGATGCTTCCTAGAAGAATTTAGCATAGTGCTTGTGCTCCTTAAAAGAATTTAACATATCGTTGTTGTTCACTAAGAAAAATGAACATAATACTGGTTCTTCGTACAATCATTTTACGCAGTTGTAGTGCTATCCAGAAGACATTTGCATAGTGATAGTACTTCGTAGAAGAAACTAGAATGTTACTGGCTAGCTCTGAAATATATTTACTAAGTCCTGGTTCTGTCTAAAGTACATTTACTAAGGGTTGGTTCTTTCTGGAAGAATGTTAAATAGTATATTCATTCACTCCCACTTTGCAAAAAGGTTACGGATACATGGTGTTAAGCATTTTCTTATTGTAGCTAACTAATGCCGTAAACGTTCCAAAATTATATGTGTACTTTACGTAGATGTGTTTTTAAACGTGCAGCATTGTAAATTAATATTTTTTTAAGTACGCTATTTTATGAATTTATTGAAATGAAAATAATCGGATTTTATGTCATTCTTAAAACTCACATAATTCACTTTCCCCCAAAATATAAGGACAAAAATGCAATTTAGTAAAATATCTTCAGCAATTTTACCTTTAAATTAATTATTTTAAGAAACTTTCTCAGATCATTTATTGTTACACAGATAAGTTTTCTTTTAACTCTGATATTTAAAGTTTAACTTTTTCGATCAGAAAAGATTCTAAAATAATTTGTCCGCAAAACATTTAGTTTCATATTCACGTAGGGATAAGCGTAAATTGATTTTCTGTTTATGCATTTTCTTTACAATGTTTTTTCGTAATCTGTATTCAGGGCGAATTCCTCATGTAAGTTATCTCGGAAAGTTATCTATAGTCTCCTTTGGTTTCAATTTACGGCTGAAGCGTGAAAATTGAGTATTTACATCAGCGAAAAGTGATAGTTTCTGACGGCTTGGTGTAAAAGTAAATAGGTTGCTGGGGCATAAAATACTGAAAACATAATATCGTAGGATATTTATAAACGACTAGTGTTTAGTCCTGTCAAAGACAGGAAAAATAATACTCTTACAAATTAAGTTGCAACTATTTTAGCAAGCTCTAATTTGCTGAAGAATATATGGCGATTAGCGTCGAATAGTCGACGTATTCTGAAATTAACTAATTTAGATTCTGCCCTGTGGGCGAGATAATGAGTATGTAAGTTCTCAGTCTTCCTGGTCATCAAGAAATTATGAAAAAATTTTACACCCCTATTTGTCCTCCCGTATTGCGCTGTCATTTGGTGAAATGAAAAACGGAACTACTACTGGAGCCTGTTATATTTACTGAATATGATCGTATTTAATGGAGGACACTATCACGATCACTATTGACCGGGGTGCTATGGCTGTTAGGGTTATTTAAATTGTGTAAATGGTGGTCCACAGGTATTTGTAAAAATGTATGCTTACATAATTATAGTGCATAGTACACATTATATACAATTATAGTGCACAAACAGTTAGTATATTTTATTAGAATATCCTCTTGTATATTGTTTTGTTGTATTATATTAAATAACTGTACAAGCGTTTTATGTAGCGTAGAAAACATATTGTTCAATAGTGTATAGTGTGTAATATTATGCAAGTGTGTGACATAATTTTACATACAGAAATTTACATAAATTATTACTGTATTTTACTTCAATATCCCCTTGTACAAAGCAGTTCTGTTGTACACTCTGTTGTAAAGTAATATATGCAATAATAAGAAATTGAGCCGCAATCTCGAAACTCGGCATGGATGTATTTTTGATGTATGTTTGAGGAGATAAGCAGATGATTGAAATTTGGAAGCAAAAGAACATTGTATTAAGAAATGGTGCAAACAAGAAGATGTCATTTTAATAAGTGGTAAATTGACCCCTGGCAGCTACACAAGCCGATAGTCGGTGCCGTACAGAATTAATAAGCTGCTTATGTCCCTCTGTGTAAGATTCTGTCACAAATTTTGCAACTTGTCTGCTAATTCAGTGGTATTCTGAGAAGACTGCAATTGACGCCTCAGTATGTCCCAGACATGTTCTATTGGTGATAGGCCTGGGAACCTGGATGGCGATAGGAAGGTATTACATTTGTTCCACGACTGTACCACGAGATGGCTTCCAAGACTGTCACACCACGTGTGATGGCCGCGTGCCGCTCGACAACAAGTTCTGAATCTGTACAATTTGCTGCAGCATATCATCGATGTACACCCGAGTCATCAAACTGACTTTCAGCACAAATAGATGTAATCGGCAGTCCCGCTAGATGGCTCCCTCTAGACTGTCACACCACGTGTGATGGCCGTGTACAGCTCGATAACAAATCCGGGATCTGAACGTTGGCAGTCCTCCTCCGGAAACGTATGCGGCGGTCATAAGCACTGAGGAAAAAATGGGAACCGTCTCTAAAGACAATATGCTTCCAACTCGACACTGTCCAGGCTGACTAAGCTCAGCACCAATCCAGACGGCTCCTCCTATGTTGAGGTTCGGTGGTAGACACTTTAATGGATTTTGACATCTAATTTCAATTTCTGCCAGTCGTGTCCGAATAGTATGACTTGATATAGATGCAAGGAGAATGGCAAATGTCTTCAAATGGCTTATAGTGACGCCATTGGAGTGGACGTAGATCCTTTCCTAACTGCAAGATTCTCTAGAGCAGTTAAGTTTCTACCAGGGACGTCCTAAGTTTCTGCGGCAGTTACATGTGCTTTCTCTGATTCACTGTTGCCAACAACGATTAAATACTATATCGCTCCGACCAAAATGGCAGCTGACGCGACTCTTGGACCAACCAGCTTCCCTTAGGCGTATGATGTGACCTCTCTCCATTTCCGATAATTGTTCGTAGCGCTTTCGAGTACGCCTCAAAGGCATCTTTGTACACAACTTCAGTATCGAAGCAGAAACTCCAATTCCAATTTCCCGTGATTGAGAACACCAGTTGTTTTAATTACTGCACGAAGCTTCGTTATCATGCGCGTTGCATGAATTTTATAACATCATTGGCGCTGACAGTTTCATTATTTGCATAACTCTTAAAACGACATTTGTGTGCCGAGTTTCACGGCATGCAAACATCGTTTAAATGTTTCCTAAACTGAAGTTTTAATCAAGAAATGGTTTATTTCAGTGTTTTCACTAAAATTTTTCTACAAATGTATTGCATTTCATATTTTTGTGTACTGTACTTTTCTCGGTACAATATAGATAAACTCGAAGTACGGGAATTTGTTAAGCAATGTGAAATGGGAATTTTAAACAGTTTCCGATTAGCATGTACCAAACTTGGAATATCGGAAGCAATTGTAAAGGCCGGATGAATCAATATGAAATAGTTTATTATACTGTAATAACTGAAAGTATCCGTAATATTGGTTCATTTAACCCAGTGGTTCGCCTTCCCTGGTGATGGGCACTAGGCCCCATCAATGGCTGAAAAATTTAGAATATGGGAAAGATACATGGACACAAAATAGTTACCATCATGATACTAAAATTATGTAATTTATGTGTTAAAATATATAAAATATATAAACATTCAAAACATCATAAAACAAGTATTAGTTATTATAACACTTCTTGTTTCAAAATATATTTCTTCCATTACTTAATTCACCTAAATATATTGCACAGTATATTTTTTTAAATACTTGATATTTATTCACATAAATACTTGGCTTAGATCGATAGGCAGGCGATGCAGGTTATAATACCTATAGCCGATTCAGGTTATAATACCTATAGCCGATGCAGGTTATAATACCTATCGATTGAACCACGTTCCTCTAAATATACCTTCCTTCCTTAGAATCTTAAAAAAAAGATAGATCTCTAGATCCGTCATGGTTGCCTTCTTTGTTCCATCTCCTCGAACAAGATAGCGTCCTTTCATACCGCTACCAACGTGACGTCAGAGCAAAATCCCACCATCCAAATATCACCTATCCAAGGCGCTCGCTTCAAACCGACCAGGGACGGCTCAGATCGAGAGCCTCCAAAAACTCTCTCAACATTATTATTTCCAGGCGCCAAAAAGAGTCAAGCAACAAAACTAATATATCTACATACATAACGGTCTCTCAAGGCGGAAGTGAAATCCGCAAAATAAAAGTTCAGGCAACGTGCGATTTCCTTCGCAGACGAACATTTAGATTATACACTTACATTCAGCACGAAAATACATTTAAAATGGAAAAATTAAGAGCTTATAAAATACAGATATTAGAGCAGCGGTGGCGGCTGTATCAACTACCATTTTTTTAATATATGGAGAGATAATATCTATTATAATAAAAAAAAAGTATTTAAAGAACAAATCTATTGTAAAAAATATCTACTTTTATATAAAATAAAAAAAATGTTAAAATATATCTAAAAATTAACTACCAACATTTTCTAAGAACGCAGAAATATTTTATATACATTAAGAACCACTAGTTTCAAATGGGTTTTGCATCCTTATCGGGTTGCATGGATTCCCCCTATTGCAGTTGTTCAATATAGACCTGAATTTTGCGCTAAAGGACAAAAGACCAGCGAGGCCCCTTCAGGGGACCGGGAATGTCCTATCTCCGCCATGTTAAATTCCCCATTTTCATGTACCTTTTTCTCAGAAGCTGTAAGGATTAGGCATATAAAATTTTTATGGTAGTCAGACTGATATGTTTTATACATTTTAACATATCAGTTTTTTCTTTATATTTAAAAATTATAATTTTATAGAAAATTTTAATTGAAGGTCACTTTTCAGCTTGCATTTTTCATTACATTTAAATTTTTAAAAAACTCATTTTTCAACAAATCACAAAATTCTTACATTAAAATATGCAGAATTATATATCATATATATATCATAAAAATTTTAAGTCACTAAATTTCATAGGTAATGAGAGAAAGGCACACAGACCTTAAAAATCGATATTTTGAGAAAACAGATTTAAACATATTGCTGGAATTTCTATCAATATTAATAGTAATTTAATGAAATCCTGATTTATAAGAAGGATCATCTATTTCCTGTTCATTGAAAGTATCTTCGAGTTTACTTTTGGCAATTTGATTCTTTTGTCTGGCTTTTTTATGGAATTCTGGTAGTTTACGCTCTCTATCGATAACACGTTCCTTATCAAGTTGCTTGAGTATGTTCAGAGAGTGAAAGCCTAGATTGATTCCAACTCTAGCTAATGTATAACACTTTGTTATATTTCCTTCATTAAAGCAGGAAACAGCATCAAACACTCCCAATTTTAAAGTTTTAAGTGACACAAACACAGTTTTCAGTAAACGAGTCCAGATAACACAATTCACAGATTCATTAGGGTTTTGGGTTTTTCCATGAAGGTATTTTTTTAACAAGTCTGGATTAGCTAGGTCTCTGCAAATAGATTTAATTGCCTCTATAATAGGCAGGGCAATATGTGTTCGCTTATCATGGTCATAAATTTCTCCTTTAGCAAGTGCAGGTTGAAATTTGCACCAGCTTTCATTTCCAACTGACACAAAGTCCATGATTTGCATTACTTGATAGCAAGTGGAAGTACTCTGCCCATACAGCTTGTTGCAAATTTTGAAGAGAACCAACATTTCGTCTTATTGCTAAGCCATAGTATTTTTGAATTTTCAAAATTAAAGCATCAGTGAGTCTGTTCTTTCCCCCTAATGGTTTTCCATCACTGAGTTTTTTGCCACTGAATTTCTTCTTCAGCTCATGCAAGCGGCATCCCATCCTTCTTTTAATATGCCTTATGCACTCTAATTTTTCAATTTGTGTATCGCCATATATTTTTGAAGCTACAATTACTTAATAAGCTTTTGAATCTCCATCATCCACATAGCGTGTACCATACAGTGTTTCTGATCTATTAAAAATTCCTCTGACCCCAGCAACTTCCATGCCTCCACTTACTTTACTGTAATTAGCAATACATGTATAAACATATATGCCTGAATATATAGACATATATGCCTTAGTGGGCAACAGCAAAATTTTGACATAACAGCGATGTCCATTACTTTTCCCGTGTCAACACTTGTTGCTGTAACTACACCATTATGTGACAAATGGCCACATTTCTGCCGTGCACTATCAAATGCAACACACAAATCCGTGTTATCAGAATTCCGAGAAATACATTCTTTGGCAGCTTTATCCATCTCAACAAACAAACATGATCTGATGCCGAACACAAAACATCAACATATGCAGCAAATTATGTCGGTGGAGCTGGTAAGTTCAGGACAGCACAAATCAGTCGTCCTGATGTGTGTCCTTTGCCTATTCTACGTAAAGCGAACACAATTCTGATATTTAAATCATATAAATTTGCATTGCATTCAGCATTGTTTACCTTTTCTGCATTCATAAAAACCAACATTGTTTTCATAACTGTTACAACTTATATGTATTTCAGATGTAGACCTGTTCACTTTTTCAGTCACATAGAAATGTCTCCTTTACATTGTTTACACTCAGCAATTTCATTTACAGCATCTCGCAACATACTCAGGGAAATAATTTCATTACCATAATGTTCAGATTCTGTAAATTCATCATATTGTTCAAATGAAGTCTGAAATTTACTATAATTACTATCCTTAGCAGTAGCAAGAGTTTCATCCGACTTCATCCCCACACTTTCAGTATTGTGAGGCTTGTTCTTGGATTTACAAACATTAATACGTTTCCTAAATAACCTTTTACTTCGCCCCATGCTAAATAAATGGCTCATAAATATATAGTATAGCTATAATTAATTATTCACAAAATATAAAAAGAAAAGAAAGCAGATAAGAACTTGTAGTTCAATATCAATCAATGAAAACAGTTAGAAACTATTAAAATAGTCACAGTTAATAATACTGTTGCCAGATTGCTGACAATTATGTGTCTAGAAAAAACTCAACAGATATAATAAATTTGTAGAGCAACAAACTAATGAAAGCGAATGAAGCGGTTTGTTTACATTTGAAAGCCCTTTAAATGTCTCGTCAGCTGCTAAGTGCTTCTTGAAAACATCTTTAATTCACAAACTTCCGCTTGTTCGATTTAGAAATGTGATATATAGCTGGAAAGAGGACATTCTGCACTATTTAATGCAGCAATGAAATAAAAATCGTTTATTGAGTAAATTTTTCCTTTCCTGATCCCCTTCAATGGGGATGGATGCGTTGAGCCAACATGAATATTTTGTTTGGAAATATTGACATTTTAGTTTGACGTTTGTCATACCGCGTTCGAAACGAGCTTAAATTTTTAATCAAGTGCAGTTTTATTCATAAATTAATTTTGGAATTTATAAAAGCATAGTCATTTTGAAAGTCAGTATTTAAGGTTTTCGAATTTTTTAAAAAGTAAGAACTGTACCAAAATAAATTAAAGACTGAAACTTATTTGCTATGAAGCTCAATATTATGGGTACATATATGTTTTGTGATAGTGTGTACAATAAAAGGATATATATGTGTGTCTGTCTATCTATTTGTCCCTTCTGTTGAAAAAAAAACTTATTACCTTGTCCTTCTTCTTGCACTGAATTCCAAAAGATAAGCACGCGTTTGTAAATTTGACTCAAATGTTCTTTTTTGATAGAATCTAAATTTTATGAAACGGCAGTCAACTGAGTAATATACGTATTTATGAGTATAATATTAAAATTAAAGGAAATTTAGGTATTTTTTACCTTTTAAGTACTTACTTCATACTTCCGGAAAAAGGGCATTCGGAAAAAGCTCTGTGTGCTATACATACAAATTAAACACGTCTCAATATGAGATGTGTTCCCCCTTGACTGTGATACAAGCTTCGTATCTGCGTTTTATCACTTCCATAATCCAGCAAAGCACAGGCCAATAATTGCTATTCCTGTAGAAAAGCAATTTTCAGTTCTTCGACAGTAGTTGGAGGAAATAGACGGGCAAAGACAGCAATTCCAAGGACATCTGAAACTTATAGTTGGTATTGAAGTCTGTAGAATACGCTGTCAACTGCATACGAGTAATACTACTTTGGCTCTCAAGGCATTCTTTCACCAGACCTACTCTGTGTGGAGAGTTAAAGTCCACTTAAAGAAAATCGACACACTGCTGCAGCATCGAAGATTTCAAAGACTTGATTCCGATGATTCCGCCGTCATAGTACCCCTATGAACTTATGCGGGTCGGTGCGATATCTCAAAGAATACCCAGTCCATACCATAACACTATCTTGGTTAAAGACCTCAACTATATTGTGGTGCTGGAAAAAAGAAACTTTATGTTAGCTTTTAGACTGGCGACCATGGCGATCGTGTTGGCGACCATGTTAATTATTCATAATTAACATGGGCCTAATATCGTACTTTGTGAAACACATTGCGTTGTACCGCTATTAAAACCCACCATATTTATCTTTAGTGCGAGTTCCTGTGAAAAGAATACACTAACATACTACCACGATTAACTGCACCATTTTAACTTTAAAATAAAATCATGTATTAAGAACATTTGGTTAATTATTAAATTGATAACAACAATTATAATATATTATTTTGCGGAGAAGATAGGACATGTGAGACCAGGTAAGTTAAAATGACTAAATTGCATTTATGACCTACAATACTTGACTCGAACATACCTGCCGGTTGTTCTTAGACTTTGACATACCACCACTTTTGGTTCTGGTACTCTAACATCAGTGTATATCGTACTGTGAGACAGCAATGTGGACCTGATCTACCTCTCAAATTACAAGTTTAATTCCACACCGCTGGGTATCGTCCACCGACTATTCAGCTGAGACCCAGGAGAGGATATGTGGTGTGAAAGCCAGTCAAATGACCAAGAAGAGACTCAACGCCAGGAATAGAAAACGTGACCTCAGAACCATACGAACCACACCCCCAGGGAACGACTCGCGTACTGAGAAACATCAGTGTGGACCTGACTTACCTGTCGGTTTACAGGTTTGATTTCACACCACTGGGTATCGTCTAATGACGACTCAGCACAGCTGAGGCCCAAGAGAGGACAGGTGGAGCAGAGTCATTCGAGGGACCAAGAAGAGACTCAACGCCAAAATTAGAACGTGACCTCAGAATCACATTAATCACACCCTCTGGGATCGGCTCAGGAAGCAGGAGTCCAGAGCCTCACGGCTCCAGGAGCACTCAGGGGACCTCAGAGAAACTTCCCCTAGGTGAGGAAGCCTGAGTGGAAAAGACGCCCCGACTCCATAAGGAGTGCAGGAGCAGAGATCGATAGGTTGTCGAATGCAGTGACTCGCCAATGCAGATGACTCGCCACACTGTCATGGCTTGGCCATGACTGCAAGCCTGAATTCCGCGACTGCCCTTTCACGAGGTTTATCCAAAATTTTCTGGTCCAAAATGTTCCTCTAACTCCTCGAGGAAATACGAGAAGTGATTTCCGTTTTCCATCTAAGTCTCATGTGATTTCTGATGTAAAGTTTTATAGAATGAAAAGAGTAGTTTATGGTTGGCTGTTTGTGACTCTCCGTGTGTCCTTCTTAGCCAACATATCGGCCTGTTCATTACCGATAATGTCACAATGTCCAGGGATCCACTGGATAACGATGTGCCTTCCCTCTGCCCTCAATCTCTCAAGGAGGATTTGACATTCTAGGATATCCCTAGAGATATGTACTTCATTGGACCCGTTAGCCTGAATGGTAGCTCTAAAATCCGATAGTAAGACCACCTTGTTATTATTACGTCTGGGGACAACACGCTGCTTAGTGCCACACAGATAACCATAATCTCTCCGTCAAAGGCGGTTTTTCGTTTTCCTACAGGAATATAAAAAGAGAAAATGGAAGAGTATATTCTTGATCCAACATTTGGTGAGCATTCAGTCAAAGAACCATCGGTATAAACATGTAACTATTCAGATTCGGAATAGAGAGTATAGATGGTCTCAAGGGCTAAAATCTTTAAGCTCTCATGAGGGAAATGACACTTAAGGATAGGCTGAACAAGATTCAGATTAGTAATTTTCTCAACGTGATTCAAGGGATTACGGGGTTTTAAAAACCCTTGAATAATACCCGCATCAAGTTTTAGGTCTGCTCTGAATTGACAATATAATCGAGAAAGTTGAAAAACGACTACGCATTTTTAATCGATTGGCTGGTTGTCTTTGGGGATTGTCCCGAACAACCTTAGAAAACACATATAAAACATTTATTTTACCTGTTATTACTTATTGTTGTGAAGTTTTAGTAACTGCCCCGAAGAGCTTGGTCGAGAAATTGGAGTTGCTACAAAATCAGACCCTTAGGCTGATTGTTGCTGCGGTAAAGACAACTCCCATCGACTCAATGCTACTCTTGACAAATAATAGACCCATTCAGACGATTATTGAGGAGAAAGCTGTTTTGTTGTAATCTTTTGTATAATGTCAATGATTTTCACCCCGCTATGAATTTTACCATAGAACATGAATCTAATTTTTCTTTACCTTTTTGGATGTTCTTGTGTCCCGTTTGGATGTTCTTGTTTCACTTAAAAGCAAGATTTTTATGAAAAGGTGTTAAAAATTGAGATGTTATTTAAGTGTTAAAATACGCAATTTTGTTTAAAAGCAGTAAATTATATTATATCATTTAAAAGTGCTTGAAGTCACAATTTTAAAAGTATGAAAGAAGCAAGACGTACAATAGAATTACTGGCGACACCATCAGACTGTATGATGAGTGTAAATATAACAGTGACATTTCAGAACGTAAGTTTTTTTTTCAGGAGTTTAAAGACAAGTACTATCCCTGACATTTTCACATCTTAATTTTTAAAGCATAGTCTAAATACTGATTAAAGTTATACCTACCAATAGCAATATCAACGACTTTCAGAGTAGAGAATCATTTTTTGGTGTTCCCACACTAGCTGCATTCTTCTGATACAGCATCTACAATCGAATGTGGTATAATTGCTTAGTATCATCAGCATAAGTAGTCCGTCCTAGTTCTCTGAGTCTGTTATACTGCAAGAAAATAATAAAAATTAATGTAATAAAATTAAAACTCAACATAATCAATAATTTTGTACACTTTAAACACTTTAGTAGAACATAGCAACAATTAAATAACAAAGATAGGATATTCCCGAAATATAACATTGTTTAGATTAACTGGCTAATAAAATTAATGTGAAAAATTTTCACCCAAATTTGTTTCTTAGCGATTGAATATGTTATCAGTTTCCATCTTGACACCATCGTAAAAAAATTGAAAAATTATCCTTCCCAGCTATAAACTGAATCGTTAGAATGCATGTGCGTTATTATAAACACCCAGGACAAAATATTACAAAATAAGGTTTTATTGAATTAAATACTTTGTTACATCACCATGTATCCTGATCATCGTTTGGATCTTACGGGGTATGCTGTCCAAATCGGGCCGGATAGCGTCAGCAGTGATGTTGACCGACTCATCCATCAATCTGGCCGTCAATTACGCTAATCATTGCGGACGTGCAACACTCCTCTTGACAGCAATTTCCAAAACGTCCCACTTTTTTTCGATGATGTTAAGGTCAGGCGAATTGGCGGATCAAGTGAGGTGTGGGAGATCAACCTTATATTCTGCGAACCAGATCTGAACACATCTGGTGCGATGCACTGTGCAACTGTCGTTTTAGGGAGACATGTTCACCTCTCTACGCAAAAAGTCCACATAAGGAACGACATGGTCATCCAAGATGGAGATTTAATCCACAGCCTTCATCCGATTGTTGACTCTCACCAGTGGTTCAACTCCAGTCGCCGAAATACATCCCTAATTCCTCCCAATCCCAACCCCGAACTGCACTGATCTCTAGCAAAAGTTCAGATGATACGCCAATCCAGACCTCCTGGTGACGCGAAAACGTGCAGCATTGGCATACAAGCAGAAGCGTGATTCGTCTAGCCATACTACACATTGTCAGTCATCCACAGTCCAGTGTCAATGTTCTTGAATCCATTGGAGTCTCATCTGTTTTGGGGCTGCTGTGATCCGAGGACGTTGTCGGGGTATACGGCTGAATAGTTCCATGTGATGCAGCTCCTAGGGAAGTGCCACCCAATTTAGACCGGAACCCAGTGAGGGAGGCATCCACAGGGACCGTACCCTCCGTCCCCTACCACCAACCTCTCGGAAGGACTTACGGATCCACATGTTTAACGTGATCGTACTCCGAGTGAACACAGCGGCAGTTTTGGCAGAGGAGAAAATCGAACCCGGGCCTACCGAGTGCAATTCCCACTCGTTAACCACTGAGTTTCAGCGCCCCCAAGGCAATATTGTGTACATTTTCTAGCTCTGAATAAAATCGAAATAAATACTTTTTGAAAATATATAAATAAATACATGTTAAGTCACTTTATTAATTACTTATAAGGAAATAACCACATATTTTTAAATATATTAATAATCATTACTGGAAAAAAGTGGCAAAGTTAAATATAAAATTATTTTAATGAAATTGGGTTAAACAAGGATGACAAACTCTAAATTAGATACATTTTTTTTCTGTTTCGAAATAATTAATACTTGAACTTTATTTTTGCTTTTAGTTTAAAATCTTGATTTTAATCACGCATTGTTAATAATTGAAAATTCATGAAACAAAATAGAAAAAAACCCAAGTTTTAGATAAATATTTGAATTATGTGACATTAAATAGTACAAGCTATCATTGCAGCATAAACTTCCTCCATTAATACTGCACTGCATATAATTGTGCTGACATGAAAAATAAAGACAAATAATAAAAATGAAATAAAGATGTATTTACATTTATAAATATTGAAACTTAAGTATTTGCTGCAAACATTTTCAGTGTAAGAAAGCCATAAAATAATATAATTAACAAATTTCTAAAATATATGACAAAATAAGTATATTATTACATGCAGTAATAAAATGACCTGAATCATACTGTCTAAAATGTTAATTCAAAATTAGCCGAAATTTAGAGCATCTGTGTATGTGCATTTTACAACTCAGAGTATTAGATAATCATGTGCATATTGATCATTTTATTTACAATTGTTCCTTAATGTGAATACTCCCATGCAGCAATGTCTTTTGCATTTTTTTTAGCAAATGTTCTATTTTAATGAAATTCTGCACAACACTTTCTGGCATTATTTTCAGTATTATTTTAGCAAATAATTAAAACCATTAATTTTTATAAATTATTATTTTGAACATGCTAAAGATTTCCTACTGAAAAAAGAAACTATTAGACACCAACCATGATTTTGAGGAATGTGAATTAGGTGGAGAAAAACTCTGTGTCGCATGTGTTTTCATTGTTTAGACAATAAAATATTTTAATATTTTCATAACAATTGTGCCTTTGGAAAAATTTGTAACATATACCTTTTAGTTTTAACACCATAATGCATTGATTGCAACCTACTTTTGCATTTTCTAATAGATATTTCCTATGGAAGAAAAATCTTCAAATCCAGAAAATAGTATCCATTCATGTGAACGAGTATTTTAAATGATAGTTTTAAATGTGGTACATAAATGCTGAAAATTTCAGAAAAGATGCTACTTTAATATTATTGAAAATTAATACTTTAATACTTTAATACTTTCCATATAAAAAGTTTGTTAACTGATTCATTTTTATATCCTTTCACTTCTATTCTTCTTAAAGAGCTCCACTGAGAAAATGTAATATTATGACTTGGTAAACCATTAAAACTTCCCGATAATTACATTTTTGCATGCATAATCAAATGAGAAACGGGTAAGTGACTACCTTTACATTAATATTACTATTCACTAGCTTTCTGCAGGTTCCGCAGGTTATATATATATATATATATTT
Source organism: Amaurobius ferox (assembly GCA_951213105.1). Classification (NCBI taxonomy): domain Eukaryota; kingdom Metazoa; phylum Arthropoda; class Arachnida; order Araneae; family Amaurobiidae; genus Amaurobius; species Amaurobius ferox. Next base: position 116,476,087 of record OX578133.1, on the reverse strand, counting down.
CAATTTACTCATAGCTGATACTTTATATTTGGTGTAAAACTGTTCTACAGCGTTTAATTGCAAAATTGCTTCAATAAGGCAATTGTGAATCCATTTCTTACCTAAAGTTACATTTGAAGACTAATACAAATGTCTAAAGCACTATATCAATTGAATTCTAAAATTTCATGAAAATAAGCCACTTGCTACAGGGGAAAGTAACTAATCCACAAAACAGCAATCCTACACACGAGGTTATTTGAACTTTTTAAATATGAAATGTGGTATTCCAGTTCTGGGACTCTTCTTTCTTCAACACAAATACCAGTAATTTTTATTGCAGTTACCCTTTTCCTCATAAATTTAGAAGGTAAAAGAGTAAATATAAAGCCTAATATACATCTGAAGTTTCCAATATTGTTTCTGCAGTTCAAAATAAATACTCTTCACCTATCTCCTAGCCTTACCTCAATTACCTTAAGGCACATGAACTTGTTATGTTGCAGTCTCAACTTAAATTTAGATTTAGAAATAACGCAAACATAAACCATAAGAGTATTTTTACACAATTTTTCCAAACTTTTAGTTTCCATTTAGCGAACAATATTCAGCAATCCTGTTCCCAAGCAACATTAAACAATCAACCATGGTGATAGATATGATTACAAAGAAAAGTTGAATGAAAGTTCAAATTTTCACTTAATAGTAAGTGGCCAGAATGTAGTTTTAGTTTAATGACCACTATTGTATATTTGTAGTAAAATCCATGAGTATGGTTATACATAATCAGGGCCTGATTGTGTACTGAGGTGAGTGGTGCCCATTTTTAGGTCACACTGGAGTATTTAGATCACATTAAGTGCATTGCTCATTACAATAACTGATAACATTAGTCGAAGAAATCTACCATTTATGATTACAATAACATTAGTCGATAGTATCAGGGTTGAAAATAAAACCCTATTTAATTTAGAAAAATATAGCTCACTTGGATTTTTGTGGACTTCTCCGGCTATTTCTGAACTTTTGTGTTTGTATTGGTTCAGTACTATTATGCATGTTTTGAAATTAAAATATATTAACCATTTTTTCCTAATTATTATTATCATAAATATCCTTTAGATAAATGGTAAATATCAACATAAAAATTATAATCAATAGTAAGTAAGAGCAGGAACAATTTCATTTAAATATATAAAATTAACAATTCTGCAATTTTTAATATAATGGATGATAAAAAACACTCGTCATTTTGTACTTATTAATCAATAGTATAAAAGTTATTGCCAATTTTCACTCTCTTAAGATAATGTAAGAATATATGGTTATGTGGTGCACGTTTTCTAAATGCATTTTACTGGTGAGTTTTCTATCTGTTTAAGAAGGAAAACGGTTTCCATATTAACCCTGCATTATATCTTATACATGTGCAATATCAGTATACCTTATTCCAAATACAGCCTGCAAATCTTGTGCACATTAAACAAATTCTTGATAAAAATTCATTTGTATTATATTTAACATGGAAATACTTAACCTAATACAACAGAAAACCTGAATTTCAGGCAAATAAAATTTGCATTTGGTGATTGTGTAGGGAGGAAATATAGACAACCCCTGTATATGAATGTTAAAAAAATGGAATTTATTTTTTGATATTAATATTTATGCAACAATTGCATAACAATTTGCAGCTGAAGAATTACAGATAGATTCATAAGTAGGAGTATACAAAAAGTATAAAACCATAAAATGAAAACTAACAAAAAATATAAAATGTAAAAAATGTTATTTTTTATAGCATTATGAAAAGAAACACTGATATTAATAGATCGAATTCATTTAAAAAATTGAGTCCTTCATTAATATTTTTCCGAATGTAATGCAGTAGATGCAATGGGGTTTGATCGTTGTTGGTACCTTAAAATAAAATTCGGCAAGCTTTTAAAAATAAGATTTCTGGGAAAATTATTTGATATCGGTAATCGAGTTTTATCGTATTTACAGCGAAAACAACGGATTGAATCATGCTATTTCGAATGTAAATTTGGAATGTATAACGGTCTTGTAGGGATAAAAGTTTAAAAATCGCGAATCTCCATAAAATATTCTTCAAATTATAATTAATTTCTTTACATTGCTTTGTTAAAAAGTACATCGGAATTAGAGGTATAATTAAAGACATTTTCGTCGATTGGAATGTTTTTACACCCCGATAGACAGAAATGTTTTGAATTGATGTTACGGTCAAATAAACCTAGATTACGAAATATAAGCTTCAAAATAAATGCACTTATTACGACAAAAGCATAAAATAAATACATTTATATGTATAGAAAATAAAAGCTTGCGTATAGTTGAATAACCATGTCACACGTAAATTCAAAGCTCATCTAGCAGGTTGAGAAAGCAAAGAATCACAGCGCAACGAATGCGCGAGAAACTCCAATAGCGGCGTTCTGGTTGGTTCCTTTGGACCGATCCCACGGTCATTCCTATACGAAGCCTGATTGAGTCGTTCTGGACCGTTCTTTTTATTGACTTCTACGAGGGACGTCTCTAGACATCCAACTTAGGACAGGACTCTTTTAGGATACGTGGGATCGTTCTAGGATCTCCTTTAGAACTCGCTGGTTGTTTGGGTATATATATATATATATATATATATATATATATATATATATATATATATATATATATATATATATATAATATATATATATATATATATATATATATATATATAATATATATATATATATATATATATATATATATATATATATATATATATATATATATATAAACATTTATAAAAACCATTGTAATTCCTGCAACTCGATTCTATTGTTTAGAAATATTATACTTAATCAGCTTTTTAGAATTTATAGATTACCTGATAAAAAATTACATATAAATACATATAAATAATCTAAAAATTACCAGCAATTTATACAAATATCCCTCTCATTTAGTAAATGGTATAGTTAAAAAATTTAGATTAGCTGGAGTTTCATGAATTCTATTCATAGTTTTTTATATTAGCCTGACATCTCCATTTTCTTGTATTAATAATACTTTTATTTTTACATCTTCTTAAACATTAGCCTTTCTACTATTAGCCCCACTTTTTAGTAGCTCTGATTGCATATTATCACATTTTCTTGCCTTTTCGCATTACTGTTATTTATTTCTTACGAATTTACGAATGGCAACAGTAGATCACTTCTTTTTCTTTTGAGAATGGCAACACTGGTCTCTTCATTCTGGGTTCGACAGGTTCGTGCATTTATAGTGTTTTTCTCTAGGTATTCTTTTTTCCTTTTATTTTTTCTTCTTTGTGTATGTTGTCCAAGTAGAAATAGTTTATAGATATAATCTATCTATTTCTTCAGAAACATGCATTTTTTGTGTTTGCTTCGACAAAATACTTGGACCTGACGAAGAGTTTTGAAGAGGTGAACAAATTCATCATTTAGGCTTAGCCTTTGTCTACGTGTATAGCATTAATGCTTGGATCTCATTTGTTTTCCTTTTATCTATACCACACCATTGAATTTTGATGATTTTCTTTAACCTGATGTCTCGAAATATGTATTTTTTCCCATTTGATTGAAAATTTGCTGATTTATACTGTTATTTGTAGGTTTGTCAGAAAGTTAGGTTTTTCGAGTTACTGCTTCTCACTTTTCTTTCATTGGACTTTCAAACTATTATATATATATAATTAGATTTTGAAAATAGACGTCGTTTTACTGATTCCAAAAAAATATAATACGTAGGGGTTTGGAGCAGGAAACGCTAGAGTAAATTAAGGTAATAAAATGTAATCACAGAAAGCTAGCTGACAGATTTGAGTAATACTTACTTTTTGTGGTTTTTTAAATGTGATTTTTCTATATTTAGGAATATTTTTATAAAATTCTATCCAGTATACAAATACGAAATATTGCATAATAACATTCCTTATCTAAATGCATTGAATGATCCTATTTAAATTGATTTCCGAAAGGTATTATTCTTTTGAGTCTGAAACGTATTATTTTATTGTTTTACTGGTTTTGAGATTATGTTGCAATTAGAATTTTTCCGCATTCAAAGTTTGAGATCTACACAGTAGACTGAAAATAAGCTCACTTGAATGTCTAATTATATTTCAAAATATCTATGCCAATTTAAAGTGCTTCTATGACTGAATAAATAAATATATAAATAAACAAATGAATGTATAAATAAGTAATCGTACGTATGTAACATCATGTATTGGAATGCTATCCCTTTAAATCATTTTTTCAATTACTTCTGTCAAATATTATATTGTACATTATGGTTGAATGTAATATAATAATGTGTAGTTTCCATAAATGTAATATTTTGACTAAACAATATTTGTACTTGAAAAATGCTGAGATTATTTAAAATTAAGATTTCAGTGTTTTTCGTAGTCAAAAATACCCCTTAAATAGATGCATTTGAAAATGTAGGAGATTTAACCAACCTTATATAAAAGAGAGCTTGAACTTGTCCCTGGATATTTCCGTTTTCAGTAACAAATTGTTCATATAACGCAGCCCAATATTATCTAGTTCATGCTCAATGTTGCGTGTTTATCAAATTTTTGTTTATTGCAAGGCAGCACTCTTTGAACTTAACGCATCATATGTTTTTCGTGTCACGTCATTTTATATTGTTTGGCCATACACTATCTCTTTGAAAGGACTATAACCAACCATAATATTTTACCATCGATCTAATATTTATAAAGTGTAACCAAATTTTCTTCCCTGCCAAGATACGTTCTTCTTAAATGAGTGTGATTTTTAAATCAAGAAGTGATTTTTAAAACAAATCAAGTGATTTTTATTCAATAATTGATTTTTATTCAATTATTTTAAATAAAGTGATTTTTAAAACAAGTAAATATATATAGCTTATTTTATTATTGGAAAATATGCCACATTTCAATGCGAAATTTTACATATTTTTTTAATATATTCAATTTATCTCTCAATTTTTTTAATATACTCATTTTTTCATATACTCAATATTTTTTAATAAATTAAGTATTTTTATCAAAATATTTCTTTATTTTCAACAAAATGTTAACAAATGTCCGTCATATGACAATGTGTGCGAGGTTATGTATAGGATTCCTTCGTATCCATTAACCTGCAGCTCTCACGCTCCTAAAACTGCAAGAAATACCCGAATCATCATCATCATCGATTAATGTTATTAACTGTGGCGAACATCAGTTTAAGTAGCAATTGAAAATACATTTTTAGATGATTCGAATAAAATGCTAAAGATTTTCACCCAACACCGCGAGGAAATTTATTTGCATCACCAAGGGCACTAAATGCTGTGACTTCAAAAAACCTCATTTAATATTAACATATGAATAAAATGTCGTTTAAGCTGACTCTAAAATTCACGAATTTAAGACCCCCACAAACTTATTGATAAGATGATCTTTTTGCAAAGAATGTGCCATATCAACGAACTAGAAAATGTAGAGTGTGTGTGACCTCTATTTTACTACTTTAAATATGGCGACAGACTCGAATGTTTTTCCGTAATCTCCTTTATTTATGGTCGGAATCTCACACAAACGTATATTTTGCACATTGTTGACATAAGATATCTTACGATGACAAAAATAAAGGGTGTGGTCATTTGAATTTTTGAAAATAAGGAATAACTAAATATGCAGATGACTCCTTAAGCAATTTAGAGATGCACATTTATTTATAGTACATATTATTCTGAGTCTAATGATACTTTTGGCTTGACTGTAAGGCCCTAGGAATAATGAGCGGTGTTCTGATACACAATGTTTTCAACTATTGAAAATTAATTGAAAACAATAAAAATACAAAATAGAATTTTATCATATTAATTAATGAAACTAAGAATATAAAGTACATTTTCATTACACTAATTGGAAACAATAAAAATATAAAGTGGAATTTTAACTATTAACAATACTTGCTATGTAACCAATCTTCTTATTTAATATAATTATCTGATTTAATATAATCTGATTTAATATAATCTGATCTCTGACATCTGATTTAATATAATTATTATTTCATTGAAGAAAGTTGCCTTACATCCATGTTTGAACCTCGATTTTTATCAAGAACATTTCTCTGTATAACATATTTGTCCCTGTGTACTATCATATATTGTTTATAGACATGCCTAGCGCTTTGTAGAACTGCTTTTTAATTTTCTACATTATCATATTTCGGCAATCTTTGTTATCATATTATATTTATTAGAAAACCAATCAATATTTTTATTCTACTTATGCTGAAACACCTATTGACTGATATAATTAGAAGAACATTTTTATTCAGAAATGCACATGGAACATTAAAGTATATACTATTCTTACAGTTTTATCATTAAAAAGTATGATTTAAAAAGGTGACTGTCAATGTTTATTTATAAGATTATTTTCTACTCAAATTGTTTCGTAACGATTAGTAGGGATTTATGTTTTCCGTGAAGATTCAAAACAGTTTTAATATAATATTTAGTACAACGATTTTCTAAATTTAAATATGAATTGTTTTAAATTTGAGTCATTATTTTACAGTTATTGAATAATCATCATATGTTATCTCTTTTAATGTGTTACTCCAAGATGTCAGTGAAATATCGCATATAATTAATAAAGAATAATGCAAATGCTTTTCTATAAATGCATACTTTCGATAAATATTCATACTGAAAAGTATTTTTTATTTCAAAACTACATATTCAAATTAACCTTAATACAAGCATATATTATAATGTTCTTTGAATTCTTTATTGGGAGAAACACGCACGAAAATTCTTTTGCATTTAAACCAAACGCCAAGTTTTCTCATCACGCAAGGTGTTGGGGTTTTCATCAATCTTCTAGTAGAAAAGTAAAACTTTTGTTTCTTTAAAATATCCTCTTTAAACAACAAGGAATTGCTTTAGCACACGTAAAGATGCAATGCACGATTTATGTATTTTAACGGAAATTACAGATTGCCATCATTAATTTTCCTGCAATACATTAGAACATTTTTGTGAAGTGCTACGAAATTTTTTTGTCAGTAGCTGATGCTTTTATATATGGACGTAGGCATGTACGCAAAATAGTACTTATGTGTATGTATTGCACACTCTAAGTTTCATGTACAAGTTTAATCATGTATACATGAATCATTTAAAAAATGAATTGCTTATTATTAGTGACTGTTACAAGACAGTATGACCAGAGTATGATGAAAGGATTAGCATTTTAAGCTTTGCCAGAGTATCTTCATGGGTTGTCAGATGCAAGTACGTTGTTCAAAAACACATTTTATGATTTTGAAATTAAGCCATTTAAAATTTAATAACACCTCTTTTTAATGTGTCATGAATTTCCAGCCCCGGTGTATTCTGCTCTTTACATTAATTCACTTTTACTTTAGTAACCCTTTAGAACAAAGTTGGAAAGAGTTTATGACTTTGTTCATTCTGTCTGTCTGTCCGTTAGCATGATAACTGCCGTAAAAATGACTAAATCAAATGAAATTTTAGTATGTTGTTCAGACGGTCTGTAGGACCTATGGGAATATAAATGAATAATATCACCAGATTAGTTTTGGATTGAACCCGGGTTGAAAAAATGAAATACATTGAGCCCTATGGGACCTAATTTTTCAAACATTTTTTAAGCAGATTTAAAATTCACAAACGGCTTCGAAAATTTTAGGTAATATTCAAATTGTTCCATAAAATATATAAAAAAAAATTCAGCGAAATATATTCTGTAGTTTTTTAAATAAAAATTAAAATAATAATAACACATATGAAACTATCACGTGACCCTGATATGAAAATATCACGTGACCCGCTTCAAAATGATATATGGCATCCATCTTGTCTCAAAATCGTGATTTTTAAAGTTCTTTTTTAATTCATATTGAGTGTTTTATCCGTCCTAAAACCACTTTATTTTTGTTTAAATTCTGTGCATCTACATACTAAAACAACGAAATTACAATATATTTGAGTTTAAATGATCATCCAAATTTGATTATTTCTGCAGCGAAGCCTATTTTTCACCTATGTAAAATGCAAACAGCAAAATATGTAGAATGAGTTGTATTAGAATTGCTGTATTTCTTTAACACAAAATCATTTAATTCATGGAGTCTGCATAGCTGATATGAATGAAATATTCACTGATTTTTCAAAGAGAAGGACGATTTTTTTCGATGAAGTTTTACTCATAGAGTTTAATTACATGTAGCTCCATGGTCTTAATTTATAAATAAAATAAATTATTATAGTATTGTGATGAATGACATGAATGGGAAATTATTTATGAATGAAATGCTGCTTTTATAGAGAGAGCCAGCCGTGTTATTTTTTCTATGACGTCATTTGAATGAATTTCAGTTGTTTTCGATGAAGTTTTCAAATATAATAAATTATCGTAGTATTATAATAATTCTAAAATTATTACCGAGGAATATATCACATTTTGGAGATGTTTAAACCAGTCAATTTATATTTCAATGCTGCCATTTGAATGAAGTTCATTTTTTTCAATGGATGTTTAAGTTTTCAAATATAATAAATCAATATAGTATTGTGATATGTTCTAAAATATTACTGAGGAATGTATTGCATTTTAGACATGTTTAAATAAAATTGCATTGAAGTTGGAAAGTGTTTCGTAATCAATGCTTTAAGCATGATTGATCTTTCTTGTTTCTTTCACTCTCGTTTGAATGATTTGTGTACAGTTTTATAGTTGTTTATTAGTTACATTTTTTAAATTTATCTACTTATTTATGTTAAGTAATTAGTCAAATTAGGTTATGCATCATCATTATTTCATAAATTACTTTAGGTTTATATTTATTGTTTTATTTTAGGTTTATATTTAACGTTTAGGTTTATTTTTCTTGTAAGTAATTTGTAGTTTATAAATTAATTAGCTATCCGCTTGTTTAAGTATCTAACTTAAGTAAATTTAATTAGTGAAATATTTAATTATTTATGTTAGATAAATATTTAAATACAATTATAAAATAAATTAGTTATTTCGTAATAAATTAGTTATTTCGTCCAGGGTTACCGAGTGTGGATAACAAAAATATTATGTAAGCAACGTAGGCAAACAGCGAACATTCAAATTCATGGCTCGTAAGTGTGGACCCTATGAAGTGTTAACCCAATGTTCTCCAACGATCCAGTAGATCGGTAACTCAGCTTTATCTGACTTCCTTCTGAAAATGTACCGCGCGTTTGTCCTGAGACCTTGTCAAGCTAATTATTCGATACTTCTGCTGCCCCTATATAAAATAGTGTGTTTAAGGAAATACCTTGTTTGTTTCTCGTATGGACGATATCAAAGCTAGAAGAGCAATATGTAACAGATTGATTTCCCAAAGAGCTTTAAACAGGCGGTTTTCCATGGTTTGACTGATCGTTGGAGGCACTGCCCCTGAGAGATAAAAGTAATGAAATAGCATTTAAGCTGTGACTGAAGATGTTGAGGTATGAGAAAATTATGAAAATTTCTGTAAAATAAATAATTAATTCGCATGTTTGTGAACGTTTTATTCTCGTAACTAAAAAGGGTCATAAATCTCAATAGATAGCATGATACCATTGAGTAAATATTGTCTAAACATTTTGCAGTGATGCTGACATAAATTAATTATTAAAACATTAATATCATATTTTACTACATGTGGAATGACAAGATGGTTCAAAACATTTGCAGAAAATTAACTGATTCCTTGGCTATTACTGAATGAATTTGTAATAGTATATTTGAAAACAAATATATTATTCTTATTCCAATATGCCTCGGCTTCACTGAATTTTGAGGCATAATTTGTTTTAAGCCGTTTTAATAGGTATTGGACATGAATAGGGAAGAAATAAGTATTTAGATGTAATTTTAAGTTGAGTTGCCCGAGACAACTTCCATTATAAATATCGAGTTGAAATATATAATAATAGATTATAACATATAGTCTGAATAATAAAGTAATATTCCATTGTTATACATTTTTTACAGCATGGAGTAAAATGAGAAGGTGAAATGAAACATTTTTTGCATTTCAATATTTTTATCGAAAGGTGAAGTAAAATATATTATGTTTTGTCGTTATTTTAATTAAATATTAAGGAAAACAGTTAATATATAGAACATTTGCTTGAATACTCGCAACCACAATATTTGTACTGTGATATATGCACACTGTGATGATTGCATTAAAATGGTAGTTCAAAGGGCATAATCCGTGACAGTACTACCAGATTTGGTTCTAATCGCTTTAAAATTTCTCCTCTAAATTGCAATCTGAGCGTGTTAAATATCATGAGTCGTTAATAGCTTAACTCCAAATTACGGTACTTAATACTTTTATTTCAGATTTGACCTTATATTCTGATTTGAAAAATATACGTGTCTGAATAGTTTCCAATGCCTGGGAACGTAGTAGGACGAACTTTGATATAAAAAAAAATTCTGCAGTATTCCTTTTGATCGATTTCGAGTTCGAACTTGCGTGCTTATCAACATTTTGTCCCATATTATTTGAACATGATGAGGAGTACGAAGAATATGTTTTACAATCATAAGATTTGCTTTGGTACGGCATTTTTGTTTTTAATACTGATTTTTTTCCTTACATTCTTGCAACAAATATCCAACAAAAATTCTAATACGAAATAAGCGTACATTTTTATATAGTTTGCATTTATTGTGAAAAATATTAGACATACACAGGACGACCTGCTTAGCAGGTTTGTACGCTGTACAACGGCATAATCACACTGTGGTTATCGCACGCTATGCAGTGCCATTACCTCCATTGTATAAACAACAAACCGTTGACCCTGCCCGATCAAACATCTATCACTATTCTCATTTCTGAAATTCTGTCCACCTTAGCTTAAAAGGGCCTTTTTGATCTCAAAATAATTACTCTTCGGGATACCAGTAAGCCCCATACTTTGCTCCTTTCAGTTTGAGGCAGATTCTTCTGCATCGCCAACAATATCACCGATACTTAACTTTTCTCGTACTCCGGCACCATTTATAATTGTAATTTTAATTACATAAATCAGGCAAATAGAGACGTTAGAAGCCAGTTAGAAATGCTGTCTTCAGCAGAGCAGGGGGGGGGGTATTCGACTGCTTTTTATTCAGGTAGGTGCTCAACAAAGTGGAAGTGGCCTGTTCGAATTGGGAGAGTGCATCGCAAGCTTCACTTGTAATTATAGTAGTGTTAACATTCCATTTTGTACAACGCAATGCATAGGGGATATCAATTTTGTACTGATTTATTACAAAATTTAATAATTAGATAATTTTTATGATGAAATACCACACAGCATTCTTTCTTCACCGAAATACAATTTTTAGTACGAAAGAAATTTGGATGAAGTGTGTGAAAGATAGAGCTAAAAATATTTTTCGTCAAATTAAGCATTTTGTATCGGTTGCAAACTCATTATTCAAAATAATATGTAGTAATTTTGAAACCATAAATATTGTATTCTATACAAATGGTGAACGCATTTATTTGTCCAGAGTTATAACTTGTAATAAAAGCATGGAACTAAGCAAAGCGCCAGGCAAAATTTACGTCACCTTTATAAACAACGATGTTATAAATCCACGTGAACTGAATGCTGTCACGGTTAATTAAAGCTGTGACATCACCTACTGCAGTAACTAGAATAGACCTAATGCGAAGCTGTTTCAACCGCCTAAGGCATCTCACCAATTAGGACTATAGATATTCGAAATTGCCTGGAAAGTTTGAAAGCCAATCATCGTGTAGACCAATGACAGGCCATGAGACGAAATTGCCAAGAAAGACACCGTGAAAGGCACCGAAACACTGTGACTTTGGGACAGAAAAGTTTCTTTTCTCATTAAGCTTCAAAATAAGGGATCTTTGCATTGAAATATTTTAATAATTGTATACGATATTATTAGTTCTTGATTTCGGCTGACTTGAGTATTTCATAATTAAGTCATCAGTATAATGATGTGAATTACAGCAATATAGTATGTAGTTTGACACATATTAACTATCTTACGTTTGAAAAGTAAAGTCCAAAAATATGGTCACACCATTGTGTGCATTGATAAGTACACTAAAACATTACATTAGGTAAAATCGTCACTTTTGCATATATTTCTAATATATCTAGAATATTCTAGATTTTTTAAGGTTTCTAGAATATTCTAGGATTTTGACATGATTATTGAATCGCAGTAGTCCAATTTTATAAAATCTGATGTGGACAGCACATGGCTTTAGCAACAGAGGCAAATTCATTGTCTCTTTAATTTTATCACAATAAAATAAATTGAATTTAATTGCACAAAATTACATGATTAATTATTGATATTACACCGTATTCGTAGTTTTTATTCAAATTTTCGTTTTCATTTGGCCACTGGACGTAATTTTAAAGACAATGTGGGAAAAATGCAAATAAACTAACATATCTTGAGAATTTTTAGTCATAAATTTATGGGGTTAGTCATTTACATCGTAAAACATTACGTATAAAATAAGAATTTAATTGATACCTGTGAGGATACTTAGTTTTTATTAACACTTTACAGCATAGTTGAAAAATGTTTATGACTTTATTCATTCTGTCTGCCTGTCTGTTTGACCGTTCGTACGATAACTGCCGTAAAAATGACTTTATCAAAATGAAATTTTTATATTTGTTGGGACGGTCTGTGGGACATATGGGAATGTAACTGAATAATATCACCCAATTAATTTTGGATTGAACCCGGGTTGAAGAAATGAAATACATTCAACCCTATGGGACCTCATTTTTGAAACATTTTTAAGCGAATTTAAAATCGTGATTTTGAAACTTCTTTTAAATGTATATTTTGTGTAAAAAAACCGCTTTATTTTTGAGTAATTTCTGTGCATCTATATTCTGTACCAACGCAATTACAATATTTTTTAGTTTAAATGATCATCAAATATTGATTATTTCTACAACGAAGCTTACTTTTACAGTATGCAAAATGTAAGCACATCGAACTCTAAGATGAGTTGTATAAGAATTGGTGATTTTTTTAATACAAAATTATTTAGCTCTGGAGTCTGGAATATAGGTGATATGAATGGCATATTCATTAATTTTACATGAGAAGCTGACGATTTAATAGCATTGACTTTTTGATGAAGTTTTAAGCATGGAGTTAGAAAGTACTTTTACCTCCGTGATTTTAAGTTTTTAAGTAAAATACATTATTGTACTGTTGTGATAATTTTAAAAATATCACCACTGAATGAATGGAATGAAATAAAAATGTATAAAATAATTATTCACTGCTTTTACATAGCGATCTAATCGATTTATATTTGGATGATGTCATTTGAATAAAGTTCATTTTTTTTCGATGAATGTTTTACGTTTTCAAATATAATAAACTATTGTAGTATTGTGATAATTTTAAGAATCGCATTTTAGAGATGTTTAAATAAAATTGCATTGGAGTTGGAAAGTGTTTCATAATCAATGTTTTATGCCTGATTGATCTTTCTTGTTGATTTTAGACTATTTTTGCGTGCCATTTCGGAAAAAAAGGCATGTTCTTTCTTTCCGAATCGTACCAAAATCATATCAGAACCAAAGTAAACCACAAGTGAAATTTGGTCAGTTAGTTTTTCAGCTAGAGTAGATGAAGTTCCAAATGAAGAGCTAAAGAGCTAAAAAATTGTATCGATATTTAATTACTCGATTATGTTTCGTTGCATCTTAGGATGTATTACTAAAATAAAATATACTGTAATATACATACATTTTAACAACACTGGAACTAATGTTAATAAATTAAGGAATTTTACATCTTCAATGCACGTTTTTTTCTGAAGATAAACAAATTCCGATATTGAAGAAAGAACAACAGAAAATAAAAATATCATATAATTTGATCATTCTAAATGTCATTTATTTATTTATATTTCTTTCTATAAGGAAAGAAATAAGCATGTCAAATTTAATGGAAATCGCTCTATTCCCTCCAGATACATCCCACTCTTTATGAACATGTTAAATTTCTAATATAGCGAAAAGAAATCGTGATATAAAATAAAGGTATCCATATAATTAAGGCTAAAGTACCAAACATTAAACCTTTTGGTATTGAGGTGCTATTTAATTATTTATAGTTTATTCCATTTGGTATGCAATCATCTTGAAATGATATAAATAATGTTATTAGATTTTAAATATTTGTAATTCTTTTTTTAAATTTTGCAACATATTTAGCGCATCTCTATCGATTTGGAAAATATTGCTGAAAATGTGTTCTCTCCCTCCGGAAGAAACCGGCCGAGAACAAGGATGACTGTTACGGTTATCATAAGAAGTAAATTTTCGTTCCAAATTTCCTTTCAATCATTCATTCTATTATCGTGGCCACATACACCAAATCATGTATATCACCAAAAATTAATTCATTCGTATATGCAGGGATGCTAAATCGTCGAATCTGTCGAATTTTTAGACTATTTTATCCCTTGGATGATATCCAATACCTCTTCAGTAAGGAATATTATGGACTATGCCCTGAGTGCTAGGGGATGCTGTGCCACTTCCTATTTTTGGGATGGCGCCGTCGGTCTCCTCTCATTGTTTTCTAGTATAATTTAATTCTTGTTGTAACATATAGCTTGTTCTTAATGTATTTTCTTTTACTATTGTTGTTAATATATCTAGTTTTTAAACATGTTGTTAATCCCATTTGATTTTGCTAATATAATTATAATAATAATTTAATTGTGTCACGGTTAAATTTTTTCCCACTTATACTTTTGCTTCTTAATTTAGCTCATTCTAGTTGATAAATCACTTTTTTTGTTTTAATATTGTTTATCTGGTGTTTTCCGGTGTTTTGCGTCGCCATTGCTCCTAGGAGTCTTTTGCTCCAGGAGATTTTTGTAATTGCTAATCTGCGTTTGGATTTTAAATAAATGCTCTAGGTGGCACCGCTTTGCCTTTATAGCGGTGGTCCCTTTGCGGGCGGGTCCCTGGCCTGCTGGGTGAGAGTTTCGGCCATTTCCGTCGGTGTTTCTCGCGGGGACTGGAGACGCTTGGCACTTCTCGGTAGAGTGCGAATCTGGTATCACCTTGGTGCTCCTGGTGGCTCGCACCTTGCTTGATGAGATCAGTGCTTTTCTCCCTTGGTCAAATCCGGGTGGACTGTTGGCGTCCTTCCTGCTGGAGAGCCCCCCTTTTCCCGACCCGAGAAATATATGTTCTAAATCTTCAGGTGAGCCACCCGGTCTGAGTAGAGAAGTCCCCGTTATTCATAATAAAAAACTATCTTTATACATGTTTCGAACTAAAAAAATCTATTTATAAATACTGAACATGACTTTTCGTATATACAACAAATAAATAGAAAATAAAATACTGCTCAAATACGTAAATGATAGAATGCATATAATTGTTTCAAATATACGTTATGGATTTTCTTCCTCAGTGCCGAGAAATACTTACTAAATATACTGACAGCGTGCATAAAACCGCTTACATAAGCCGAGATATACTGCCGTGCATTTTTTGTCTTTTCTTTTTGTGTCGTTCTTTCTCTCTTTATCGTTCTATCTTTTGCGTATACTTTTTATTTATGCAATTACTTCATTTCACCAGGTTGAACCACCATTACGTATCTCATTTTTCAGCAGCTTCTTACGGGTAGTCAGTCTACTTGGTATATACCCTTCTTGACCTGCGGGACACACAGCCGTGCAATTTTGTCTTTTCTTTTTATGTCATTGTTTTCTCACTTCATCATTCTAGCTTTTGCGTATAATTTCTATATTTATGCAATTCCTTCTTCGTTTCATCAGGTCGAACCACCACTGTATATCTCATTTTTCAGCCGCTTCTTACGGGTAGTCAGTCCATTTGGTATATCCTTCTTGACCTGCATGAACTGATGAAGAAGACACTTCTCATGGTTTCGAAACGATAGTATGCATTCTACAATTTGTTTGCACAGGGTTTATTTTGTGATCTTTATATTTAAAAGAAAATGTTTTTACACGGATATGTTTTTGACCTAATTCAAAAACGAAGCATTCAATTTTTTTAAGTGGAGATATTCAACTTTAAATAAAATTGCATAAATAATTATACAAAAATAAATTTAAAGTTCCCATCTTTTTTTAATATTTTCGTGTTAAATGTATAAATTAAAATTTTGAATGACAAAGTGAATGTAATGAATTATCTTAAGAAGCTAATTATGCTATTGCGTGCTGATCCGTATTAAAAGCGAGTAATTACTTTTTATGAAATCTTTCAGATTATGTATATATAATTTCAGTTTATTTGTTTTTATTTGTATCTTCTACAGTATGATAGATAAATTTAACGACGTGCGTGAGGAAAATTGTTTTAAGATGATTGCGTAAGCTTTATAAGAAAATTGTTATTTCTTAAAATTATACACTTATTTTCAAATGTGGTTAATAATATTTTTTAATTAAAGAGCAAAAAAATATAAATAAGAGAATGTAATAAGATAATGCAAATAAGATTTTATTGCGATCACTTCTTTAACAATTATATAAGAAAGGAATTAACAAAAAGTACAGTCGTTTATTTTTATAAAGTGTCCGCAAAGTGTAACAAAAGTACAGTCGTTTATTTTTATAAAGTGTCCGCTTCCGTTCTTCATGTATGAACTACACGCTGCGTGTTTCCGAAATAAACCACTTTCTTATTTCAAATTTTCATATTTAATGTACTACGTTTACACATCTCTTGCCATAACAGCCAACCGCATCATCAACCAATCCACAAATGCAAAGAACAACAAGTTTCCCTCTTCCTCGTCGGTGGGAATCCGACAGTACTTTCAATTTGAAATTAAATTGCCCCAAATAATTAAATGAACGCAAAAACTCAATTTTGTTTTCTTCGGGAGTTATATGAAGTCTTTTGGTGGCGAGCAATTTGAAGATCTGATTATGGTAAGTTTTAGCAGTGTGCGGATTTTAAAATTAATTAGGTGTACAACACCGTTTACTCCTCTTATTTGTAATATCTGGAAAAATAGGGATATAATTTTAGATTATTTTCAAAGCTCGTTGGAAAAGTCTTTTTTCGATATCTCCGATGGTGTTAAGATTGGAACTCTGTAATAATATTTTTAATTGCCAAGGAACCAGATGTTGTGAAAATCTTTTAAATTTTCATTTCAATATGAAATAATTAATAATGTGTTATTGGCATGTGAATGTTCGCATATTTCGGGATCTTGTCCATATTTTTACCAGAGTCAAAAATAGTGTAAATTCCTAAAAGTCAATAATTAAAGTTTTAAATCACAGGATATACTGGCATACTTACATCTAGCATACATGAACTGTTGAAACTGAATCAGAATGATCTCCAACTGTTTTGCATATTTTCGTATGTAAAGCTTAATTTTAAACTTTTAGAGACAAAGTGACTGTAAACTATGTTAAGAACCTGATTATGCTATTGCGTGGTTATCAAATATTAAATATGATAAATTAGTTTTTATGAAATCTTTTCAATTACTTCCATTACCTTTGTTTTCATTTGTATCTCCTACAGTATAATAGATGAATTTAACGAGGTGCGTGACAAAAATTGTTTTGAGATAATTGCGTAAGATTTACAATAAAATTGTTATTTCTTAAAATCATAAACTTATTTTCAAATATGGTTATAACTTCGTTTTGAAATTAAAGAGCACGCAAAAATTATTCAAAACGTAAAATTCGAGGATACATTTAGACAAGAAAGATCAATCATGCATAAAGCATTGATTATAAAACACTTTCCAACTTCAATGCAATTTTATTTAAGCATCTGTAAAATGCTATACAATCAGCGATGATATTTATAAAATTATCATAGTACTACAATCATTTATTTTACTTACAAATTTGAAACCATGGAGGTAAAATTACTTTCTAACTCCATGCTTAAAACATCATCGAAAAGGTTATGCTATAAAATCGTCTGCATTTCTATGTAAAATCAATAAATATTTCATTCATATCACCTATATTCCAGATTCTAGAGCTAAATAATTTTGGGTTAAAATAATTCAGCAATTCTTATACAACTCATCTTATAACATCATTTGTTTACATTCTGCATACGTTAAAATTAGGATTCGTTGTAGAAATAATCAAAATTTGATGATCATTTAAACTAAAAAAAATTGTAATTGCGTTTGCGCAGAATATAGATGCAGAGAAAATACCCAAAAATAAAGCGGTTTTAGGACGGATGCAACACTAAATATAAACATCTGTGCATCACTAAATATAAACACTAAATAACAACACTAAATATAACATCTCTAAAATGCGATACATTCCACGTTAATATTTTTAAAATTATCACAATAATATATTAATGTACTATATTTGAAAACTTAAAACATCACCGAAAAAAAAAGATCTTCATTCAAATGACGGCATTGAAATATAAATTACCTGGTTTAAACATCTTTAAAATGCGATACATTCCTCGGTTATATTTTAAAAATAATCACAATACTAAAATAATTTATTATATTTGAAAACTTCATCGAAAACAAATGAACTTTTTCAAAGGAAGTCGTCGAATTATAAGCGGCTCTTTAAATAAAAGCAGCATTTCATTCATTAACATTCTTCCATTCATTTCATTCATCACAATACTATAATAATTAATTTTATTTAAAACACAAAACCATGGAGATATAAGTAATTTAACTCTATACTCAAGACTTCATCAAAAATTCGTTTGCTTCTCTGTAAAATCAATGATGGTTTCATTCATATCAGCTATATTGCAGACTCCATGGGCTAAATAATTTTGCGTTAAGGAAATGCAGCAATTCTTATACAACTCATTCTACGTATTTTGGTGTTTACCTTTTCCATAAGTGAAAAGTAGGCTTCGTTGTAGAAATAATCAAAGTTGGATGATCATTTAAATATAAATATATTGTAATTAATTTGTTTCAGAACATTGATGCACAGAATTTAAGCAAAAATAAAGCGGTTTTAGGACAGATACAACACTAAATATGAATTAAAAAGAACTTTAAAAATCACGATTTTGTTACAAGATGGATGCCATATTTTATTTTGAAGTGGGTCACGTGATATCTTCATATAATGGTCACTTGATCTCTCCATATAACGGGTGTAATTATTATTTTAATTTTTATTTAAAAATCTACTGAATATATTTTGAAATTTTTTTTATTTATTTTATAGGATAATTTGAATACTTCATAAAACTTTCGAAGGAAATTGTGAATTTTATATTTGCTTAAAAATGTTTGAAAAATTAGGTCCCATAGGGTTCAAGTTATTTCATTTTTTCAACCCGGGTTCAAGCCAAAACTAATTGGGTGATATTATGCATTTATATTCCCATAGATCACACAGACTGTCTGAACAACATACTAAAATTTCATTTTGTTAAAGTCATTTTTACGGCAGTTATCGTGCTAACGGACAGAGGGACAGACAGACAGACATATTGAAAAAGTCATAAACACTTTTCAATTATATTGTAAAGTGTTAATAACGGTTGGTTTTGTATCCTTGAAACTCTGAAACTAGTTGCGATTTTTGCAGCTAGGGACTATTATTAACACTTTACAACATAGTTGAAAAGTGTTTATGACTTTGTTCATTCTGTCTGTCTGTCTGTCTGCCTGTCTGTCTGTCTGTCCGTTAGCACGATAACTGCCGTAAAAATGACTTTATCCAAATGAAATTTTAATATGTTTTTCAGACGGTCTGTGGGACCTATGGGAATATAAATAAATAATATCACCCAATTAGTTTTTTATTGAACCCGGGTTGAAAAAATGAAATACATTGAAACCTATGCGACCTAATTTTTCAAGCATTTTTTAAGCAAATTTAAAATTCACAAATTGCTTTGAAATTTTTAGAAAATATTCACATTATCCCACAAAATATATAAAAAATATTTTAGTAAAACATGTTAAGTAGTTTTTTAATTAAAAATTATTTAATATAGGGAAAAAAAATTCAATCAAATTATGATTTTTGGGATATCCTCCAGAAAGAAAAAAGAGATATATTAAATAATAAATATCTTTCCAAGAGTTTAATCATTTTGTATATGAGAGAAGCTTCATATTTTAAAATAAATTTGGTAGATAACAATTTTTCAAATTTTTTTTTAATTTTATATAACTCTTCATGATATACTTATTTGATGGCATTTTTAATGCACTTTCCTACGTCCTAGAGAGTTAAAATTTGGTACACAGCTTAAATTTGTTGAACATTTTATTCTACAAAAATTTGGTGGATCTTTAAATATAGATCATACATTTTTTTCCGAAATGGCCTGCAAATAATCCCCGTTCACTTCTATAAATCATTGCTGTAATATTGTTAAAAATTCTGATGTGGGCAGCACACGTCTTTCTCTGCAGACTCATATTCACGTTCTCTTTATTTCTTCAATAATAATTTGAGTTTATCAGCACAAAATAACAGCCATTAGTATTTTAAATGACATTGAATTTGCATGTTAAACTTAAATTTAGTTCTCATTTGACAGCTGGACTTATTGTCAAAGGTGGCGTAGCGAAAACGCGAAAAAATTAGAATATCTCAAGAATGGCTGGTTCTAGAGTAATGGGGTTAATCTTATTCTTTTGGTTGTCAAAAATCACGTATAAAATAGTAATTTAATTGATAAAATTGAGCACACGTAGTCTTTTATTTTTATATTTAACGATTTTTGCGGGGCATTTCGCAAAAATAGCCCGTTCCTTTTTCCCGAATCGTACTAGAATAACCTACACATGATTTATATACCAAATTTTGTTAAATCTGGTATATAAATCACTTGTAGGTATTTTGAAATATTAGACACCAAATTTTGTTAAATTTGTTCCATTAGTTTTAGCTAGAGTGGATAAAGGCAATTTCTGCCGGCCATTTTGCAAAGAAGGCAGATTCTTTTATTACGAATTGTACTATAATCTAATGAACATCAGGATTTCCCACATAAAACACGCCTACCAAATTTTATGAAATTCGGTTTATTAGTTTTTTAATTAGAGTGGATGTAATATCCTCACAGACACAAAGAAACATACACAGATACACCGTTACACACACAGACGTCTTCCTAAAAATAGTTTTTTCGTGTTCTAGAAGTCCCAAAACGTGCAGATCCTTCGAAAATTCGAGTTCCGATCTTCGGCGCGATTCCAATACTTTGAATACATACACACACACACACACACATATATATATATATTATTTGTGTATCTGTGTATCTAAATTCCGTGCCTATGCAATTACAATAGTTGTGATTTCAAATGATCCCTAAACTTTTATTATTTCTTCAACGAAGCCTAATTTTAACTTATGCAGAATGCAAATATCTCAAGCGATTGTAAGGTGAGTTACATAAGAATTGCTGAATTTTTTTCACACAAAATTATTTAGCTCTGGAGTCTGAAATACAAGTTATATAAATAAAATATTCATTGATTTTGCATAGAGAATCAGATGATTTATATTTCGATACAGTTTTAAATATTTAAGTATAATAAATTACTGTAGTACTGTGATAATGTAAAAGATATCACCACTGAATGTATCACATTTTAGAAATTTTTAAATGAAATTGCATTTCAGTTGGAAAGTGTTTCATAATCAATGCTTATGCATGATTGATCTTTCTTGTATTATTTATGTCATCATTTTAACTATAATTATTTAATTTTAGATAAAATATAGTGATACAAAAAATAGTGAAACTTGATACATGAAATTCGCGCATGGTGTACACAAAATAAACCGGATTTTATTGCTCCGCATTTAAAGTAAGCATTTATCTTACCATATTAACCAATATCGTTATCAAACGAACCAACGCTTGCACAGATGAGAAAGTCCCAACACCATCGTTTCTTCGGTGCAAATTTGTCAGTACCTGTAATTTGCAATTTATTTGTCAAAAGTAATCAAATGAAGGTAGAAGCATAATGTTTGCATCAAGTGTTAAATAACTCTTTATATGTTAAGCAATTTGGAAAATAAGAATGTGGTAAGCTTCAGGAATGTGGGAATTTTTAAATAAATTCCTTGTTCAAGCTGAAAATTTTTGTTTCTGTGTAAAATTTGGAAAAACTGTGACAGTTATTTACAAATTCTTTTTAAAGCTCGCAGGAAAGAGCGTTCTTTGTCTTTACGATTGTGTTAAGGCTGAAACTTTACAATAATATTTTTAATATCCTAAGAACCAATTGGAGTGAAAATCTGTCAACATTTCATTTCAAAATAAAATATTTCAAAATTTTTAAATGTTTTTAAAGGTTTCAAAATTTTAAGTTTTGTTTGTCTGGAGCCCAAGCTCAGATAACCCAGCAACTGCTAGGCTCATAATTTGCTGCTTAATTTGAAGGACATACTAACATACTCCCATATAACATACGTGATTGGATGTAAAAGAATAGGTTAGTATTATTTATCATTTTTGCAGATCTTTTTATTAAAGGCATAAATTAAAAATTTTAATGACAAAATGAATGTAACGAGTAATCTAAAGAAGTTAATTATGTTGAGATGTGGTATTCCGTATTAAACCAGTAAAATAAATTTTATTGCAATTTTTATTTTACTTTCATTATCTTTACTTTCATTTGTGTCCTCTATAGCTCGCATAAGGGAAGATTTTAATTAGATGCGTGACAAAAATTGCTTTCAGACAATTGCCTAAGATTTACAAGAAAACAGTTATTTTTTTAAATTATAAACCTAATTCTAAATGCGGTTTTAAAAGTTGTTTTGAAATTAAGGGCATATTAAAGAAAAAAATCTCAAAATGCAAAATTCAAGAATATATTTAACGAACAGTTAGTGCTTCATATTTTAAACATCTGCTACTTGCTGCGGTGTTCAGAGTTACAATGTTTTATTTCTGCCACTTCTTTAACGTTTATTCTTTTCATTATTTTTTATAGAAAATATAAAATACAAATTAAATATTTTATTTCAGAATAATTCGAGCAGGTGATCTTCTTGCATGAATTCCGAGTATTATGTTCACAAAACAAGCAGTATTTTTTAATTCCGAAATTAAAATAAGGTAATATTTCTGTGACCACGGCAACCAACCGAGTTACCAAGGAACCGACGCATACGTAGAACGGCAAGTTTTCCTAGCTCTTTTTTTTCTGTGCGAATTTGTCAAGATTTT
Organism: Amaurobius ferox; assembly: GCA_951213105.1. Classification (NCBI taxonomy): domain Eukaryota; kingdom Metazoa; phylum Arthropoda; class Arachnida; order Araneae; family Amaurobiidae; genus Amaurobius; species Amaurobius ferox. Next base: position 116,452,822 of record OX578133.1, on the reverse strand, counting down.
TAATTTAAAATTTAAACGCCAAAAATCAGTCCGAAACGTAAGTAAAGGCAGGATTATACGAACTCATCATGGCAGCCAAGGGAGCTTATGCCGGTATTAAGGTGAGCCCCGTGCAGGTTTTAACATCTCTTATCCAGCAAAGCCACAGCCAGGGAAACGTACTTTATAGAGTCATTCACCGGGCAAGGTCCGAAGAATTACCCATCAAGCTCGAGCCCAGTCGCCGGCCAGATCTAGGCTCAGGTCATGAAAAGACGCAGTCCATGCGATCACAGCCACCTGGAAGCGTCCGAGGGTCTAACTGCCTTGCCGAAACTCGACAGCCGGTTTCCCCGGATTTATTTGCCCCCCCCCCCCCCAAGTTGGAAGATCAGAGCTACAGAGCTAAGATCCGTTCACCACTCAGAGAGTGGGCCGTCCCGAGGGGGGGACGTAAATAAAGGCAGGTTAAATAACGCCTTTGATGAAATTTTGATGATAGAATTGTAGTCAATTTCTTTGATGTAGAAAATAAAAAATAAATTTTCAAGTGCATATATTTACAATTTTGTTTGTAAAATCTTGAAAAAAATCGGGATATAATTTTACGAACTTTGCTTTAATTTAATTAGAACGAGTGTGTTTAGTCTTTCTTATGGTATTAAAAGCGAAACTCTGCAATAATGTTTTCCATCGGCAAGGAGCCGATTGGTGTAAAAATTGCTTAAAATTCCATTTCAACTTTTATAAATTATTAGCAGCATACCCATTCGTCGTACGGAGTATATAATATGAAGAAACTTAAAATTCACAATCATGTGCAAATTTCTATAGTATACTAATTGACATTGTTCATCAAATTATTCTGTTAAAATATTTAATTTAATGCTCCTAAAAAGAAGTTTAAGAATATATGTTCTCGCTATACAAAATTACTTTCACGGGCAAATTTGAAGAATAAAACATCCTGTTCCCGTTTGTAAGCAAATTTGCCGAAAATATGAAATTGAATCACTATATGCAAAATAAAAGCGTAAAGATTGTATGGAACCCTTACTATTTATATACGCGAATATTAGAAGATATAACCTGTATTAGTAGATTACATGTATTAATTGAAAATATCAATAAACCCGTAATCTTTAAACCTGAAGGCAGTAATTGATTCCAATATATGCCAAAATGAATATGTTAAAATTATATGGGAAGATATACCCGTACTACTTGTGTGTAATGTCGTAGATTAGAAGATATGTCCGTGTGTTAGTAGAAGATTACCCGTATTACAATATGAGTCTCAAAATCTTTGCCAAACTAAAACAGATGACGCAATAAATTGGAAATACCAATAATACCAGTAATCTTTATACCAGAAGGTCGTAATTGATTCCATTATATGCCAATATATGTCAAAATATATGCCAGTATACATACACAACTTATAGTATTCTCGTAGATTAGATGATATACCCATGCATTTGTATAAAATTACTCGTACGCACAATATATGAGTTTCAACAATTTTTGCCATAGTAAAACAATGGCAAAATAACTAGAAAATATCAATAATTTCCAAAAATTTTAATAATAATAATGTCTAAACCTGAATACCGTAAATGGTATTATCCAGTAAAAAATGCAATGTCAACGAAATTTATTTTATATACATATCTTCATTATTCAAATCGAAAAAGATTTCATAAAAATCATATGCCGCTTAAATACACAGGATTCAAATACGTTGCCAACCGACTTGGTATCATTTTCTTCCAATAAATTGGTGGAAATATATCGTCTGAATAATGCTATCTCTATGGAAGGTTTGGCGACATTTTAAAGAATCGTCAACTTTTTCGCCAAGCAGGACTGTAGAACTGACAGTTCCACTTCACAATATCTTCCAGTAGCAAAACACAATTAATTTCATTTATTTAGAGTAATTTTATGGACTTACAAACATTTTATCAATTTGGCGGCATTTTAAAACTCCGATAAATGTGTTACTAAGTAGGATGGTTGGACTGACAGACAAATTCTAACGAAACATCATTTCAGTACTTTCTGCTAACAAAGCAAAATAAATTTCATTGATTTGCGACGTTTTTAGCAATTGGCGATATGCCCGTTAATTTGGTAAAAAAGTAAAGTTGCCGAGTTAGCGATATCCCGCCATATTCATAGCTCTGAATTGGTAGATTTGAATAAAAAATCCATATTGGCTAAATACAATATATGAGTTCATTAGCTAAACACAATATATATAAGCTTGGCCAAACTAACCAACACTCTTTGCCAAAATAAATGGAAGTGAATTTTTAAATAAAATAATGGTGTTAATTTTTAAATAAAATAAATTATTATAGTATTGTGATGAATGAAATGGAGAAAGTTATGAATGAAATCCTGCTTTTATAGAGAGATCCAGGCGTGTTATTTTTTCTATGACGTCATTTGAATTAATTTCAGTTGTTTTCGATGAAGTTTTCAAATATAATAAATTATCGTAGTATTATGATAGATTTAAAAATATTACCGTGGAATGTATTGCATTTTAGAGATATTTAAACCACGCAATTTATATTTCAATGCCGTCATTTGAATGAAGTTCATTTTTTTCAATGAAGGTTTAAGTTTTCAAATATAATAAATCAATGTAGTATTGTGATAAGTTTTAAAATATTACCGAGGAATGTATTGCATTTTCGACTTTTTTAAATAAAATTGCATTGAAGTTGGAAAGTGTTTCATAATCAATGCTTTAAGCATGATTGATCTTTCTTGTTTATCCTTAGTCTTGGTCTATAGTTACTTGAAACAGATATGCTAGTCATGGTTTTTTTGTACTTACCGTAGTTTATGAATAGTTTTCGATAAAAAAACCTTCAATTTTTATATATATATATATATATATATATATATATATATATATATATATATAAATTCAATATATATATAGAAATTCAATTTATTTTTCTCCTTCTACTAGCCAGTAGACAGTTCCAATGGTGTTTATAGTTAAAGACTATCGCCATTGTCAGAAACTGGCTATTCTATCGGTTTTAATTCGAATTGTATGGCTGTCCTGATGAGAATGCAATTTCGAACTAACCGCCATTTTTTGTGTAGTTTCAATTGATTGTTCTCTATATCTTAATCTTTTATCTTGAGCTAATTATTATTGCCTTTTCTCATTTTTGCCGTGTTTTCTTTTTATTTCTATTTATATTTATATACCTTTAATTGTGAATTTTGTATCCTAATATTCTTCTCATCCCCCTTTCTATTGTAGTGATATGTTACCTTCTATCTTTACCCTTAGTCTTGGTCTATAGTTATTCATTTGTAACAGATATGCTAGAGATGGGTTTTTTTGTACATACAGTAGTTTATGCATAATTTTCGATTAAAATCTATGCTTGTCGTCCATATAACACAAGTTTATAGATAAAATCTATCTTGTGTTTCAGAAACAAGCATTTTTGTGTTCATTTCGAAAAGATATATGGACCCGATGAGAATTTTTTCGAAATGAACTTTTCGTAAGCCTAATCTCGTAAGCCTAAATCTCCTCCATGTGCAAGCTTTTTTGCTTGATTTTTTTGTTTTTTTATTTGCATTCCTCATTTTTGAAATTTGTTGATTGTCTTTGTCCTTATGACTTGCATTATGTTTTATTATTTCCTCTTTTTGTCTTAATTTCTTTGTATTTGTAGAAAATTTTGGAATAGTGTATTATGAGTTACTACATACATTCTAACTTTGGATTTAATAATTTATTTTTATATATATATATATATATATATATATATATATATATATATATATATATATATATATATATATATATATATATATATATATATATATATATATATATATATATATATATATATATATATATATACAGGGTGTCCTAAAAACATTTACCTCTGCTTTTATTCCTTAAATATTGATCTTAGATATTTATAATAAATTTCAAAGTTGCGTAAAAAAAGTACAGAATTTTATGAAATCGATAAATATCTTCAGAGGATTAAATTTTAAGAAATACAAAATTTAAATTTTTATACGGCCCCCTGTACAAGAATATTTACAATGAGTAAAATGGGCCCCATACACTAATAAGGTGATGTACAAAATTTTATCATAAAAATTCCCAGAGATATGCTAAAATAAAGTTAGTGAGGGATTAATCACAAATTAAAATATAAATGTTTAGAGCAAGAGTGCAAATGACGTAACGCAGAAATGCATCATAGGCTTGTTATCAGGCGAATGCAGCTCTGTATTGGCATGGATGAAAAACATTTTGAAGAAGCTTTGTAATCTTTGTGTAATGTTATTGTTTCTACGCAGTGTAGTTACTTTTATACCAATAAAGAGCAAAATTATTATTTATTTATGTAATCATTGTTTTCTTTCGTAATTTGTGTATGACCCCTGAAACGCGATCTGCCGACATGATTTTTCCCCTCTGAGAACCCATGTTAATGCATTGAAAAGTGGATTAAGTCAGCATTTTTCTCTTTTTATATCTCTGGGACTTTTTAGGATAAAATGCTGAAATTTTGTACATCACCGTATTAGTGTATTGGGCACATTTTACTCATTGGAAATGTTTTTGTACGAGAGCCGTATAAACATTTAAGTTTTGTATTTCTTAAAATTTAATTCCCTTGAAAATTTTAATCGATTTCATAAAATCCAGTACTTTTTTTAAGCAACTTTGTAATTTATTATATATGTCAAAGATCAATATTTAAGGAATGAAAGCCGAGGTCAATGCTTTTGGGACACCATATATATATATATATATATATATATATATATATATAAGGTGGATTCAACTTGTATATACTAAGGACAAGCCCATCCTGTCAATATTTCTCATCTTGAGAAAGCACTTTGACTAACAACTAACACCTTACGAGCCACTATATAACCACATAAAACTATTTAAATTTTAACTTTCTTGTGTTTACCGTTTTGTTATACGTATACTTGGTCTGAAGTTTCTAAATTAAATATTTCATTATGTACAATTTGAATTATTTTATAAGAAATTGTGATATTAGTAATGTTATTATTAAAATAGTAAGAACATCAAACTAAAAATCAAAAATCATTATTCTTCATATCTGGACTACGGTTTCGAAACGAAAGCTCTTTTAAAATTAATTTCTAACGAAATATATAATTTATTATTGACTGCAATTCGTGTCTGTTATCCGTTATGACAGAAACATCTATGACCGGACAAATTGTTAATAAATTGTGACTTGATTAATAAAATACGCAAGTTTATATGTTTCACAAAATAGGGTTCCACATGTTTTTATCGAAATACTTATTAGTTTATTTGTTTTCTTATTATTGAGAAACAAATTACGGATTTTTATAAACATCAGTAAACAAAATTACTATCGAAAAACTTGAAGCAACATAAAACAATTTTCTATTTTAAGAAGGGTTCAGGCACGAAATGTCTGTTCTGGTATAATTTTTAGTTCTTTTCCGACACGCAATCGGCATTTTTTCGTTTGTTTTAATTATTTTCTTATTTGAAAATGAATATCCTAAAAAGAAGATTTATGGTACTAGATATAAGCTAATAAAATCACATTACATTTTTCTTCCCAACTTGTTCCATTGAAAGAGTTGTGGGATCTGGACAGGTGCCTTTCAGTTAGAGAATAGCGTGCATCGTTAGAAATGTAATTCGGCTTTAATTTGGTCGCCGTTTCTAGAATATCTTTGTGTTCTGACATCTGTTATTTAGTCACAGTAGTGCAAGAATATATATATATATATATATATATATATATATATATATAATGTGTGTGTAAAGGGACTTAGAATATGTAAATTGTCAATTTAAAAATGTTTCTTTTAAGAACCACTTGGTCTTGTGTGCCTTCGTTTTTCTTGTTTCGTACTATATGGTATGATGTTTTGGCAAGGCAGAACTTGTCAATTAAAGTATATATTAAAAATGACATTTAAAATTAATAAATCAATGAGACTTTAATCCGTGTTATCAAACAGAAGAGACATCATCATTCAAAAGACTTTTGAATGATGATGCCTCTTCTGTTTGTCAAATTTCGAGTCTCTCGCGTTTCTCTGTCTCTTACAGAAAAAAAAAATATATAACATACAAAAATACAGGGTGTCCCAAAAAGATTGAAGCGTGATTTAATTCTTTACCTGTTGGAGATAAGTGGGCAATGTAAATTGCCAAAATGTTGAAAGTAAGGTAGGAAATAAGACTACGTTAATAAAATAGTCATCCCATTAATTTTCAAAAAATTACACTTTTTAGATTTTTATACTACCCCCTTAGGCAAATTTGGTCAATCAGAAAATTTGTAATTTTAATTAAACAAGGTCATTAAAAAAGGCATATATGTATCTTTAAAATTGAGCGAGTTATATTTAATTGAAAATTGAATATTGTGAATGGGGACAATACATCAAATTAGAAAGAAATGTAAATTTGTGACATATTACAAAAAAAATAAAACTATATGATAATACATAGGAAACAGTTTTGCGAATTCAGCGTAGGCTCACGATGCAATCCCGGATTCATAAGTACTTTTTAATAACTAAGTATTTTTTCAATAATTAAGTACTTTTAAGTATTTTTATCTAAATAATTTCCATTGTCAATTTGTTTGTGATCCCTATTTTCACTGATGGAACAGCCTTTCTCATTGTAGGCAAAAGTGGCATAAGTCAGATTTTTTCATTTATCATAATTCAGTTGATTTTAAAGATACAGATATGAGGATTTTTTAATGATTTTGTTGCATTAAAAATAAAAATTTTCTGATTGACCAAATCTGTCTAAGGGTGTCGTATAAAAATTAAAAAAGTGTAACATTTTGAAAATTAATGGGAGGACTATTTCATTAACGTAATCTTATTTCCTACCTTACTTTCAGCATTTTTGCAATTTACATTGCCCACTTATCACTAACAGGTAAAGAATTAAAGCAAGTTTCAATCTTTTTGGGACACCCTGTATAAAATTGTATTTGTAGAGAAAAGTTAGCGAAACCAGATGAAATTAACGGTTTTTCGGTTCAGACATTAGTTTAAGAGATATTTGATGTCAGTTGCTTGAAAAATATTTCACCTGCTTGTTCTCGTCTTAAATACACTAACAATAGGAAGATCGCGATTTTTTGCAGGCAGATATCTGCATAACTAATTTTTTGCAAAATGAAGCCCATTATTTAGATCATTTAGTTTGAGTTATTATACTTATGAGTCATATTTGAGTTATTATATTTAGTACTTGAGTTGCTTATTGTTCATGCATTTTTAAAGTAACGTTGTCCCACTCAGTATAGGCAAAGATTTGACAGTTCGAGCTGATTTCCAACTTCTAATGAGTTGTTGACAGAAACATCAGAAAGTTGGCCGACGTCGGAGTCATGGACGCACTCAATACATTAAAATTATAGTTACTTAATTCCAACTATGACTATAACGTGAGTTAATTCATTTGATGTGAGGACAATGGCATGCCCTGTTGTTAATTCTTACGAACAGAGCGTTTCGCAACTGTTTACTCAGAGCTCGGATGCTTAGTTCAAGTGATGATGGCAATGCCCAGAAAGTATGGGGCGCGACAGCGCAGTGGATACACTCGGGGTTTGCGCTCGGATGACCCGTGTTCGATTCCCGCCTCTTCCCGTTTGGATGCCTCCCCAGCTGGGTTCAAGTCTAAATTGGGTAGTACTATCCGACGTCTAAACAGTTATCTCACAACTTCGGATAGGTCGGACGGTCTGTACCGAAGAAGAATACGAGACAGAGCTCCAGCGATTAGTGATCGGTGATGAGCGGAGCCCCGACTTCCAAGTGTTTGCTAACAGCTTCCAAGTGTATGAGAGCAGGGGGCACGGAGGCGGTTGTGCGCACCGGGCCGTGTCGAAAACCCAGATCACTCTACTCGCCCTGAGGCATGAAGTGGCCGGGCACCGGGGCGGGTTGTTGTTGTTGAGATCCAGACCGTCCGATCTACCAGAAAGGTGTAATGCAACTGACAACGGGCCGGGTGAAAGATCTCGTTAAGCGAGTTTCAGGGTTTGGTGAGCGTCAGCAAACCAGGGGTGAACGTTCAAGAGATGTCTTACGTCTGCTCATAACGTATAATGCGGGACAAAACATATCGCCCAGCCGGCTTCGGAGGACAGCGAGCAAGTCGGGTCTCCGACAAATGTAAAGTGAAATGTGTAAAAAAAACAGTAATTTTAAACATGAAATTTTTATTTTTATTTTAATTATATTACAGTAGTTTTTTATTAGAGTTATTCTTAAGTGCGACAATTGGTTAAAAATGAAAGTTATTCACTTATTGCGCATTTCTATTTCATAAAATTAAACGAACACGTTCAGGATCTAGCTTTCTTTTACTTTTGTCTGAGATTAAGCCACAGGGGCTGAAGATTCGCTCTTAAATAACTGCTGACGATTAAATGCTTCAAACTTGATTCCTTCAAACCAGAATGCAGACTGTTATTTTCTAGTAGTTGAAAATATTTTCGTTTGGTGAAAGCAAAAGTGCTTCCAGATACTTTCGAATTTCTACTTCTGGAGAATCATGACTTTTAATTCCAAAACCTGCTGTCAATCACCGCGCGATATTCGAGGTATTCGAATTTCTTTCAATGATGATATGTACGAAATCTCCAATACTTATATATATATATATATATATATGTATATATATATATATACTTATATATATATATATATATATATATATATGTATATATATATATATATCCGAGTGAAAAGGAAGAAACGTCAAAAACTTTGAAACGGGAGATCCAAATGCGTTGCATATAATGGCAGGGGAGGGTGGCGACTCCCCTTCCCGTTTAAAGCAGCTTTTACAGCCCGGGCAACGCTCACGGAACCAATGCAATACAATGGACAGTCCCGTACATGTGCATAGACAAAGGCACCCGTATACATGAAGAGCAAGAACAACATCGACGCAGAAGGGATGGACGCAAAATGAAAAACGATCCAAGTACCAGAGCCTATATATCAACACTTACGCATGCGTGTACGGGACTGTCCATTGTATTGCATTGGTTCCGTGAGCGTTGCCCGGGCTGTAAAAGCTGCTTTAAACGGGAAGGGGAGTCGCCACCCTCCCCTGCCATTATATGCAACGCATTTGGATCTCCCGTTTCAAAGTTTTTGACGTTTCTTCCTTTTCACTCGGATATTTTCTACTCTGGAGATGTGAGCAGCTTTGCGCCTGTCCCTGAGTGGTATTTTGATTTCTGTCGTCGCTTAGAGTAAGTGATAATTTCGAATTTGAAACTCACTTGTTGTTCTTAATGTTATATATATATATATATATATACAGGATGATTCATAACTCTTGGGCCAAACTTTAAGGTGTGATAAATCACATCTAATCAAGCAATTTTTGTCACACAAAGCAGGGTCGTAACCCAAGAAGTGAATCGCTAGGTGGTAGCTCATGAAATGAGGCAGATGGCAGCGCAGCCTGATTTTAGAGCACATGTTTTATTCACGGACGAATGCACCTTTACTCGTGAGGGCATTTTTAATATGCATAATTTTCATGTTTGGGCATCTAGAAATCCGCACGTCACACGTCCACATTCCTTCCAGCAGCGTTTCTCTGTAAATGTTTGGGCTAGAATCGTCCATGATCATTTGATTTGTCTATATCTTCTACCATGCCGACTGGATGGCAGAACATACCTCCTACTTTATAGGAGGTATTGCCACAGTTACTGCAACATGTTCCTGCCAACATTAAAGCATATGTGTGGTTCCAACACGACGGAACACCACCCCATTTCAGCGTGGATGTGCGGCACACCTTAGATGTTACATTTCCAGGGCAATGGATTGGTCGGGGTGGTCCCATACCTTGTCCGGCACGATCGCCTGATCTCTCCTGTCTCGACTTTTTCTTATGGGGTCATATGAAAAGTCTCATCTACGATAGCCCCATCGACTCCGACGAGGACCTTGTTGCTAGAATTTATGTTGCTGCCGGCGTTGTCCAAGATATGCCGGGTGTTTTTGCTAAAGTGCGCCGCTCGCTACGTCGCAGGTGTGAAACCTGCATTACTGCTGGTGGTTGCACTTTTGAGCAGTTTCAATAAATTTGTCCATGCAGTCTGCAATTTCTGTCAGTATAACGTATTTCGTGCCTACTCTGTCATTTTTGTGTTTCCTCTTTCCACGAGAGAGTCATCATTTCCTCATTTCATGAGCTACCACCTAGCGGTTTACCTCTTGCGTTACGACCCTGCTTTGTATGACAAAAATTGATTGTTTAGATGTGATTTATCACCCCTTAAAGTTTGGCCCAAGAGTTCTGACTCACCCTGTATATATCGGGGCGGGCCACCCAAGATGGTGGTTTCGGATGTTGGCTCTGTAGCCTTGATCCTCCAAACTGGGGGGGGTAAATTAATCCGGGGGTAATCAACCTCGCTGCTGATGGCTCACGGATGCAATCGCGGAAGTGACGAGGCAGTCCCCGGACTCTTCCAGGTGGCTGGATCACGGGACTGTGGCCATTTATGCCCTGAGCCCAGGTCTGGCCGGTGACCGGAGTCGGGCCCGGCAGGTGCCTTCGTCCCCTGCCCGGTGAATGATTCCGCCGTGTTTCGCGACCGAGGTTGCGGCTTTGCTGGAAAAGAGATGTAGTGGTTGCGCCTCGATGTCCCACTGAAAGCTATAAACCCTAGTTGGTTAGCTGGGCTCGCAGATATGTAAATCACCCTGTATATATATATATATATATATATATATATATATATATATATATATATATATTACGTTAGTCACTTAAAATTCCAATAATCTAAATCATTTTATATTAAGTTCTCAGATTCATACACTTTTACTATTTCTACTATGAAAAACGAGCTAAATTCTTTCTCATGTTTCTGGCAGTTACACTTTACAGTAAATAACACTACATAGGTAACATTACAGAGGTTTAATCATTACTCTTGATGTCCACTACTCTTGATGTAAATCGACCCTAGCTTATGTATATCAAAGGCCATAAACAAGTTTTAACAATCTTCATTTGATACATTTAATATAGAGTAGATAGGCAGCATGTGCAGTTAGTTGACATTATACTATACAGGAGATGAATACTATTCTTGATCATATGTCAGATTTATTGAGTTATGTTTTCTAGTTTGAATATTTTTTAATTGGGATAATTTTTCCAATGTTTCAGTACAAATAATTTTGGGTGGATGATATGAATGAAAATATGTGAATACACATCTGAATTCATCGAGGTGTAATATAATGTGTTTATGCAAATGCCTGACAAATATAGCAACACCATTACAGAGACGCAGATTAAATACAAGTAACATTAGCGTAAAATTGTTATTGGTAAAAGCTTTAGTATAATATATAACATTTATTTTTTCATTAGAACGAAATTACGAATAAAATAGCTTTACAAAAGTAGAGTTTAGCTTAGAAGTAAAGCTTAAGATATCAGATATGAAAAAATATATGCATTCAATTAAGAATTAATTCTTTAAAATGTAAAGTAATTTTGCGGTAAGAATTTTTATGTTTTGTTGATTATTATTTAATTTTCACACGCATATCTTATTCAATTACCAATTATCTTTTCAAATTGGCATTGTGTAGTTGTATTTTATTTACAATTCTGTTTTTTGCATTTAGGAGTTTTAATTAAGTTTACTTTTACATTATGCAGGAAATATATGCACGTTATAGTTTTTGTTTTACCATAATTATATTACGTTTTAGGGTAATAATATTCTATGCTTTCTAAAAAATGTATATAAAAGTTTATTTTTAAAAAATTGTCGTAGATTTAATCCAATTTTTAACACATATTTAAAGATGTATGATGATTCATGACAACCTGCATTTTTTACTATTTTTTTCATAAGCAACCTGTTTTACTTCTGCTGCGGCAGTAAAACTGGAAACATTTCATTTGATATTTTTATGCCTCTATCATTTTCTTCCCAGAAAGATTTATAGTCTTGCTTTTGCGTTACCGCATAGGAAACACGAATTAGAAAGCAAAATTTTAAAGTTTTTGAAAGTTTTTATCTATCAATCATGAGAAAGTAAATATATACTTTATACGTCGTGTTATATTATGTATAACTCTTGAAATATGTCTGTAGTTTTAATATACAGTTTCAGTCATCTCATTCAAATACAATTTTGTATTTTAATGAAAGTGAAAGAGAAAATAATTTGTTATCCTAAAATACTTTAGATGCTGCATTTTCTTTGTTTCGTAGGCGGTTATTTTAACTATTTTATTGAAATATAAATTTTAGCGAGTAATGCCAGCAGCTATTATGTCAGAAACGCTTTATAGGGATATGAGTAAATAATGCATGAACAAGTTTGATATGAATACAAAAAATATATTATGTACTTGAATGTGGATGGCTTTCTTGCGTTATTTTAAATTATAAGTTATTTAAAAGTGATAAATTCATATTTTTATAAAACTAAAATATTAAGATATCTTCTACGGAACAACCTCATTTGATTTCTGCAAATAAATTAAATACTTTTCTTATATAATGTCTAAATGCCCACTCGCCATTGTCATTGAAAATTTCCAAGCTGCGTTTTGAACCGTGAATTTTTATTAAGAATTTTGTAATTAATTTGTTAATTTTAGCCTATGTAATGCATGAATACATGTCTCTTTTTGTTTATGCTGCATAAAATTGTTGATGATGACAAGAATAATGTCGTTGGGCATCGGTTGTTTTTAGCTATCAATCGTATAAACAAAGCTACTTAATACTTAAAATTTCAATGAAAAATTATATTTATATTTTCTGTGTCTAAATTTTACAGAGTGTCCAGTGCTATCGGTGCCCAATGGCTATTTCCTGAACCGCTAGTCACAGCAATATACTTCCAATTGCAAAAATGTTTTACATTTTAAAATCTATTATCTTAGAACCAGTTTAAATCAATTAATGCATTTCTGAAAGAAGTACGAAATATAGATTTTTATACGGTCCCCTGGACCTACCAATTATATTTAGGAAAATCATCCTCATACAATTTCATGCAAAATAAAAAAATCTTCCTTTTACGATCAAAATTCACCGAGTTATGAAGCATTAAACTTTATGACTTAAGTCGCTTTTCCACACATAAAAATGTCCCGTTTCAGGCAACCAACCAATCAGGGATCGTATTGACCATTTCTCCAGGCAATCAACCAATCAGAGACCATATTGACCATTTCTCAGAACGAAAAGTGCTCCAAATTTAAACAGCTATAAGTCGGTCAATATGGGTCGTAAAAGGATGATTATTTTTTTATTTTGCATAAAATTATATGAGGATGATTTTCCTAAATATAATTGGTAGAACCGGGGGATTGTATAAAAATTTATATTTCGTATTTCTTTCAAAAATGCATTTATTGATTTAAAGTGCTTCTAAGATAATAGATTTTAAAATTTAAAACATTTTTGCAATTGGAAGTGTATCTCTGTGACTAACGGTTGATGAAATAGCCATTGGGCACCGATAGCACTGGACATCCTGTATATCAGTTTTCAAGCGCAATTTTGTCTACAATTAAAGGCCGAAATACATTTTTGAGAGGGATGAAGGAAACAACTGTATGAATTTAAACGACAATTAGGTTACAAGTACACATTAACAAAAGCTATAGGCTTGTATTTTGAAATCTGCGTATTATGTAGCATATCGCCATCTAACAAGGAAAGTGGGTCACCTACCAATATCCAATTGAGCTCGTAAGTGTCATTTTTCGCCAACAACGCAAGTTAGAAACATTTTGGTGGATACAAAATAATTCCTTATGTTTCATAACCATTTATCGGACTGGTACGCTGCAGGCCCATATAAAGATTGAACGCCGGTAAATCCCAAACTCATATAACAAGCAACTTGAAAACCAGAGTGATTTTACGATTATGTTAGAATTTTGAAGGTATCAGTTGGCTGTCACGAGTACCTGGTCCCGTGATGATAGTTATCTTTAAGTAACAACGAGACTTCATCGGGCATATACGGGTAGAATAAAATGAAAAATTTCCGGCAAGGACTTGGATGGTGAGCAATCAGACGACTCCTTCCTTTGACGAATCCTCAAAAAATGAAACTGCAGTTTTTTCCGAAATGGCCTGCAAAAATATTATTATTATAAGATGGTTTAAAATGTCCAATATTCCAATAGCTTATTGATAATAAATAAAATGATACAAAATATAGAGGACTAATTTTGAATGAACGATTTAAAACAGTCGAAAGGACTGAAAAAATCTAAAAATAAAGACAAAACAAAAATATACAAATAAAACGCAACAGTGCAAAAATTTAGCCCATGTTCCATTTTAAAAGCGTAGGTAAGTCATAAGTCAGTTAATACCATCACAAATCTATTTATTGAACTTTTGGAGTGTTACACAATTTTTTATCTCTTGGAAACAATACACTTTTCATTTAAAGAGTATTATACTAAATATTCGTGTCGTACGGCATGTTTATATGTCTGGTTACAAGTGTCAATCACAGTAATGAGATGCTGTAAATGCTGTGAATGTATTTCATTAAACCTATGGCGACACTCTTCCAGATCAGGTAATTAGCATAAACCTCTCCACAGTTTCTTGATCTCCTGAGACTCTCTGCTTTGCATGCGAAGCATGAGTAAAAGCTGCTGCAGAGGCTCATAGAAGCCAGCCCCAGATTATTCTCATCAGCGATACGGACATTCGTATTTAGATGACTACGTTCACGTTCGTTATGATGTAGCGCCATGCTATGTAAATTCTTGTAAATAGTTTACATTATGTTTCTGTAGCTTAGGGTAAAAATCTACGATAAAAATTTAAAATCGCATAAAATCTTCTTAAATCCTGCACAGTTTTTGGTAGTGGAAAATTTTGCATGGTTGATACTCTGGTAAAGAAGAAATGTCTTCTGCCGTAACCATTTGTCCTAATAATTTTACTTGGAGTGGCCAAAAACGAATTTGGAAGTATTTATTACTACTCCATATTGAGAAACACGCTCACATACGGTGCGTAAGTGCTCTTGGTGTTTGGCTTCGGTTTCTGAAGTGCTTAAGCAATCGTCAATATATATATAAAACATGAAATCTAAATCATGTAAGACTTCGTTCATAAATCTTTGAAAGGTTTGAGCTGCGTTGCATAAACTGAATGGTATGAGCAGAAATTTAAATAGTCCGAACGGCGTTATTACAGCTGTTTTTGCGGCATCATCATGTTCTACAGGAATCTGGTAGTATGCTTGTACTAAATCAAGCGTAGAAAATATCTTTTTATTGTCGAGGTTCTTTGCAAAATCGTGTGAGTTATGGAATGTTCATCCGTAATTCTTACTGGGTTTACCTTTTTGTAGTCTCCACATACTCGAAATTCACTGCCTTTCTTTGTTACGACTTGAATGGGGCTTTCCCATGGGCTTTTTGATCATCTACAGAAGTTGTAGAACTTCAAATACTTTTTTGACTGCTTTTAGTTTGTCGGGAGCTAAACGTCTGGCTTTCGCATGAACTGGAGTTCCTTGAGTTTGAGTACAGTTCCTTGAGTTGTATTATGCTTTATGTCTAGCAGGGGATTGGTTTGCTTGAAATTCACATAGCAACCGAGTATATGGTGAATCTTTACTCACTGTTGTCAGCCCTAGTGAGGGTATCTGCTTCATACTTCATTTGATACTGACTTTTGTATAGCTGTCGATTAGTCTTTGATTCTTCATGTTGACTAGTAATCCCAACTTTGCTAGGAAGTCGACTCCTAAAATTGCCCGAGAAACATCGGCAATTACTAAATCCCAAATGATTTTTTTTTAAATTCAAATTTTAAAACCAGTTGTTTCGTTCCAAATATGTTGATTTTGGTTCCGTTTGCTGCGTATAACGGAAATTCTTTTTTTGTCGTGGCAGTATGCCTGTTGCTTGGAAGAACAGATATCATTGCGCCGCTGCCGACTAGAATCTTTATATGAGATATCTTGCCATATAGAAATTAGCGACTGTTTCCAAGGCTTCTATGTAATGTTTCTGAAATGATATAGCCACCTAGTTTTCCGTTTGAAATTTGCACGGTTTTGCACACTTGCGAGCTTGTCCTTGAAATTTTGTATGATACCAACAAACATCGTTTTTTCTGGATTGCGATCGATATCTTGTTTGCGATTGATATCTTGATTTTGATCGAGTTCGTGATCGAGATTGAGTTCGTTGTCTGGATCGCTCAGTGTTTGCAGTTTTTGCAGAAAGTTGCTCTATGGTTTTCGTCAGGTTTTTCACTTGAGCTTCTAAGAACGAAATATGACTATTCTTTGCTACTTCAGATACTGAAAGTGAAGTTGAAACATTGCAGATTTTATCAGCCATTTCTGAAATTGATTTCAGTGGTTCTGAAATTTATTGTATTTTTACAGGTAGCCGTTGGAAGAACAACGTGCGAAGTAAGTCTTCGTACATTTTTGTCCCGGCGAGATATTGCATTTCGCAGAATAAATGACTTGGTTTCCTATCTCCTAACTGCAACTTTTTCAAAACGGTGCGATATTTTGTAATTTCAGAATCTTCAAAGTGTGAAATGATCCGTTTTTTCAACACTGAATATGTTTCATTTTTAGGAGGTGTGCGAATCATATCTATGACATGAGTCAAGATATCAGAATCTAGTGCTGCAATTACGCAATGAAATTTTGTTTTTTCATTTACGATTCCGGAAACCAAGAATTGTGAGTCCAGGTGCAAAAACCATACATCTGGGTTTGTTTTCCAGAACGGAGGTGCTTTGAAAGCAACTTTTGAGAGTTCATTTGAAGCTGAAACATTTTTTGCGCCGTTGGCTGAGATAAAAAAAGTTTCGGTATTCTCAGTTGTAGACATATTGCATTAGGAACTGAACACGCACTTTTTTTTTTCAAAACTCGCGTAAATTGAAGTAGATACTTACATAAATTGAAGCATCACGTCTCTGGTGAATTGGAGATTTGACATTTGGTAAGTTGGAGCATTTTGTCTCAGGCACATTGAATTGGAGCCATCACGTCTCAAGAAAGTTGAAACCATCACGTCCGAGTCACCACTCTATATCCAAGGTGCGATGTTGTATCTTAATTATTACAGAGGTCATCTTGAAAAGATAAGTTTATTTACAGAAACATAATGTAAACTATTTACTAGAATGTACATAGCATGGCACTACATCATAAATCGGGTGAACCTAGTCACCTGAATACGAATGTCCGATGAGAATGATCTGGGGCCGGCGTTTATGAGCCCGTGCAGATGTGTTTGTGCCTGCGCCATATGTAAAGCAGAAAGTCTCTGGAGATCAAGAAGCTGTGGAGAGTTTTATGCTAATCACTTGATCTGGAGACTTTATGCAAATCGCTGTGGGAATGTCGCCATAGTCGCCATAGCTCGACGACCGTGAACTTATCGCATTCTGCCGTAAAGCATTTTCGGCACATGCTAGAAGTAAGAGATTTTGTCTTATATACCGATCACAAACCTCTTACATTTGCGTTTTAACAAAACACCGAAAATATGACTCCGCGTCATTTAAGACACCGGGAATTTATTAGTCAATTTACTGCTAACATACAATACATTCCAGGTTTATCAAATGCTGGAATGCACTTTCTTTCATATAAGATATTCATACACCAAATGTTATGGAATACGAGGCAATAGCAAAAGAACCAACTGATGACGAACTAAACGATCTCAAAAAACCTTATCCTTCGTTACGACTAAAAGGTATTGCTATTGATCCATCAGGTGTCAAACTTCAATGTGACACCTCAACAGGCGAAATACGGCCGTAGATACCGCAGAGTTTTCGAAAGCAAGTGTTTTACAACATCCACGACCTCTCTCATCGAGGAGTTCGAGGAACTGTTAACATGGTTCAAAACGATTCATTTGGACTTCACTCCGAAAGGACTGCGCCGAATGGAGTCGAACGTGTATCGCATGCCAAAAAGAAAAGATACGTAGACACACAAAATGTCCTTTGGGGAATTTCAATACACCCAATGGAAGATTTCAACATGTCCACATAGACATAGTCGGACCATTTACAATATCGAAGGGATTTCGATACTTACTCACTTGCATCGATCGATTTACGCGATGGTCTGAAGCCATTCCTTTAGAGGATAAAACCTCGAGAGTTGTGCTCGAGTTGGAGCTCGAGAATTGTGAGTCCAGGTGCAAAAACCATACATCTGGGTTTGTTTTCCAGAACGGAGGTGCTTTGAAAGCAACTTTTGAGAGTTCATTTGAAGCTGAAACATTTTTTGCGCCGTTGGCTGAGATAAAAAAAGTTTCGGTATTCTCAGTTGTAGACATATTGCATTAGGAACTGAACACGCACTTTTTTTTTTCAAAACTCGCGTAAATTGAAGTAGATACTTACATAAATTGAAGCATCACGTCTCTGGTGAATTGGAGATTTGACATTTGGTAAGTTGGAGCATTTTGTCTCAGGCACATTGAATTGGAGCCATCACGTCTCAAGAAAGTTCCTTTAGAGCAGGGGTGGCCAACCCGCGGCCCGTGGGCCGCATGCGGCCCGCCTTGAATAATTTTGCGGCCCGCGAGATTCATTACAACTTTACAAAATACGATTATTTTGTGCAATATTTTTGTTTTTAGTGTAGTGTTTTGTAACAAATAAATCCCATAACTGTTTCTATTTTACACGTTACTTCTGTTTTTATACATACTTAGAAGTGGACAGTATTGCATGCGCAGTATTGCATTTTAGAAAAATACAAAAAATTATTTGAAATATATTCATCTCCCTTTCATGTCGATGTCGAGTCGGCCCCAGAATATCTCCAAATGGAACTGATTGACTTACAATGCAATAATGAATTAAAACACATTTTTGAAACATCAGAATCAAAAATAGATTTTTATAACACTTGTCACAAAAGAAAAAATTTCCAATTTGAGAGATCTGGCACAAAAAGTTGTGAGCGCTTTTGGATCAACTTACACCTGTGAATCGTTTTTTTCGAAAATGAAATTTATCAAACATAAATCGCGCTCAAACTTAACGGACGAAAACCTGCAACATCAATTACGATGTGCAAATACACGCATTGAGATCGACTTGCAAAAACTAAGTGAAAGAGTTGAGAAACAAATATCTCACTAATTAAATAAATTAAACATTATTCGATCATTGCATTATTATTATTATATTATCTAAGTTTGTATACATGAAAAATAATGAAAACAATAATAATAATTCATTCTGTTTTACATTTTCACTCCTATAAATGTTTGTAATGGGTCCAAATCTAAAATAAAGATATATATTTTTATATGCGGTCCTCGGGCCGACGTGGTGGTCGAGTGGTCAAGGTATGCGTTTCCAAAGCAATCGCTCGACCGCCATATTGTGGGTTCGAGCCCCACGTAAGGCATGGATGTTGTTGTGTTGTGGGCGCAGTGTGTTCCGTCCCCCTCTGGGGCAACGTCCCTAGGATGGCTAAATGGATCACATATAAGGCCGAATTATGGGCGAATGACGATGAGTCAAGTGCCTGGCCATTGGCAATAAAATATGTGTATATATATATATATATATATATATATATATATATATGCGGCCCGCGGGATTATAATGTTTTTCCGAAGTGGCCCGCAAGGTCATTTGGGTTGGCCACCCCTGCTTTAGAGGATAAAACTGTATCCACAGTCTCGGAAGCATTTTATTCAGGTTGAATTTCTCGACTTGGCGTAACTAAGGTCATAAGTACTGACCAGGGACGACAATTTGAAAGTGATTTATTTCATCACCAAATGATATTTTTCGAAAGTCGCAAAAACAGAACAACAATATACCATCCTGCCTCCAATTCCGTGGTGGAACGTTTTCACGGCAAATTGAGCCATCAGTACCCTGTCACTACGCTGGCAAGACACAGAGTGCTGGATAGACGTACTACCAAATGTACTTTACTCAATCAAAGAAGACCTAAAAACTTCTAGTGCAGAATTAACCTATGGCACATCCTTACGATTGCCATGTGAATTACTACATGACACATCACTAAAGAAAATTCCAAAACATGCACATGAATTCGTTTTACAATTAAGACTACAAATGCAACGACTAAGACCAATTCCGCTTCGCGTCATTTAAAAAATTATGTTTTTATCCACAAGGAACTTCCCAAGTCAACTCATGTTTTTGTATGAAACCACTTCGTACATCGACCGTTGCAGATCCCATACGATAGCCGTCCAAACAGTTACCTTACATCTTTCTGGTAGGTCGGACGGTTTGGGTATCAACAACGACAATGGATATCCGCGGACGAAAATGAAAAATCTGTATTGATCGTTCAAAACCCGCATTTCTACTAAAAACCTTAGAGGACGAAAAAGGAACATCTACACCGGTTTCTGACCAGACATGGAAGACATGTTCGTTTCAGATTCCCAGTTCTTTCACAATGAGGGGTGTACTATGCAAAAACTCTTACAGCGATTTGCATAAAGCCTTCAGATCAAGTGATTAGCATAAAACTATCCACATATTCTTGATCTCCTGAGACTCTCAGCTTTGCATGTGACTCATGCGCAAGCGCCTCTGTACTGGCTCATGAAAGCCAGCCCCAGAACATTCTCATCAGCAACACGGACATTCGTATTCGGATGAATATGTTCACTCGCGTTATGATGTAACGCCATGCTATGTAAATTCTTGTAAATAGTTTACATTATGTTCCTGTAAATAAACTTCTCTTTTTATGATGGCCTCTGTAATAATTAAGATTCGACATCGCATCTTCGCCATAAACCTATGAATTTATAATTAGTGCATATCCGTGCGACTGAAAAGAGAGAATCAGCAAACGTAGTGTGTAATTCACTACTTCCAATAAAAATAAAGGATGGAAAGAAAGTGTAGATGTCCGAAGTCTTCAAAATGAATAACGATATGATTCTCTCGATGACTAGACACCATGAAGGCAAACAAAAGCGGAACAAGAACCGGATCCTGTACATAATTTGCAAAGGAACATATATTGGTGAATAACATTATGAGTCGTGTTCTACAGAGTCACGAACAGGTGTATCTACAGGTATAAGCATCATCACTGGCGTTCTTCGCCTTTGTAATATCATTCATATTTTCTGACCATAGAAATGTGCATCGTAAGTAATATCCGTGTGCTAAGTCGCAGTCTGCACGTCTGCAACAGAATCTTTGAGCAACAAATTCATGTCGTAAGAAATATGATTGTGATTCAGCGAGAATATGTGCTTATCATTATGTATCAAGTGGTGAAATCACCCAGTGATTTATCGTGATTCAATTATAAGTGCAACAAAATTGCAACCACAATAATTTGTGTCGACATGCAACAAATTACGACCTTCAATTAGTGTCATCTGCTGCAGTCTGTACGGAGGTAATACATTCGCTTATATTATGTAGTAGGCATAGAGGAAATATCATAGATGTTAATATTATTTTGTTTTAACTGTTTAATAAACAATTTTAGACAATGAAAATACATATTTAGTAATTCTAATGGTAGGCTGTTACATACAGTCCAGTTTTATGCAAGTAGAACATACCCCACAATATATTTATGTATGGATAATGATATATGCTGAAGTTATATCTCAATTTAAATTAATTAATATATTATTCCAGAAATGGTTATAAAATATTTGATCAATTTAAAATTTCATTATTTTACTGGATACTATCTTATGTCATTCGCTTAGCCTTGCGAACCAAAGGTGTTTCACATATACTACCCTAGGTGTAGGAGTCCAAGGAAAATTCGTTTTAGAATTTTGTCTGATTTGCCTTATCACAATTCACTCATTTTAAAATAAAACTTTATGTTTGAATTACAAAAAATTGCGTCTCAATTATATTTTCACGAATAATTACATTATTTTTCTCACTTCAAGTGAAGAACACATTACCTGGATAAACAACTCAATCCAAGTTTTTACTTCAGATACATACATTTCCAAAATACGCAAAGAAATGGATTATCTAAAGTTAAATAAAATAAAATAAAAGACGGAAAAAACAATCCACGTACACATACGGAATGCATACCACAAACCGAAAATTTCACAGTAAAAATTAAATAAGCAAAGTACATTTAGAGAACCTTCAATAAGTTACATGAGTATTGATTTAACTCTTTATTTAAGTCTTTATTTTTGCATTCTTTCTTAAAACTTAGTAATAATATGCTGACACAAATATATTCTTTTCTTTTAAAACATGATATGGGAAAATATACATTTCAAAAATTACTATGTTCAGAACTTTCAAAAATAGATTTTATGCAAAGAATGAAATTGTATTATAGGGAAAAGTAGATTGTAAATTGTATAATATTTTATCACGCAGAAACAAATGTGAAAAATTTTATTTCTGAATTTAAATAGATTTAAAAATTATGGAATATTTTTATCTGGCAAATATGCACGAAAAATTAATTTTCAATTAAATTAGATTTAAAATGGTATAATATTCTTATCCCGAAAGTGAAAATATACCAAAAATTTCATTTTTGGGTTAAAATAGATTTAGAATCATGCAATATTTTTATCACGCAAGTGAAAAGAAATTAAAGGAAAATAGCAAAAATTATATAGATTATGTACTTACATTAATTTGTAAGTATCGAGTGATATGCATTTAAAAAAAAGAGCTGACTTAAGTAAAATGTATTACTGTTATTGGAAACTTGTGTTTAAACACTATTTAAATTGATCATGCACACAGTTTGCTCCCCCACAGACTGTAATTTATCGTGAATAAAGACAATAAGACAACCATCTCTACTCTGTGTTTACTCAGACCGTTCAACACACCCATCAGTTACAAGTGATGGCCGGTTCCCTTGCATTTGAAAATCTTTCGTGCAACAGCATCCAGTTCGTCGGGGATACAGTAAATCACGTGTCCAAGTATGATTTCATTAGATTGTACCGGGTGCTGGCCCCTTCGCTACCTGATGTTCTTCCTCAAAAATGTGGTCACTCAGATTGTTAGCTGCACTTTAATCTGACATTATATATAAGGTTTAGAATGGTGAGTCCACTTCTATGATACGTTCTTGCAATTCCATCCCAGTAGTTCAACGGTAGAGCGTTGGCTGACCAGTATAAAGATCCGTGGTTCCATTCCCGGTTAGGACAGCAAGTTTTTTTACAATATCTAAATAATTAACTGAATCACTAGATAAATTATCACACAGTAAAACAAGATTCTTTGGATTAAAATCTAACAATATGTATGATTTCGTTTCTTAATCTGAAATACAGCCAAATCGTCAATGTAAAGAAGCATTAGGTAGTTTTGATCTACGGAAGATTTCTCATAAAAATATTGATATAAATCAGCCAAAATACTTGAAAGTTGTCCGCACTGCGGAATTTCGACCGCCTGAAGATAAGTAAATGTTCCTTGATGTAAATAATAATTAAAGTTATAAACTTAAGAAGTATTTTTAATTTATGGACAGAAAATGGGTACTGGTGACACGCTTCTGTAATGCAGATGACATGATGATGGCCATGAATGATATCAGTGATGACATGATAATGGCCATGTAGATAAATGTCAATTAAAAATCTTTAAATTCAAAAATATAAACTTTGTATATTTTATCAACATTTTTTAGTCGTGTTATTAGCTCATTACTGTTTATGATAAAGTTATTTACGATAATATTATTAGTGTACTGCTTTGTACATTTCATCAAAATTTGATAAGAGAAGACTTTCTGTATTATTAGCATACTAACCGCCTTCCGCGACCAGCCTGTTCGCTACCCTTGAAAATTCTGACCGTGGCAAACTCGCTGGCACCAATAAAATGGATGAATAATTTTTATTCCAATAAAATGGATGAATAATTTGTTCCAATAAAATGGATGGTTTGTTTTAGTTTAATGACGTTAACACTAATAATTAAATTTTAAGATGAAAAACAATGTATTTCAAAAACAAAAACATTCATTATTTAAATTTGTATATATTAAAAGCTTTTTTGTTTTTAATAAAAACACGAAACAAAATTATAAACACCCATAATACCAATAGTCAACTGTTAAAATAAACTCTAAACTGAATAGAATGTTTACAAATTAAACAAAAATCTAAATACAATTCTAGAATAGAAGTCGAAAACCTGTTAAATCAGAACAATATATAGCCCCTGTTTAAATCAGAACAATTTAAAAACAATATAAATAAATTACACTATAAACGCGTAAATATTCTTAATACGTAATGTTATAAAAGGAGAAAGATAAGTTTATGTTCTTAAAAGAACAATAATGAAGTAAAATAAATTTTTATCTTGATACGGATAAACCGCTCCAAAGAAACTGCTAACACAACAAAGTGAAAGGTTTGGGTTGAGTTGTAAGACAAAATGACGTTTTTAAAAAAATAATAAATGCATTTCAAGCAAATTGAAATTAATGACGTACATTCATTATTTGGCAGGCTTGCTTTAGTAAGAAGCAGACCATAAATAGGATGTTGTGATTAAATGTTGACATCAACTTTTTGTAAGTCTGATTAATATAACTTTTCTGTAATGGAAAAATCCAAGTTTTGTCAGTTCTACATTTAAAATTTACCATAAGAGTATCGCATAAATAGATAATTTGTGATTTTATGTCTGTTTGATTTCAACTACGGTTGACATGATTTTACTTCTACATGAGCTACCTTTGTTGGCATTTTCTATATTTAAAATTTCATAAATACTTAATTTCATACATTTTATAAAACCGATGGTGTCTAATTAATCACATTTAAGAGAATTTCAAAAGAAACTAGTTAAATATGTTTTTCTGTAAAAACCGGTTTATCATACATATTTGTTATTCTATTTAAAACATTAATTTCGTTGAAATTCTAAGTAGTTTAGTAAACAGACTTATGAAAAATCCGTCTAATTTAGCAAAATAAGATGAATTAATTATGATTTCAAAAGAAATGTATAATTCTGATGTTGCTGCAGTCTATAAACTTTAAGCGGGGAAACTATGTGTGAGCTATGTTTCTGGCAATTTTGATTGTTGATATAACAAGATTTACATAATTAAGATAATTTTACACAGTATTTTCTTGGATTAAGATATTTTACACGTTGCACTTTAATAAGGTAACGCAGATAAATGCATAAAAATGTTAGAAATGAATAGAATAGTACATTAAATATATCTGATATGTTTAATTCATGATTTTTTCTACATTGCCGTTATTTCTGCTACAGTTGTTATTTATAATAGTTTTTTAGTAATCCTCATGCTAAATATATTAAATAACTAGCAGAATACACGATCTTCTTACGGAATATACATTATAAAGAAACTTTAAATTTGCAGTCATGTGCAAATTCATATAGTATGCTAAATTACTTTGTTATTCAAAACATTTTATTAAAATAATTAAATTAAGGCAGGCTCCTAAAAGGAAATTTAAGAATCTCTGTTCTCGCTATACGAAATTATCTTCACAAGCAGATATAAAGAATTAAACATCCTAGTCCTACTTGTAAACGAATTCACAAAAAATATGAAATTGAATCAATATATGCCGAAATGAAAGCACTAAAATTGTAAGGGAATTGCAGTAATATTCTCCTAGATTATAAGATATGTCCATGCATTAGTAAAAGATTACCCGTATTATAATATATGAGTTTAAATATATTTATAAAAACAAAACAATGACGTAATAAATTGAAAATATTAATACTCCCTGCAATCTTTAAACCTGAAGACAGTAATTGATATAATCCAGTCAAATAAACAATTTCGATAACATTTATTTAATATACATTTCTTTGTTATTTAAATAGTAAACAAGAAAGATCAATCATGCTTAAAACATTGATTATGAAACACTTTCCAACTTCAATGCAATTTTATTTAAAAAAGTCGAAAATGCAATACATTCCTCGGTAATATTTTAAAACTTATCACGATACTACATTGATTTATTATATTTGAAAACTTAAACCTTCATTGAAAAAAATGAACTTCATTCAAAAGACGGCATTGAAATATAAATTGCGTGGTTTAAATATCTCTAAAATGCAATATATTCCACGGTAATATTTTTAAATCTATCATAATACTACGATAATTTATTATATTTGAAAACTTCATCGAAAACAACTGAAATTCATTCAAAAGACGTCATAGAAAAAATAACACGCCTGGATCTCTCTATAAAAGCAGGATTTCATTCATAACTTTCTCCATTTCATTCATCACAATACTATAATAATTTATTTTATTTAAAAATTAAGACCATGGAGCTACAATTCATAAACTTTATGCTTAAAACTTCTTTGAAAAAAATCGTCCTTCTGTTTATAAAATCAATTAATATTTCATTCATATCAGCCATGCAGACTCCATGGACTGAATTATTTTGTGTTAAAGAAATACAGTAATTCTAATACAACTCATTCTACATATTTTGCTGTTTACATTTTACATAGGTGAAAAATAGGCTTAATTGTAGAAATAATCAAATTTGAATGAGAATTTAAACTCAAATATATTGTCATTGTGTTGTTTTAGTATGTAGATGCACAGAATTTAAGCAGAAATAAACTAGTTTTAGGATGGATACAACACTCAATATGAATTAAAAAGAACTTTAAAAAATCACGAATTTGAAACAAGATGGATGCCATATCTCATTTTGAAGTGGGTCATGTGATCGTTTCATATCATGGTCACGTGATCGTTTCATATAAGATGTGTAATTATTATTTTAATTTTTATTTAAAAACTACTGAATATATTTAGCTGAATTTTTGTTTATATATTTTATGGAACAATTTGACTATCACCTAAAATTTTCGAAGCAATTTGTGAATTTTAAATCCGCTTAAACAATGTTAGAAAAATTAGGTCCCATAGGGCTCAATGTATTTCATTTTTTCAACCCGGGTTCAATCCAAAACTAATTGTGTGATATTATTCATTTATATTCCCATAGGTCCTACAGACCGTCTGAACAACATACTAAAATTTCATTTTGATTAAGTCATTTTTACGGCAGTTATCGTGCTAACGGACAGACAGACAGACAGACAGACAGACAGACAGACAGACAGACAGACAGACAGACAGACAGACAGACAGACAGACAGAATGAACAAAGTCATAAACACTTTTCAACTTTGTTGTAAAGTGTTAAAAATGTAATACAAATCGTCTGTCGCATAAACACATTGGATTTAAATCCGTATTGGAGGAAAAAATATCGTCAGCACAATGCTATCTCTATGGAAGGTTTAATTGTGCATTTTTAACACTTTACAACAAAGTTGAAAAGTGTTTATGACTTTGTTCATTCTGTCTGTCTGTCTGTCTGTCTGTCTGTCTGTCTGTCTGTCTATATGTCTGTCCGTTAGCACGATAACTGCCGTAAAAATGAGTTTATCAAAATGAAATTTTAGTATGTTGTTCAGACGGTCTGTAGGACCTATGGGAATATAAATAAATAATATCACCCAATTAGTTTTTTATTGAACCCGGGTTGAAAAAATGAAATACATTGAACCCTATGGGACCTAATTTTTCAAACATTTTTTAAGTAAATTTAAAATTCACGAATTGCTTCGAAATTTTTAGGAAATATTCACATTATCCCATAGAATATATAAAAAAAAATTCAGTAAAATATGTTAAGTAGTTTTTTAATTAAAAAAATTATTTAATATAGGGAAAAAAACAAATTCATTTAAATTCTGACTTTGGGATATCTTCCAAAAAGAAAAGAGAGAGATATTATATAATAAATATCTCTCCATTTGTTTAAACGTTTTGCATATGGGAGTGGCTTCATATTTTAAAATAAATTTGGTAGATAACAATTTTTCATTTTTTTTAAATTTTATATAACTCTTCATGATAAATTTAATTGATGGCATTTTAAATGCACTTTCCTACGTCCTAGAGAGTTAAAATTTGGTACACAGCTTAAATTTGTTGAACATTTTATTCGACAAAAATTTGATGGATCTTTAAATATAGATCATACATTTTTTTCGAAATGGCCTGAAAATAATCCCCGTTCACTTCTATAAATCATTGGTGTAATATTGTTAAAAATTCTGATGTGGACAGCACATGTCTTTCTCTGCAGACTCATATTCGTTCTCTTTATTTATTCAATGATAATTTGAGTTTATCTGCACAACATAAGCATTTTAAATGACATTGAATTTACACGTTAAACTTAAATTTGGTTCTCATTTGATAGCTGGACTTATTGTCAAAGGTGGCGTAGCGAAAACGCGAAAAAACTAGAATATCTCAAGAACGGCTAGTCCTAGAGTAATGGGGTTAGTCTTATTCTTTTTGTTGTCAAAAATCACATATAAAATAGGAATTTAATTGATATAATTGAGCACACGTAGTCTTTTATTTTTATATATAACGATTTTTGCTGGCCATTTCGCAAAAATAGCCCGTTCCTTTTTCCCGAATCGTAGTAGAATAACCTACAACTGATTTATATACAAAATTTTGTTAAATTTGGTATATAGTACCACTTGTAGGTTATTGAAATATTATACTCCAAATTTTGTTAAATTTGGTTCATTAGTTTTTAGCTAGCGTGGATAAAGGCAATTTCTGGGGCCATTTCGCAAAGAAGGCAGATTCTTTTATTACGAATCGTTCTATAATCTAATGAACATCAGGATTTCCCACAAAAAACATACCTACCAAATTGTATGAAATTCGGTCCATTAGTTTTTCAATTAGAGTGGATGTAATATCCACACAGACACACAGAAACATACACAGATACACCCTTACACACACAGACGTCTTCCTAAAAGTAGTTTTTTCGTGTTCTAGAAGTCCCAAAACGTGTAGATCCTTTGAAAATTCGAGTTACGAACTTCGGCACGATTCCAATACTTTGAGTACATACACATACACATATATATTATCTGTGTATTATCTGTGTATCTAAATTCCGTGCCTATGCAATTACAATAGTTGTGATTTTAAATGATCCCTAAACTTTTATTATTTCTTCAAGGAAGCCTAATTTTAACATATGCAGAATGCAAATATCTCAAGCGATTGTAAGATGAATTACATAAGAATTGCTGAATTTTTTTCACACAAAATTATTTAGCTCTGGAGTCTGGAATACAAGTTATATGAATGAAATATTCATTGATTTTGCATAAAGAATCAGATGATTTATATTTCGATACAGTTTTAAATATTTAAGTATAATAAATTACTGTAGTACTGTGATAATGTAAAAGATATTACCACTAAATGAATCACATTTTAGAAATTTTTAAATGAAATTACATTTCAGTTGGAAAGTGTTTCATAATCAATGCTTATGCATGATTGATCTTTCTTGTTCTATTAATATCTCGACAACTCCTGGTCCCAGAAACTCAAACATAGACCACATTTTAAGTGTTGCTATTTCACTGCTACACACAAAATTTCCTGATATTCGCTGAGCCATTCTTCCGTGATGATGAAACAAACCCACATACAGACAAACAAATTTACAATTTTATTAACACTTTACAACAAAGTTGAAAAGTGTTTATGACTTTGTTCATTCTGTCTGTCTGTCTGTCTGTCTGTCCGTTAGCACGATAACTGCCGTAAAAATGGCTTAATCAAAATGAAATTTTAGTATGTTGTTCAGACAGTTTGTAGGACCTATGGGAATACAAATGAATAATATCACCCAATTAGTTTTGGATTAAACCCGGGTTGAAAAAATGAAATACATTGAGCCCTATGGGACCTAATTTTTCAAACATTTTTTAAGCGGATTTAAAATTCACAAATTGCTTCGAAATTTTTAGATAATATTCAAATTGTTCCATAAAATATATAAAAAAAAATTCAGCGAAATATATTCAGTAGTTTTTTAAATAAAAATTAAAATAATAATAACACATCTTATATGAAACGATCACGTGACCATGATATGAAAGTATCACGTGATCCACTTCAAAATGATATATGGCATCCATCTTGTCTCAAAATTGTGATTTTTAAAGTTCTTTTTATTTCATATTGAGTGTTGTATCCGTCCTAAAACCACTTTATTTTGGCTTAAATTCTGTGCATCTACATACTAAATCAACGCAATTACAATATATATGAGTTTAAATGCTCATCCAAATTTGATTATTTCTACAACGAAGCCTATTTTTCACTTATGTAAAATGTAAACAGCAAAATATGTAGGATGAGTTGTATAGGAATTGCTGTATTTTTTTAACGCAAAAGAATTTAACTCATGGAGTCTGTATAGCTGATATGAAAGAAATATTCATTGACTTTACCGAGAGAAGGACGATTTTTTGCGATGAAGTTTTAAGCATAGAGTTAAATTACTTGTAACTCCATGGTCTTAATTTTTAAATAAAAGAAATTATTATAGTATTGTGATGAATGACATGAATGGGAAATTATTTATGAATGAAATGCTGTTTTTTTAGAGAGAGCCAGGCGTGTTATTTTTTCTATGACGTCATTTGAATGAATTTCAGTTGTTTTCGATGAAGTTTTTAAATATAATAAATTATCGTGGTATTATGATAATTCTAAAATTATTATCGAGTAATATATCACATTTTAGAGATATTAAAGCGAGGCAATTTATATTTCAATGCCGTCATTTGAATGAAGTTCATTTTTTTCGATGAAGATTTAAGTTTTCAAATATAATAAATCAATGTAGTATTGTGAGAAGTTTTAAAATATTACCGAGGAATGTATTGCACTTTAGACATGTTTAAGTAAAATTGCATTGAAGTTGGAAAGTGTTTCATAATCAATGCTTTAAGCATGATTGATCTTTCTTGTTTATATAGATTCATTCTTATTTTAGGGCTGGAACAGGTTTGTCTACGTTTTTAATATGCCACAATCTGCATAGAACAGACTGAAATAAAAGAAAAATTTAGAGACTGAGAAGTAATATAATTTTTAACTGGGCCAATTTTGATTTCTATGAGTGAAATGAAACCTGAAGTGATGGCGCTAACACTAGAGCCTCAATATTAAAATAATATGCGCGTAGGAAATAAAAAGCGCCGTTTCTAGGGACTACAGAATAGTTTTTTTCTCTCTCGTGTGACCATTTACACAAACTAGGAAAAGCAGTCGTTTGCTTGTATACATACTATGCAATGCTTCTTATACAAACCACTTATTGATACAGATTAATTCCCGCTGTCAGGGAGAGTTCTGTTAGGTTACTGTTAGTTTACATGCAGTTAGTTCTGTTAGTTTACGGGAGAGTTCTACTAGGAAACACTACTTACTGATAGAGATTAAAGCACTTACTAATACGTTAATCTAAACGTTGATAAACTAGAGCACTATTTTAAGTTCTTCCCGTCAAAGTATACCGTATAATCTTCAACATCTGAAATCGTGTTGGCGTGAAACTGCCGATCAGAAAGACCACCTTCGTACTCTTTACCTTTTCACCCATCCTGTGTAGTCGTGGGGTTAAAACTAGCGCCATAACTCAGAGTCCACAGATAATTCGTAATTGGTTCCTTTTCCAACTCCCCATCATCAGACTTCAATATTAATTCCTTCGAGCACCATTGTGCAGGTCTCAGTGTCCTAGACAGAGACACAGAAGTCATAAAGCCACAAAAGTGGCTCGAAATTCAACATGATCAGGTGAAAAAGGTCTACCACAGTGTAGAGGATACAACGTAAAAATTGCATTGAAATCAGAGCAACAGTCGCCAAGATAGATAAAAATGCGTGTTTAAACAATGGGGCCTCCCACCCGTCCCCCAAGAGTCAAAATAAGAATTAAAATTGCATCGAAAACGTCACCCCTCACAACCAGGAGTACAAATAATAGCGGATATTACATTTTCGCACCCGAAAAAGCAGAAATCCCTTCCGCGAAACGGATAATTTGTATACACTCTCTACACATTATGACTCCATTCCAAGCAGTGATTCTTTAACAGAGCTACCATACCAGCGGAATTCGTCAAGGTCGACTGAAATGAATTTCACCATTAAATAGAACTTCTTAATCCCCCTCCCACCAATAACCAGACACATCTAAATATAGCAAGTCGAAAATGCGGAATCCAATTCAAAAGGGCTGCTCTATTACTTTAAATAAACTTATTGAATCTTTAATTAAATTGTTAAAAATCATAAAAGAAAGGGAAAGAGGAAACAGTTGCATTTTACCAGAACTAAGGGATGAGAATTCATAATGACAAATTTTAAAGACCGTACTTCGAAAAATTGTAAGCTTCGCTACAGTTTTAAAATGACCACTACGGAGGATACTCGAAAATATTTGAAATACTTTTTACTCGTTTTAAAAAAATTGTATAAAGAACCTATCGATATTTCGAAAATTCTGGCTTTTAGAGGCTTTTTGAAATGTATCTGTCTCCCGTCAAAATGTCGAGAGTCTAATCTAATATTGAAGAAGGGAATACTGTGTACGTACTCCTTGTTGTTTCACTGATTTTAGACGTTCTTTGAAAATATTTAAAAATAATATTTAAATTTATAGAAAGTTTGAGAGTTTCGGACTATTCTTCGGATCGTCAGCTACATTTAAAATAACCAACGAGCTTATAGATCAAGTAGGGGTTTTGGGATATGTGAAACATACGTGACATACATAGATTTTACCGTTTATACCTTCAATTTAGAGACTGTGTACAAATACTTAAAAATCAATTAAATATTTTGAATTTTTGAAAGCTCCGGATTTTTAGCTACATTAAAAGAACTCGAGCCTCTGGACCAAGTAGGGAATTTGGAATCGGTATTCTATATATACACCATTACAGGCATTATTACAGTCTATCAGCCGACGCGGTGGTTGAGCGGTCAAGGCTAGTTTTTCTCGTCCTCGCTCGACTGCCGAGTTGTGGGGTCGGGTCTCAAATGCGAGCATGGATGTTGTGTTGTTGAGCGTTGTGTGTCCCGCCCCCACTGGTGCGCCGGGGCAACGTCATGTGACGGCTAAATGGTTCACAATGCTGGCCAATCTATAGGTTTTAATAGTGTAAATGAAACAATCTTTTAGCGAGTGAAATATATATAGCAAAATGCTGTATTTTAATTTTTTAAGTGTAATATTTTCTGCTATCTTGCATAAATTCAACAGATTTCTTAAGTTCATAACTTCACCAGTTAAAATAAGAATTAGTACTTTGAAGTTAAGCAAATTTGGCAATATGAATATTAATTATATACTTATATAAGTTTATGGAATTAATATATATTATTATCATTACAGATTTTGTATGCACAACTTAATGGATATTTTCTGTCCACAACTTTACCGGTAAAATTAAGTATTAATTACTGTTAAAATTATTCAAAGTGGGCTATAGCAAAACTAATAACTAATAAACTAATAATTAGATAAACTAATATATTTAGATTGTGTTCATTATAAAATGTATTAATTCCATAGATTTGGTAACCTATAAAATACATATTTAATATCAGATATTTAAAGGTAAATAACACATATAATACATTTTAAATATTGCTTCAAAGTCAGGAAATCTAGCATCCAAATTTCATATTTTACCATCATTTTGTAGCAGCAAACTCCCACAAAACTTTACACGGACTTACCATAAACGCCTCCCATCTCGAACACGCAAATAAAGTACTTATGTTCATCAATCTTAATGTTTCAAGTTTGTGTGAGCTTTTTATGTATGAGAAAGCTTTATAGCTTCTTTGCTCACATCAATTCAGTATAACAAGTACAAGATGGTTGCTAAGTACATCCCATAAATGAGTTAATGAAAGAACATTCGCAATTTCTGTCGTTTTGGACTAAAGATGCCGTGTGAAAGAGACAGATGAGGAGAAAAAGTTCAGCTAGAAATGATTTTATGTAATATATGTATATTGTTTTCTATATATATTTAATACTAATATACATGCAGATATATGACAGTATATATATATATATATATATATATATATATATATATGACAGTATATATATATATATATATATAATAGTAAATACATCATCAAATAGAACAAGAAAGATCAATCATGCTTAAAGCATTGATTATGAAACACTTTCCAACTTCAATGCAATTTTATTTAAAAAAGTCGAAAATGCAATACATTCCTCGGTAATATTTTAAAACTTATCACAATACTACATTGATTTATTATATTTGAAAACTTCATTGAAAAAAATGAACTTCATTCAAATGACGGCATTGAAATATAAATTGCGTGGTTTAAATATCTCTAAAATGCAATTCCACGGTAATATTTTTAAATCTATCATAATACTACGATAATTTATTATATTTGAAAACTTCATCGAAAACAACTGAAATTCATTCAAAAGACGTCATAGAAAAAATAACACGCCTGGATCTCTCTATAAAAGCAGGATTTCATTCATAACTTTCTCCATTTCATTCATCACAATACTATAATAATTTATTTTATTTAAAAATTAAGACCATGGAGCTACAATTCATAAACTTTATGCTTAAAACTTCTTTGAAAAAAATCGTCCTTCTGTTTATAAAATCAATTAATATTTCATTCATATCAGCCATGCAGACTCCATGGACTGAATTATTTTGTGTTAAAGAAATACAGTAATTCTAATACAACTCATTCTACATATTTTGCTGTTTACATTTTACATAGGTGAAAAATAGGCTTAGTTGTAGAAATAATCAAATTTGAATGAGAATTTAAACTCAAATATATTGTCATTGTGTTGTTTTAGTATGTAGATGCACAGAATTTAAGCAGAAATAAAGTAGTTTTAGGATGGATACAACACTCAATATGAATTAAAAAGAACTGTAAAAAATCACGAATTTGAAACAAGATGGATGCCATATATCATTTTGAAGTGGATCATGTGATCGTTTCATATCATGGTCACGTGATCGTTTCATATAAGATGTGTAATTATTATTTTAATTTTTATTTAAAAAACTACTGAATATATTTAGCTGAATTTTTTTTTTTTGTATATTTTATGGAACAATTTGACTATTACCTAAAATTTTTGAAGCAATTTGTGAATTTTAATTCCGCTTAGAAAATGTTAGAAAAATTAGGTCCCATAGGGCTCAATGTATTTCATTTTTTCAACCCGGGTTCAATCCAAAACTAATTGTGTGATATTATTAATTTATATTCCCATAGGTCCTACAGACCGTCTGAACAACATACTAAAATTTCATTTTGATTAAGTCATTTTTACGGCAGTTATCGTGCTAACGGACAGACAGACAGACAGACAGACAGACAGACAGGCAGACAGACAGACAGAATGAACAAAGTCATAAACACTTTTCAACTTTGTTGTAAAGTGTTAAAAAAGGGGGGGGAGGCATAAAGGAATGGGGGAAAAGAAAGGAGAGTGTTTTCAGGAACGACATAAAAAAGGCCGGGGGGGATAGTGACCCCCCGTTCCCTGTTAAAGCGCTTTTACTCTAGAAACACTCCTGGTGCCTCTGTCTTCCCGAAGCACTCCTTAATGTTATGAAGTGTTATAATTGTGTATTTTGTATATCTTACTTTTAGATATTTTTCTTATATATATATATATATATATATATATATATATATATATATATATATATGTATATATATATATGTATATAATATATATATATATATATATATATATGTATATATATATATATATATGTATATATATATGTATATAATATATATATATATATATATGTATATATATATATATGTAGATAATATATATGTGTATATATATATATATATATAATTTAACATATGTCTATTAAATATATACTCCTGTTTGTAAAAATTGCAACGCCATGAAAGAATCATCAGAATTGAATGATATTTATTCCACAAACGGCCTGTATCGATATTAATAAACGATTAAATTTGCAAAGCTAATAAACCAATATTACATGTCAAAAATCAGTATTTGGTGAAACCACCACCTGCTGTAATAAGTGTTTCTATACGATGTGGCATCGAATCAAACATATTTTGAATTTGTACCTGAGGAAGAGCTTTCCAGATTGCTTCTATCCAAATCCAAAGTTCAGATGTATTAGCTATTGGATTAGTGTCATGAGCGAGACACCGACCGACGAAATTCTACATATGTTCAATAGACTACATATCCAGGTAATAGGCAGGCCAAGGAAAAAACTGCATGTGTTGTTCTGAAAAGAAGTCTTGAACATTCCAAGCAGCATGTGGACGGGCATTGTGCTGAAATACAGCTACAAGAATGCGTTGGAAGAGGGGTACGACTTCGGACTCCAGTACTTATCTGATGTACCGGTTGCTGTTGAGATTGTCACAATACTCTCCAACTTACCCAATGGCGTCCCAGACCATCATGCTTGGCGTTCGTCCAGTATTCCATTGGATAAAGCTCTAAGGAAGGTGGCATTCACAGTTATAGCGTCTAACGTGGATGCGACAATCGCTGTACCACAAATGAAAGTTGTATTCATCGGAAAAGGAGACTTGTAACCAATCGAAATGCCAGTGTCTATGCTGATGAGCACATTGTAGACTCATGCGTCGATGGTTTTGCATCAGGGGAATCCTGAACAAAGGAATTCTTGCATGCATTTCACGGTGTAGCAGACGCCGATGAATTGTTTGAGCAGACAATGAGGCACTTGTAGCAGTGATCCAACGTTCTGCTAACTGTCGAGATAGAGCTGTACGGTCCATCACTGCATGTGGATCAGCTGTCTATCATCCCGTGTTAACGTAACATTTCGTTGGGTGCTGCCGGATTTGCGAATCGTCCGATTCTTTTTAGTCCAGTGCTTTTAGATCACCGTCGGAACGTTGCGCTCTATACGAGCTGCTATTGCACGATAAACCCCCCCCCTTCACGAAGGCTGATTGTTCGTTCTCGTTCAAACTCCATAACTTGCTCATATAGCGCTCTCTGTCATCGTAGAGGTATAGTGATTTCTAATGAAACGTTTACCCCTGGCAGACAACAATAGACTATATTCAACGTCCTTCTACAACTCTCTATTTATGAGGCTAAAACAGCAATTCAGAGGACGCTGCTCAGCCTATGCATTCGTGGTGACTCTGAAATTCCAATCATTTGCATATCATACCATAATTTGCATTTGCTCTGTAAGTTTCAAATTAATCAAGTGATTCATTAATGGTGTTGCAATTTTTATATATATTCTTATACAACGTTTTTTCACTGTCAAAGATACAAATTCATTGCAATATATACGGAAAGTCATGTGCTTCCCACATCAGATGTTTTAAATATTCTGTCAATTTTGACTTACATAATAAGCGAAGTGAAAAATAACAGTGATAGATTTCAGAAAGCATGGGTAATTTAAAATTGTGTTTTGACATCAAAATTTTGTAATAGAAATTTGAGATAGGTCTCTGAAACTTTTTATGTGCCCAAGGTGGTTAAATGGCATTGTTTGTGACTTTTTTATTGTCTTTCATAAAATGTGTAAATTATATTTATGTATATCTAAATCTAAATTTTAGAAGCAAATGTATATAAATTGCATGATAAATTTTTATTAGTAAACATTTTTCGGTAGATACGATACAAATTGAAATCTGTGCAGTAGTTTTTATAAATAAATTTGCAGTTTAATATACAATGGCTAATTAATCTGAATGCATCCAAATTTTTAAGCTTTGCATTCAAAATAACATAAAATTTCTTATATAATTCTACCTATTATCATTAATATAAGTTGAAAACGGCTATACTAAAACCTATTTTTATCTGTTAAGATAGCATGTGTTCTGTTCTTGGTAACTGAGCCGACTTCGTAAGGCACAGCTGCCTAGAAAATCTGATGTCATAAAGATCCTTTTGTTCATTCAATACGAAATGCAAAAGTAGTGTGTAAAGAAACCATTTGTGATAAAAATTGACGAAATCGTAGTTATAAAGCTTGAATAGTCACAAAATAAAACATCTATTCATTCATTGACAAAGCAAATAATACTTAAAAATTTGATCGAATTTTATCAGGAATGCTGGAGCATTGGGAAGCCCTTTAAAAGTAGACATGATTAGAATTACAAAACATGCTATGAAACTACTTCAATTACGGAATTGTCAGTACAAGTGTTATGTCTTTAATAAAAATGAAAAGGTTCAAATCACAAATATGTAAAGGGAACTTGGTTATTATAAATGCGACTAAACAGTGTACAAATAGCTTTAAAAATTCTAGCTTTAAACGAAAAAAAGTTCAAAAATTTATTAAATATACAGATTCAATTTATGTTAATTTGACTTTCAAGAAACAATAAGCAGAAAATAAAGAACAGAAAGCAGAAGATAATGATGGACAGATAGAATTTTTCTATACAAATGTTCCATTAACATCAGGTAAATGTAAATAAAGGCCTCACTGTCGTTTATTAAGTTTGCTTCGGAATGTGAGAAGTATGATTTCTGTTTGATAGACCTGCGTTTCAATTTGCAGATACTATCCTTTGGATGTTAGCGTTATTATGCCTGATGATTTTAGTTACGTCATTGATAGAAATAATTCTAGAGTGAGGCAAATAATTAGAGTCTGCTAAAAACAAAATGAAATGGATAAAATAATTTCACTCAATTTCGATGGCAGAAATGATACAGCAAGCGGGGTAATATAAAAGCAGTTACATTTTATTCTGGAACAAGATAATAACATCATGCAACATTGATTAAAACATCATTTTCTACATATGTTAGTAACGTTACTATAACAACGGTTCATCCGTTAATATTGTAGAAAAAAATTGCTTTGTAACAAAAATACATATGACTTAAAATTCAGGCTGTTGGGTAAGACGGACCAAATATGAATACCGGATCATATGGCGGTGTTATTATATTGTATATACTCAATTGTATATATTAATGTATATACTCAAGAAACAAATCTAGTGATATTGATTATGTATGCTATTCAAATATATGCTGGAAACGTGTTTTCGTGTTAAAATTACTTGCTCCTCGACCACTTATATGAGAGAATGATTTTTAAGTCAATGATACATCATTTAACAACAAAGCATTTCTGACGAAAATGTTTTTTTCATTTGTGCTTTTCAAAGTGCGCATGAACAGTTTGATTATGGTGCAGTTACCCCCTAAAATAAATTTAAAATTATATTTGAAACTGCTCTTCTTTAAGTTACTTTAACTTAAGATATCCTTATGCCTTTGAAAATAATTTTAATACGTTATTTAAAAACTCTTTCATTAGTGCTTTAATAATAGAAGGTGGCTAAAAATATGGACGGATGAAAAGAAATACAGGTTTTGAATTTTTGTTGTGCATTCTACTCATAAAATAGGTAAAATTGCAAAACTAAAACACATTCGCAAAATATAACTGAAAATCAAATCAATACATTTTTATTATGAAAATATAATGATGATAGTAACACCCTTTAACTTTTGTCATTATTCAATCACAGTTATTTATAAAGTTACAATAATTAATGTACAATACCAATTATTGTCTTGGAATCAAATGTTATCTACATGTCTATAACTCTTTCAATGCGGATAATTCTGTATTTTTCATTTTTCTACTTGGATAGTAAGTTTAATATTTTTTCATCGGTGAGGGTTCTTATCAAACGTACAGAGAATCCGACGACCCCCGGATATACATATGCTTCTAGCAACAAAATCCCATCCTCCCTCACTGCTAGTACTGACAATTACTAGAAGTGAGGGAGGAATGACAGAACTAATAGAACGGCTGATTATTATAAGCTGCTCTGCTTAAATAGTTAAAATTTTGATTTCAATTTTCAGTTATACAGTATAAAATTTCAACTTTCACCTTTGATACTAGGTATCTCCGCCTCCTGCTCACCTACCTTGTAAATCGCTTCACGAATCGAAGGGGCTTCACCTTTAATGCACTGGTACTCAGTGAGCTTACTTTTCTACTTGACGCTCGATAAACTTACAGAGCTCTCATGTGCCACCTGTTACGCAGGCATAATACGCTCGTTGGGATCCACATCTTGTTCCCTGGCATTCACTTACTCCCAGAGATCGCATCAAAGCTTTTTTCATGTAGAAAATAACCTCTTGGCTGCCCTTGTGCATCTATCATCTTGTAGAATCAATTATCACAACTTTGATCCTTCCGAAGAAATATATAAAACTTCACAACACAAATAAACATACAAAAAATTCTATGGCGTAGTAAAATGGTCTTTGCGTGTTGCTGTTTAGTATTATAACAGTTTGGAAGCTCCATATTAAACATCCTACGAACTATGTCGCTGTGTATATATCCCTGTCTCAAAAGCAATGAGTTTCTAGTTCCCAGATTACCAGACGTACCTATCTCACTGATTCATATCGAGACTGTGTGGCCTATTTCTACAACACCAACTGAAAATCACGGACTTGTAAGCAACATGAATATTAAAATATATTTTATACTGAGCTATTTCACTCATTTAATGGGTTGATAAAAATGTGCGAGGCCACTAACACATTTGAAACAGAGCTTTTTTTTACCGAACTCTACAACACGGTTTTCCATAACCAGCACTGATAATTTTTACATTCCCTTGGAGTAAAAAGGGATTTTGACACATAACCAATACTTTCCTGTTGCAAGGACTGTTAAAAAGCAAAAAATTAATTCTAACGATTACACAAGGGCTTGAAGTCTCATTCAAGTATAAATCTACAACATGCACATTTGGGGGGGGTCAGTTTTGACCCTGTTAGAACCCATTTGTGTCGCATATAACTCAGTCGACATGAAATGGCTGCAAAATCAAGGCCATCTCTATGTGAAAGAATCTCACTATTTTGCATCATACTTCATTAGAGATGGTGGTTGATGAATTGGGACTATCATTTTCATCCAAAGTCTTTAACATATAAGGAAGACATGTGTTTAACATATGTTCTTATATATATATATATATATATATATATATATATATATATATATATATATAACACATGTCTATTATATACTCCTATTTGCAAAAATTGCAACACCGTGAAGGAATCCTCAGAATTAAATTAAATTTATTCCACAAACGACCTGTATTGATACAGGTCGTTTGAAAAGAAAAAAATACAATATTACATGTCCAAAATCAGTATTTGGGGAAGCTACCACGCGCTGCAATAAGTGCTTCTATATGACGTGGCATAGAATCAAACAGATTTTGAATTTATACCTGAGGGTTATCATCTAGTCGTTCTTTTTCATCGTTCTTAAGTCATTGTACCGCTATATCTTTCTAAGTACCGAGTTTTTTAATGTCGTGCTGTAAGTCTGTATATCTGCTTTTATCGTCGTTCTTATTCCATTGGTTGCGGCTCATTTTGCCTCAGAACTGACACTCCTCCTTTGCTCTTATTGGCAGCCTTCGCAGCAACGCCACAACCATCTTCTCCATTGGTCAGCCTTTTTATCCAATTTCGTTCTTTACATTTTAAGAGTCCTTCGGCCTCTTCTTGTCTTGACACCCCTAAATTTATGATTTTAGATGACCTTTGGGTCAGCGTGTCGCAAACACTGGCGTCATTGAGACTGGAGGTATTGTCTGACATTTCAGACACCATAAATAACGTACCTAAAGTTGTCTCACATTAAACTGGTGGGAGATCTATTTCTCTTCTCACAGATTGCTGCTATCCGAACCCGAAGTTCAGCTGTATTAGCTAGAGACGAGCGTCACGAGTCAGATACCGACCGACAAAATCCCAGACATATTCAATATCCGTTGAATAGGCAGGCCAAGGAAGAAGCTGTATCTGTTGTGATGAAAAAGTATTGAACATTCCTAGCAACATGGTGTGGACGGGCATTGTCCTGTTGAAATACAGCACCAGGAATGTGTTGAAGGAATGCACGAATTGGAGCTTCAGAACTTATCTGATGTACCGGTTGCTGTTGAGTTTACCCACAGTTCTTAGCAGTTGAGATCGTCCAAGTTATGCAATGGTGCCACAGACCATCACGCTTGCGTTAGCCCAGTATGATGTTGGATAACGCACTCCGGCAGGTGGCGTTCACCGCTATTGCGTCTAACGTGGAAGCGGCATCACTGTACCCCAAAGTAAAGCGAGATGCATCGAAAAAGACGACTTGTTGCCAATCGGCACGTCAGTGACTATGTTGATGAACCCATTGTAGCCACAGGCGCCATATGGTTCTGCGTAAAGAAATTATTGCTTGCAGTCCACAGTGCAGCTGACGCCGACGAATTACTGAAACAAATACTGACACACCTGTAGCAGTGCTCCAACGTCCTGCCAACTGTCGAGAGGAAGCTGTCCATCACTACCATGCGGTTGAGGTGTCTACCATTCCGTTCTTATGCAACATTTCGTCGTCCACTGCCGGATTTGTGACTCGAAAGCAGTGGTTCTCTTCAGACCACTGCTTTCACACTCCCATGACTGTCGTGGCACAGGGCTTCATACAAACTGCTACTGCACGATAAGAAACCCTCCTTCAAGAAGGCCGGTCTTTCGTCCTCGCTCAAACTCCGTAAATTGCTCATATGGTGTCCTCTGTTGTCATAGAGGAATAATGACTTCTCATGAAACGTTTACAGCTGACAACCATAGACTATTTTCAACGTCCTGCTACATCTCTCTATTTATACGGCTGAAACAGCAGTTCAGAAGGCTTTGCTGAGCCCACTCATGTGAGGTGACTCTGAAATTCTAATCATTTGCACAGCCTACTCTAATTTGCATTTGCTGTTAGTTTCAACTCAATCGCGTGAGTCCTTTATGATGTTGCAATTTTTACAAACATGAATTTACATATAACATATGTTTCACTCTTAACTTAAAATTAGCGCTGTAAAATTAAATCGTATAATGTAAATTAAAAAAATAGAAGTACAGGTTCTCTGATATTTGCGTCTTGCGGAATTATAAATAATTTATTACTTAACTATTATTTCAATACCATATTTTAATTTTTATATACAATTATAAACGTTTTCAATAACTATTCGAACAATTTTAACCACTCGCATGTCCTGCATTTTTTCAGCTCGTTAGCATTACCAAATTACTCAATTTCTTATAACTCCCTTTGTCCAATATCGTTAATGTGAGTACATACAATTTAGAGTTGATTGTATTTATAAACTAAAAATATAGAGTACAAACTGAATTCTAAATTATTCAAAATCCTGCTTCTATCATAAATTTAACAACACATTTGATCCAAAGAAATGTGCAAAACGCAGAAACATTAAGCGACATGCTGCTCAACCATAATTTTAGTGATTAGTGTTTGTATAACGCTTTTCAATTAAAAAAATATTATAACTTTCTTAACTATATTTCCTCGCTGTTAATGCTTTTATACTCACAAAATTAAGTGGTTTGAGTTCGAGGTCGTTTAATCTTAAGCCAGCTACTTTTCTTTGTAGTTAGTCAACCATAGTAAATTATTCAGTGGAACATACATTTTTGCTAGCATTCTGATTTTTTAATATCACTTCTTTGAAGTTTGAAAAATGAGAGGAATCGAAAGGGATTTTTAAAGAATAAACTTGAAAAATTCACTTATAAACTATGTGAATTGTGCAGGTGCGGTTAGCAAGAAAATATGTGAGAAAAAGAAATACTATTAATTATGTAATAAATAATCTTATTAGAATACACAAAGAATGCTCATGTACCCATTTTAATTTGTTTCATTCATATGTTACTGGAATGATTTATTAGTATATAAATAACAACTTCATTAAAATTTCTCAATTTAGGAAAAGTGCGTTTTTTACCGTAAAATACTGATAAAAGCAGATAATTCATTATTAGCTAATGCGTTAAGTAAAGCAAATTATAAAATATGTACTGTTAAATGAAATTTAATTAAACATGACATTTTACTTATTACGATGGTATTTGCAAAAATTTTCTGTATTTTATTAAAGAAGCATGTCTCAAGTGCACCAAATAGCATTGATGGACATTTT
Source organism: Amaurobius ferox (assembly GCA_951213105.1). Classification (NCBI taxonomy): domain Eukaryota; kingdom Metazoa; phylum Arthropoda; class Arachnida; order Araneae; family Amaurobiidae; genus Amaurobius; species Amaurobius ferox. Next base: position 116,408,716 of record OX578133.1, on the reverse strand, counting down.
GTAACTTTTCCACCATTATCTAATACTCATTTAATAAGCTCATAAAATAATAACCTCATATATTATGATCAAATAATATGCTCAATACTAAATAAGCTCATTAGATATTAAGCGCTTGTCAAAAGTTCTAGTAAAAAAATTGCGATGTGCTATAATTTAGTAATTCTCCTGTGACCTACAATTGCCTTCAATGCACGTGAACTTCGAATTCATAAAGTATCTCTCTTAAATCGCTAAGATTGCAAAGCCAGATTAATAGTTGATCGTCAGACGCAAGGAGCTATTTATTGACTATGTATCAACAAATGTTAAAAGCGTTTTAATAAGTAAGCAACTGCAACGATTTCGTATATTGTTGATTAATATTAAATAGTTGATAATTTGAGAATTTAGACTGCTTCAATCGCCACTGTTAATTTGTATAAACACAAAATATATTTATATATTGTTCAATCTGCACATATATATGGTGTCTGTTGAACTCATTTTGAAATTTAAGTGAAACAGGCATAACTTTATAATTTCTGAAATACACATTTAAATATTCGAAAATTATTTCTGAATGTTTCTGGATCTAATTTTAGCTTATTAACCCTGTTAATTTAGTAAATATATTCCACCCACTGTCAGTAAATACTTATGTTCGGCAATATAGTGCTTTTGCAGAATATATGGCTTAGATACATTTAGGTATCTCTACATTATTTCATTTTTAGGGTGGGGGCCTTACAGCGAACTTCATGCTTTATTGGCTAAATAGCTGCAAAGCCTACAGAAAATGACACTTTTATTTGTAGTAACGTCTTTAGTGGTGATTTTTTTAGCAGTCACAGCTAATTATGAACACTTAAACTGTTGAAATCGAACCGATTGAAACAAACATACCCGCTTCTTTATGTAGATTTCGCGACACTTAACAAAACAAAAATAAATAACTTCAACGAAAATGTCCCTTCCTTTAAAATACAATCGACTTTGCACCCGCAGTATCCAGAATATATGTAGGTGAATAGGCTACTGCGCTATACAATGCAAATATGTTCAGGCTAATTGTAAACGCAACCATACCCTAAATCGGTGCACTGCAAAGGACTGCTCACCCGTTATTGCATTATATACGTTGCTCCTCACTACACACACAATTTAGAATGATGGTGAGAAAGCGAAAACACCCCGGACAACTGAAAATAGTATATTGTTATAGTGACTACTATATCGTGATAGCCAATGAACCCAATTATCATCTCACGAGAACGAAAATATTTTGTATGGTATAAGGAACAAGTAAAACTGATCTTAAACAGGACTTTCACATCTCATTTTGTATGACCAGAGGTACGATATTTTTAATGACATTTTTGTGGCTATTTATAATTATATATTTCATGTATTTCAAATGCAAGTAGCCTCAGCTGATTTCTGATATAGCTACTTTTCTTTAAAATATAGCAAAAATCATATCATAAAGGGAAAAAATATAGTGTGCTGTAATAAAAGAAATACTTAAATTACTTACTCTTTACTTCAATATTTAGGTGTTAAATTATAATATTTATTTAAAGAATTTTAAATTATACATATATCCGTGTATATAGTGGTAACTACGTACATTGAATGTGTTCGCAATAACCCTACAAATTTACTTTAAAAGTGCGAGTCAACTTGCCGTAGCTGAAAAATAAAACATTGGCCATTAACCACAAAGTTTATCTTTAAAATTATATATTTATTTTTGCAGCACTCAATGTACATGTACAATAATGTCACCAAATGTTTGCAAATCGAGACAGGCAGACAGACATTGGCTTTTATTATGTACATGTGCTGTTATTAAAAATAATGAAAAACATTTTTCTAAACATTTTCAAGTGTTCTCCTATCTCAGATAAATAAACTTATCTCTTATAAGTTTTAAGAACATAATGTCTTTCCCATATCGGTGGCACGTGTTTCTATTTCCTTTACTTTCCAAAGCCCCATTTAGCTCATTAATTAGCGCAAGTATGAACTTTTCGTCTTTTTAATAATCAAGCTTTTTGTTGGCAAGTTCCCAGTAAGTTTCATTGTCTTGGAGTGGAGGTCGATAAATTCATTATAAAATGTAAGAAAGAGAATTGGCTACACCTTTTGAGAACCTTTTCTAAAATTATTTTCTTTTCTAATATGATAAATGCTTAAAATGTGCTCTATAATAAATTGTATTATACATTCAAATCAATTTTGCGGATGAATTTTTAAACGCAAATGGTTGACACATGGTAGTGAACAACATGAGCTAAGGTATTACAATGCTTCCATGAAGTAATATTTCAGGCGCTTAGTCCAAAAAATGTAGAATACTTGCGCTAAAATATCTTAAAAATTCCAATATGTGAAATTTTTAAATCTATCCTACCGAATTAAACTAAATTTTATATTTAAAATTTTATATCAACCTAATTAAAGATTATATTTTGTGAAAATATTTCATAATAAATTTTACGTTGCAGTTCAATTTTCACATTACTTTTTAGATTCCTGGAGCGGAGAGCTACGCAACAGGAAAATATAGTTATATTAATTGTGATTTGAACCAATTTTATTGATAGATATGCTTTTAACACTAGATTAAGCAAACTTTTTATTTTAACTAATGTAGCCTTAGAAAGTATGTTGATTGTGATCTAAACACGAGTTGAGTTTTCATCGTAAATACAGGGTGTTCGCAAACTGTTTTGACAAAATAAGAGGGGTGATAGTACCCATCAAGATGAACAATATTTACTATGGAACCCAAGATCGCATTCTACTCTGAGTATCTGCAGAGCGTAAAGTTAAAGTAGAACTCTCAACAGTGAAAATAAGGAGAATTAACGTAATCATAAGTTGCACGCTGATCCGGTGGTCGAGCGGTCAGGGGCATGCGTTTTCGTCTGATCGCTGGATTACCGGGTTGCGGTTTCGAATCCCGCCAGCGGGCATGGATGTTGTCATGCCGATTCCAAGTCAAACTTTCGCCCTTCGGGGAGCTTCTATAAAAGTGAAGCTGCAAATCTCCTCCCCTTTGCCATGGGGTACCATGGGGGGGTCTCGTGGACGTAGTGCGTAGGCTCTCCTTCACCACGGGGGAATTAGTAACGAACGAATAAGTTGCACAATCCCGTTTATTTACACCACAGAAAGACTCAAAGTAGATGCTCAAAGGGACGATAAATAATTTTTCACTGTAAAGATGCACATATATTTTGATTAAAAAATTAGTGACGACAGAAGTCCATAAGTAGAAATAATGTCATCATTAACAGTAATAGGTCTTTAGCTTTTTCCACAATTTCGGGTGTTACATTAAATGGTGTTACCCTAGTCGTGGTCTGTATTTCACACTTTCAGTGTATCAAGAAATTTTTTACCATTTCAGGAATACAAACATGACCTCGATGTTAATAACAAGTAATCATTCCTCCAGTGAGAGAAAGAGATTTTGCAATACAGGTTTTTCAGAATTTGAATTCAACATATAATCTACCTGAGAAAATTTTTTGTCGACTCATTCACAGTTATACTGATTTATCAGGTCAGGTGCTAGGTTGTGGGACAGCATCAGTGATCCTCATATTTAAAGATGCACATCTATTTAGAATCTAAAATTAGTGACGCCAGATGTCTATTACCAGAACTAGAGTATCAGCATTAGCAGAACTAGGCCTGTCCCTTTCTATCCAAGTTCAGGTGTTACATTAAACACTGTTAACCTTTTTGTGGTCTCGTTCATATTTTAAGTGTATCACAAGAGTTTCACCAGGTCAAGAATATAAACATGGAGTTAGTTTAAATAACGAGTAATCATTTCTACAATGAAAGAAAGAAAGATAGCAATACACTTTTTCAGATTTTGAATTCAACATATAATCTACCTGAGGATTATTTATTGCCGACCCTCCACATTCATGTTGCTTTATTAGGGCAGGTGCAGAGTCATAAGATGACAGCAGTAATATTCATTTTTGTTACGCTCAACCACTTCTGCCACATATTTGTAAGAATTGATATATTTGCTCTACAACTAATCTAAAAATTTTAAACATAAGAGTAAATTTTTATATAAACTGTAGTGTATGTTAAGAACATATGTTGCTCGCTACCCTGTTGAAATACCTTTAAGTGTAAAAACGCGAAATACTTAGTATCTAATAGATTTTAAATCATTAAGCCAATTCATATACTATTAAATATTGTATGTTTTATCAGTACATGACAATTTTAAATGATATTACTAAGAAGGTATTGTTTATACAAACATTAGCTAGCAAAATCGATTATTTTTAACTATAAATTCAAATTTAATATTACTTATGGTATAAATATATATCCAGATATTAAGGATTCATTCTTTTCGGATTGTATATCCAGAGACAAGTTTAATCCTTTTATAACATTTTTAACTTAACACATAGGATTTTAAATAATATTTTAAAATATATGCTGTACATTGGAGTTATATAATCTCATTTAACTCATAACAATCATTAAATAAACTACCTTAGCCGTTTTTAATTAAAAAGACGTAAATGCTACATCCGTCAAATGTTTCAATGTTACAGTTACTTTCAAGGGCACTATTTAGCTCGTTAATTATCGCCAGTATGAAAATTCAACTTTTTGCTCTTCAAGCATCGGGTATTTTGTTGGCAAATTCCCAATCTGCTTCAGACTATCGACGCAAAATTCTTCGCATACAGGTTAGTTGAGCTCTATAAATTTATTATGAATGCGGAGAAAGCGGAACCGTTACAGTTTTCGGGATAACGTTTAAAATTATTATTCTTCATTTCTTCATTTGTAACTATTTAATTAGTATTCTTTAAGAGCTAGTCCATTTCAAACAATGTGTTTTCCTAAGAAATATGTCTTAAAGTATGGGAAATATTTCTTTGTGCTTCTAAATAACATGAACATTAAATTAAGTTGTACAAATAAAGTAATATTCCATGTTGTTATTCAAGAATGCCCACAGTAATGCAGTTTTTACAAAATAAAATGGCTTAAGAAAGACTTTCAATAAAACTCTGGTCCGAAATTTTGATTGTGTAACAATAAATTGTAATATAATAAGATTAAGGACGCACCGTTTAGACAGAGGGCCTTTTATTAAAACTTCTTAGAAGACGTACAAAATATTAAAAATGCCAGAGCGCTTTCGACCATTAATACGCTCTTCGTTAGTGGCTATATGGAAAGTAAATATGGATAGTTCATATATAGACCAGTAACATAGCAAATTTGCATAAATAAATATAAAATTAGTAAATAAACAGACTATTATTCAAGAAATATACACAGAAAATATAAAATATATTTTAAACGGATTCAAAATATAAGTATATCACGAAAAAAGTACAATTGTAAAACAGCATTTTATTACAGGAAAAATGCAAATTCGAAAGGACAGTCAAGCCCGATTTTTATGAGAATGACGTCAAAGATAACTATGAAGAGATTTGAATTGCATAGAGTCGAGAATGAGTCGCCAAGCATAACTTAAAATTTGAACGGGATCAAAATTACAAATCGACACAAGGTAGATATAAATGAAAATGGATTCATAAAGGAGAATATTGCACAGGTTATTACAACGTATTAAAAGGAAAGTTTTTTTCAAAAACGGGTAGGCAATTTTCATTAACTACATATTGAGCAAGAACAGCAGAAAGTTTACCACTTATGCAAAGTTTACCCATCGTGATCTGCTAAACGGATGCCAACATTGCGTTTGGTACTGCCAATATAAAATGTATAGTCACCATCGGGAGACAACAGGGGAACCACATACACCCCAGCATAGCTTTTAAAGTTATCAATATCCCCAATTTTATCAGAACGGGTACGGTTAAATAAAGTAGTAATATTAGAGGGAGCAGGCTTGAAACCAAATTCTTGACATAATTGAATAAAGAGACGGAAGATCTTGGGATGGTAAGGAAAACTAGATTTATAAGTTAAACGATCTTTTAAAGCAACAAGTTTACTATCAATTTAAGTAAATTTGCGGCGAGTATGGGCGAAAATCTTATGTATAAATTCAAAAGAATAAGCAGCCTAATGGCCAAGATTAAAAATAAAATTAATTTCATCAGGGATAGAAGAACAAACATTAAAATTACAATTCGACGCAAGCATTAAATATATTTAACGCTTATTTTAACCGCGCATTTAATGTTTGTTCTTGTATCCCTGCTTTGACTGATGAAATTAATTATATTTTTAATCCTGGCCATGAGGCTGCTTATTCTTTTGAGTTTATACATAAGATTTTTTCCAATGGGTTCTAAATTTACTCCAATTGATACCAAACGTGTAGCTTTAAAATATCGTTTATCTTATAAATCTAGTTTTCCTTACCCATCCTAAAATCTTCCGTCCCTTTATTCAATTCTGTCATGAATTTGGTTTCAAGCTTGCTCACTCTAATATTACCACTTTATTTAACCGTACCCGTTCTGATAAACTTGAGGATATTGATAACATTAAAAGTTATGCTGGGGAGTATGTGGTTCCCCTGCTGTCTCCCGATGGTGACTATAAACTTTATTTTGACAGTACCAAACGCAATGTTCAGCAGAGCAGGCTCATGATGTCAAAGGTGGTCAACTTTCTACGGCTGTTGCTCAAAATGTAGTTAATGATAATTTCTTTCCCGTTTCTGAAAAAACTTTCCTTTTAGTGCGTTTTAATAACCCACGTAATACTCTCCTTTGTGAATCCCTTTTAATTAACACTTTACAACAAAGTTAAAAAGTGTTTATAACTTTGATCATTCTGTCTGTCTGCATGACTGTCCGTTAGCACGATAATTGCCGTAAAAATGACTTATAGTATTGTGATGAATGACATGAATGGGAAATTATTTATGAATGAAATGCTGCTTTTATAGAGAGAGCCAGCCGTGTTATTTTTTCTATGACGTCATTTGAATGAATTTCAGTTTTTGTCGAAGAAGTTTTCAAATATAATAAATTATCGTAGTATTATGATAGTTTTAAAAATATTATCGATGAATGTATCGCATTTTAGAGATGTTTAAACCAGACAACTTATACTTCAATGCCGTCATTTGAATGAAGTTCATTTTTTTCGATGAAGGTTTAAGTTTTCAAATATAACAAATTAATGTAGTATTGTGATAAGTTTTAAAATATTACCGAGGAATGTATTGCCTTTTAGACTTGTTTAAATAAAATTGCATTGAAGTTGGAAAGTGTTTCATAATCAATGCTTTAAGCAAGATTGATCTTTCTTGTTTGTATCTACCGTGCGTCAATTTGTAATTTTAATCCTTCTCAAATTTTAAGTTATACTTGGCGACTCATTCTCGATTCTATGAAATTCAAGTCTCTTCATAGTTATCTTTGACGTCAGTCTCGATCGGGACGTCAGTAAAGATGGGGCTTTACTTTCCATTCAAAATTGCATTTTTCCTGTAGTAAAATACTATTTTACAATTGTACTTTTCTCGTGATATACTCACATTTTGAATCCGCTTAAAACATTTTTATATTTTCTGTGTATATTTCTTGGATAATGGTCTGTTCATTTAATAATTTTATATTTATTTATGCAAATTTGCTATGTTACTGGTCTGTATATGAACGATCCATATTTACTTTCCATGTAGCCACTGATGAAGAGCGCATTAACGCTCGAAAGCGCTCTGGCATTTTTAATACTTTGTACGTCTTATAAGAAATTTTAATAAAATACTTTCTGTCTAAACGTTGTGTCCTTAATCTTATTTAGTTGAAATCAGACGTGATACCAAATTATTTATTTATTAATAAATTGTAAACTGTGGTTTTTACATCATAAACACGTTTGAATTCAAATAATTATACCGCTTTCGCTATACATATTTCGTTTTTGCTTATGTCATTTTTAATGATGTCTGGTTCCAATTGCAAATTCTCTGTTGAATATCTTATTTAACCTCAAAATTCAAGGGCACCATAAACGTCTGATCCATTATTCATCTTCTGTTTACATGTAACAAACGAATAAAGCCGTAGAAAAAAGTAAAAATATACAGTACAGGGTAAACAGAAAAGAAAATGTGTCAAAATCACCTTGTGTGGTCAAAGTCGGAGGCAACCTCCCCCCCCCCCCGTATCACGTCCTTGAGGGCGTCAATTTTCTTTTATAGAAGTAAACTTCTCTTATCTAAGCAAAATTGACGCCTCAAAGACGCGATAGGGCGTTGCACGTAGCTGTCATTACCGATGTCACATTAGTACGTGTTTTCGCAAAATTGCAGACTGTGCTGGATGTGAAGAGGGTTTTTCATCACATGCTCTAGGTTGAATTTGTTTTGCAAAATACAAGGTAAGTACAGGGCATTTTTTTAAAGAACCATAAAAAATTAAAAAAAATATTATGGAATGTTTGGCTTTTCTGACGAAAAAATCACACTATACAAGCATACAATGTGCAATCAAACAGTGGCTCTGTAAATATCTCTGAATTGTGACGTATTCTACCTAGTATATATAGGGTCTTGGTTTCAAAATATTGAAAATACATTTCTGTCCTTTTCGTTTTGATTTCAATCGATTCACGATATGATTCTTTTGACATTTTGAATTTTTTGTAAAGAAGACATGGTTATTTTTTGTTCCGTGCAAATATGACATCGTATATCTAAATCTTATTGATACGATAAAACACATTATAACTTGCCTTTTGAAACAAGAAAAGGATTTTGTAAGTAGAAAATATAGTAGTTTTTGAAATAAGCTTAAGATTGAGACATCAGACAATCCGTCATTTTCATTCTGTACAATCTACATTTTGGTAGTTTCTATTGATATAAGATTTTTAGGTTTATGTATCCCTTATGCCTTTCTCTAAGTTCATCCAAAAGCAATTGTTTTTTTTTACTTTTAATGTATGGTGGAAGTGTATATAGTTTATTTTCTCTTTACATAGATTATTAATTTAATATTTTCTGTGCTGAATATTGCGAGTCTCGCTATTCATTCAGTCTCAGCTAGCCATTTTAAAGCTAGCAAAGTGTGGGAAAATAGCTAGTAATTTATAAATGTATAATTCTACGGCACAGAATATTGGAATATATTTATTTAGAAATAGCTAAAATAGCATTTCATATATCAATTAATTCAAAATTATTTTTCTTGCTTAAAATATCCTATCTGCAGATTATTAAATTGAACAAAAAAATTAATTATTTGAGAATTTAAGAAAATTTTAAAGCTAATCAAAAGTAACTGTAACTTTATTTTACAAGTATTTTATGCACTTTAATTTGTACATAGACCAATAGTTGTGTTCGTTTAATCCTAATATTGAAATCATATTTAATTTTAATACTTTAAATGTTGGATTTTCTTGGATTTTAAATCTAAAGCCTAGATTAAACGGCAACAACTTGAATATTTTGAGAGATTTCGGTATTTCAGTTATAGAAACATAATTTTAAAAATCAAAACCAATTTTTGTGTTTTATGTGTCTCGCTATATTACAATGAATTAGCTACAGCCACCGCAGCCGATGACAAAACCATTATAAAATGTTCTGTTAAGGTTATCACCTGTGCTACGGCATCAAATAATTTTAAATTTTGCATGATACAGTGACATGTATCGCCTCCTATTTTGGATACAACCGAATAAGACTTTCTATAATTTATTCAATGATGAATTGAAAATGTCAATACTTTTTGTTGTAATCGATTCATCTAATTATGTTTAACTCTGAATCTCTACATCATTAAATAAGTTTGATTTAGTTTGGCTTCCATTCATTTTAATATTAAATTTTACATTATTTATAATTTATTTTTACTTTTCAGACAAAAATATAATCTATTCTGCAGCACAAATTTAAATCACAGATCAAATTAAAGGGCGCGGCTTATAGATCCGCATGTGCGTGATTTGTTTTATGTGTGCAAGTATTAATGTAAAAATATCAAGACATGAAATACCACATCGATCCCATTGAGAAGAAAATGCAAAGGAATAAATATTTAAAGTAGAGTGGCTCTATGTATTGACATTTAAAAAAATAAAATTTGTCCCAACAGGAGCCATGTGTATTATAAAGACAATAAAAGTACAACATTTTGATCATTTTCTTAATATGTGTGCTGCAAAACATGTCCTTGTTAATTTTCTACTGGAAGGAAAGTGTTCTGAAGTTCAACTATTTATTTCAGGAAACACAAAGATTTTCGATCCAAAAGAATTCTTAACAACAAAAGTACCAGTCGGAAACACAGACATTCTACTCATGAGGAACTTTCTGCGAAGTACAAGGACAACCTGTGACTGGAAGGTTCACTCTCTGACTTTCAGTGGCATAAAATTTGTGTTTGTGTTTGACTGATGAAGACTGTGCTTACAAACATAGAAGTATTAATGCGGAATTCAGTTTAAACTATAGCATATGGAAAAAGTAGGCCCCGTGTGCTTAAATTAAAACAAAAAAGTCAAAATAATCTAATCCATTTCAATCCGAGAGCTAAAATCACTAGTTTTCCTGTTAAATACTTTATGCAAAATGAAAAAGTAGGCTTCGTGTGCTGAAATTAAAACAAAAAATTCAAAATAATCTAATCCATTTCAATCCGAGAGCTGAAGTCACTAGTTTTCCTGTTAAGTACTTTATGCGAAATGAAAACTTCCTATCGGACAGCTGGGAGCACATTTTTGCTATTTTTACGCTTTTCTGTCAGATATAAGTGTAACACTGGGCATCTTTAATGTCGGCTAATTCAGTTTAAAATGTAGTAAAGATACATCTAAATCTGAGAAATGGAATTTAGGCATAAAAATCTCCTGAAATGATTTAATTAGAAACAAAAACGTATGTATGCCATTCAAGAAAATGTGTGTACAATACTATGCAGCTTTTAATTTAAATAAGCTTACTTAATATACACTGGTGCCCAAAATTATCTTTACAAGCACGAAAACACCGATTTCTCAACAACTGTGCAACGTAATAGAAGGAATTTCATGTGGGGATACATGGCATCATTACACATAAATACAAGCTAAAAAATCGAATGTGACTGAATGCAATACAAAACTTATTATGAAACAATTTGCCATTTCCATCAATGACAGCCCAGCTTCGAAATAGACGACAGCTCGCCACCTCAAAGGTCCTTTTCAAATCACACTTCGGAGCCATAAAAAATTCTTTTGAATCGATAAACACCAGGATCAAATCGTATTTCATGCACAGTGATTGCTGCACTAAATTTTATATATGTAAATATAATTTTAGACACCAGTATATATTTAATAATTGTTCGCAATTAAAATATTTAAATTATTTTTCCAACAATAGATTGCGTTACGTCCAATCTAACCTCGCTTCTTAAAGCGAACAGTGTTTTTATTAAATGTATAGTTTAAATTTGTAATTGAACTCAACATAAAAACCCTTGAATAAACCACATCTTTTCTAATTTTCAAAAAATATCATCTTTCCCATATCTGTGGCAGGTGTTTCTGTGTTTCACTTACTTTCGAGAGCACCCATTTAGCTCATTAATTATCGCCGGTATGAAATTTTCGGCTTTTCTGCTTTTTAAGCATCGGGCGTTTTGTTGGCAAGTTCCCAGTAAGTTTCATTCTCTTGACGTAAAAGCCTTCGTATACAGGTTAGGTGAGGTCGATAAATTCATTATGAATGATGAGGAACTGGATCCGTTCCACTTTTCAGGATCTCTTTCTAAAATGGTTTTTCTTTTTTATTGGATAAGCGTTTAAAATGGGCTCTTTAATAGATAGTTCATATATTCGATAAATTTTGCGGAGAAATATATTTTACAATCTCGATTCTTTGCTATGTGCTGCTGCGTAGCATGAGCACGATTGAAATTGGGGATAATACTTTAAGTACGGTGCTAAATATCTGATGTGGACAGCACGTGATGTTCCCTATGTAATGCAATAAATTTAGTTCTTTGATGGCGAAAAACATTATAAAATCCATCGCACAATGTTTTTAACGTTACATTCCACATTTGGCGCTTTTTCGGAGGATAGCATGTAAAACTGTACCAGATAAACTTAATTTGCACAACTCTAAACTGACAAATATCATGAATCATAGCATCCGAAATAAGCAATAAAGACCATATATTAAAATATTATAGTAAAGAATTCATGAAGTTGACGTCATTTTTGTTAACTTGGCGGTTTTTTTTTCAATTTTACCAATGTTTTTCTCACGCTGGAATAATTCTTATCGAAATGTAGCCATCTTGTCGATATGTCGCTAAATGAGGCGCCAAGTTCGCCAAATTTACCACCAAGCGTTACAGACAAACGGTGAGAAGATAATTTCTTATATATAAACGACTGTTGGCGAACTGTTAGATGTCAAAATACAAACCTATTACACACACCCACAAAATATCTTCTCTCGTGAAAGGAATGAACTAGATCCACGAAAATCATTTTAACATGTAAAGTGTGAACACGTTTTATGAATACTGTCATGGACATATTTCATGATAGTTAATACTTATTTTTTAATTTTATAAATACTGTTTTTATAAATTTATTTTAAAAAATTCAATATATTGAGAACGGTTCATGCTAGCTTTTTAAGATTTAGATCAATCATTTTCTAATGATAAATTATAGAAGACATTATAATTCACATAACATTATTGAATGTTCTGATATTTTGCGGATTTTCTTTCGAAATTTCATTCTAAAACTCAAGGGTATTCCGAACATTCGATTGCACTCAAAATCAATAGGCTTCCAGTACTCACTGATTGCAATTTTTATACAAAATTCCATTCGAAACACTCCCTTGGTTCATGAGATATCGTCTACATAAACTGACATATACAGACAACACCTCAAACATGATCGATTCGCGTTCAGGGATGTTTGAAACATGCTCTTCCGTCGGAAAATCGAATTCCAATTTAGCACTTCGTCCCAATATTTTTGCTATTCATTATACTGTGCATATAGGGAAAGTAAAAATTAAAAAAAATAGTTATTAATATTTTATAGCTATTAAGCATTTTATAAATATTAATTTAGATTTCAATCACGATAGTTTTGATTTCATTTTTACACATGTATAATGATATAACGAATCAATATGTGCCATATTTTAAAATTTACTGCATGAATATTTGAAATAACAGTAAATATATTTTTAGATTAAATGAATAATTATTTCATTTGACATATTAGGTCATTTTAATATTGCTTAATTCGCGGCATGTGATTAATCATAAATTTTTCATAATCATAAATATTAATATTGAAAGGAATTTTTTACATTACCATATTTACCATATATAGTTTAGGCTTAAATTCAGAAATAATGAATATATATATATATATATATATATATATATATATTCAGTTTTAAGTTGTAGATATATCGAATGTTATTTTTGTCAAGCTCAGATCTACCCTATCAAATGAGGTTACATACATAAATACGATACATAAGCTAACCTAATTCATATTCCCATTTGGCAGGATTGCTATGTTTTTTCCTATTTGGGACACCTTATTATTTCCTTTGCATATATAGTAATGTAAGGGGTCTAAAATTCGTATTCGTATTTTTGAAAGAAAAGTAAGTTTCAAGCATACCTGAACTCGAAGCAAATATTTGTAATGTGATGTGCGTGTCTGTAAGACTATGGATGCGATTGTCGTGACGGAATTCGTCACTCCTTTGTAAATTGCATAACTTCAGTACTTTTTAAACTTTTATATTAATATTTAATTAATCTGTGTCCTGGAACCCTCATGTCATTGTATATATTTTAGCATATTTAAACGTATCGAAATCTGTATTGAATTGTGGCCATTTTTATTCCATAATAATTCTCTCACACTCGAGGAACAACGTACGTCGCTTGTTTGCTGGTTTACTTGTTTGCTGGTGGAGACAGTTGTCTCCATGTTTTTTCGCTTTGTTGGGTGATGCAATCTTGTGCTGGATTTCGTGTGGTTCTGAGGTGCCTTGAGATTTTGTCGTTGGAAGGGGCGGATCCCTGGATGTTATTGAAATGAAGAAAATTTGGATTGGAGGAAAGGAGAAGTTTTGAGCCCCTCTTAAATTTTAATTGGCCGGGTCCTGGATCCACCCGGAGTGTTTAAAAGCTGCGAGATTCTTGTTTCGGGGCTCTCTCCCTGGAAACATCTTCGAACCCACGAACGGCTCGGAATTCCTCCCCCTGGTTGAGTTCCGTCGCTGTGGGGCTCGGGAGAGATGCCACCGCTGCGATCTGCTGATGCCTTGCCCTCGCCGACCGTCGACCGCCGTGTGGATGATGATTGAGAACCTCATGTGAATTCGTGAACCGGGTTCTGCAAGAGCAAATATGATACTGGTCGTCCCTTGGATTACCTGATCCGGCACCTTGCCGGAAACTGCGGTTCTGCCGTTCCTGCTGGAGCGGGGCAATGTTTGGCCCGAGGGAATCTGCCAGTGGATGCTTACGCTTTTCCTACCATGAGTCCTTTTCAAGTATTTTGTGAGGTAAGCCTTGATTATTTAGACGTGCCGTTGGGCAGTCGTCTGGACTTGTGCATCGACCTCTGAAGAACTCTTCACCCTTAAATTCTGCTGCCAACATTAAATATATATATCGTTATCTTCAGTTCCTTCTTTCGTATTTAAGAATAATAAATCAATCGTAATTTAAATTGAATTAAAGTAAATTAAGCCTTCAGCGTTCCTCGAGTGGGTCTTTCTCTCCATGACCATACCATTGTTAATATGATTGATATGTGAATTTATTATGTATTAATGATTTATTGAATTGTTATTTAAATTCCGGCAAAATCCGGAGTTTTGGTAGAAGAGGTCCAGTGGTTTTAAGTTATTAAATCAGAAATTGTATTTGATGTGCGAACTCCATTTCTTAAATAATTAATAAATTTTAGATTTGAATTTAAATTGTGTTTTTATTTGTGTAGACTTATGTTTTTCAGCTTTGGATGAGTTCTTAAAGGTAAAAGTGTTTTTCTGTTTATTTTGGATTTTGGTTGGGTTTTTCGCAGATCATCAATTGGAATTCTTCCAATTGACGGGAGGTGTGTTTAGAACCTGGGTAATAGAAATTTCTCTGAGAAAGTAAGACATTCTCGGTCAGCCGTGTCTGGCGGAAATCCGTTGCGACGTTTGATGCCCTCGGAATTCCCGTTGTGACACGATACTTCACGAATGAATGAGACGTTTGGAACGAAATTTGATAAGAGTATTACGATTCGGGAACACTTAAACTGTATTGATTTTAAACTCGATCGAATCCCAAACATTTCGAATGATTTAAAAAAAAATGATAAAAAATCAGGACATGCAATAATGGTAAATAAATAATCATTCATGTAATTTGTTATTCTAAAACGGGTGGCACAAAGGTTAGAACACTAGCTAGAACTGTTCTTGCGATATTGCACGTTTCCAAATACATTTATCTAAAACTTTCGATGATAAAAATGATTCGATGATAAAAATGATTATCATCGAATATGTAACATTTGGCGATTTATTTGGCACCTTTGGCGACAAATTTGGTAAAATATTGCCAAATAAGCTAATTTTAGTACCTGCATTGTGTATTTGCCTCGAGTATTTGCATAATGTAGCGAATGTCATGTGCTGCCCACATCAGATTTTTGTGTTTTGTATTTTGTCTGTGATCTTAAACTTACTTTTTATCTGTTATTTTATATTTTAATGTTTATCCATGTACTTGTCTCCTGCATTAAGCGCATATTATATGCCTTAATGCAGGAGATTCCTGCATTAAGGCATACAATATGTCTCCTGCATTATTGTGTCTCCTGTATTGAGCTCAAAGTATTTTTTTTGCCTCCAAAGCCGATCTGACACTGTATTGTATGTTTCTTTTCACAAAGCCATTTTAGTTTTCTTTTTTGTCGTTTTATTGAATTCAGATTTCGGTATTTATTTATTTATTTATTGTAAGTAAGAGCTGATTTGACACTAAAGTAGACGCTAGCTGCTTTTGCATTGATAACAATTTTTTATGCCAATCTAGCTGTCACGAGTGAACGTTGTGCATCTTGTGTTTCCTGACACAGTATTTTTTTTTATCTCCAAAGCCGATCTGACACTAGTATGTTTGTATTGCATGCATCTTTTCATGAAGCCATTTTAGTTTTAATACTTTATCAGCAATTTGAGCTGTACATAGCTATCATATGTTAAAAAAGTATGCAGAATGTTTGATAGATAGTTAAACATTATTAATATTTTAAAACTAGATACGCACACACTTAAGATAAAATATTTAAAATAAAATAATTAACCCCCCCCCACACACACACACACACATATATATAGTAAATTAAATTTAATGTCTAAATATTTCAAATTCCCATACATTGTTTTAATACCTGAATGTTGTAAAAAGCCATGTAAATTTTAAACAGTTACCAGTGGTCATAACACGTTTACAATTATTTCTAGTACATTATGAATAAATAATTTAAAATATTTGAATGATTGTCTGCAATACTCTCGGGATGATTATTTTGCTCTAGATAATAGCAGGAATTAATTAATTAGAAATGATATATAATATTTATGATTTACAAACTCTACATAACAACGTAAGTATCCTATAAATTTCAATAATATAAATATACAGGATATTTAAGATGCAATTTTAGCTTTTAAAATGAAAAAAATTACTTATAACACGGACCATATTGAAATTCATAGATTTCCTAAACTTTTTCACTTACTTTTCATTAATTTTATTTTTCAGAGTCATAGTTTATTCTTATAATTCTCGGGTTTGAATCATGGTGGTTGTATAGTGGTATTTGACTAATCTGTATCTTAGTAATTATGAACGTACATTTACATGTACGTACTGATTACTTAATTTGTAGATATGTTGTTGATTTCATTTATTTAGTTACTTCAGATGCAATTAATATACATTTGGATTTATATCTAGATAATCTATAATTACTAACTAATATAATCTGTAATAATATTAAATTTTTGGCTTTAAATCTAAGTATTGACTCACCTAATAATATAATTACTAATCTTAAGGATTAAAGGATTATTTTAATTTTAGTATAAAATATTATGTATTTCATGAAATCATGTAATTCTATTCAATTGTTATTATATCATTATCAAACAGATTTTCAGAATACATATTCTATCAAATATAAAATATCATAATTTTTATATTAATAACCTTAAAAATATAAATAAAGTATATAAAGTTGGGTCTCTATAAAGACTATATTTCTAGTACAAATTGATTACACCAATAGAATGAAATATGTTTTATAATTAGAAACTATTAATGACATAGGTTCATAGATGTAAATATTCAGTCTAAACGGAAAGTTGAAAGCCCTTAATTCCTCTAACTATTTTTAGAAAATTGAAAAATAAACGTTTCAGACGATAATTATGTTGAAATATGCGAAATTAGCTATTTTTATGTAAATTTGACAGCAAATTACATATAGTGATTGCCATTTCATTTATAATATATTATTTAAAAAAATTGGCATTATTTTTAACATATTAATATGTATTGTTCTCGAAGTGTTACCCGTTTTAGATATAAAATAGAAAAAATCTTTAAAAATAAAAGACAGAATGGTTTGTAAATACTTTTAACCAGAAATTAATGGACTCCATTTTTTAAGACATAGAACGAGGCGTTATGATAATGTTAACATTTACTTTCCCCATAGGATATTCTTTAAAAGAATAAAGCGATCTCCATGAAATTTGATGTGCTTAATTTAGCCAATGACAATGATGAGCCTGGCTGTATCTCAAAGCTCTAACTTTGCTGTTATCTAAATATCGAAATTGGATCATTTCTAGGAAAATGCATTGCTGGAAATGAATTGGACCATAATTTTTCTATATATTTAAAGAAAATGATGTTACAAAATATTAGTTTTGTGTAAAATAAAATTAATATAATATTGAGTCACAAGATTTAGTATATGCAGACACTTGAAATTGTTCAGCCTGAGCAGTCTTATTACTCTTTACATTTAAGAATCACACATTTTAAGACATCCGTTTAAACTTACTCTAAATTAAAATCTTAAAAAAAAAAAAAAAATACATGCCTTTTTTTTCGGTTTTGGTTCTTGAACAACAAATGAAACATTATTTATGAGTAAGACAAGAAATCTGTTCCAAATAACTAAAACTCCGAAATTTTATTCAATATACTTTTCGTCGATTATTGGAGACCAATTCTTTCCTAATATAAGCTGCGAAATGTATCAAGTAAAGCTTGAAAACGATAGATTTTGTGGGAATATAGTCTTTGTCTTATTAGCTTTATGGTATAGCTTATCTTTCTAACGGCGGCAGTGCATTGTCCAACTACTCTTCGGAGATCTCGCCTGTCCTAGATAATAGAAAACTGATAAATGCTCCAGGTCAAAAAACTAAAAGTCATTGCTTTGATTTATCTCTATTAGACTTCCGATAAACAATGAGTTTATTTATTCTCACCTTTCATTAGTCATATCTATTCTATACGTAAGGAGTTTTAATAGTGTGTAATTTAGGGTTTAATACATGAAATACATATATTTTATCATTTTGATATTTTTATCGAGCCTAGTTTAAGAAAAATACCCGTGCTATGTATTTTATAGTATATTATTATTGCGTATTATTTTATTAAATTGCTGACATAGTTGTAGAGAATTTATACATTTAATTTTATGATTTTATCTATCTGTATTTACTTATTTATTTATTTTTATTTAAACAAAAATTTACAAATGTAGATAATTAGTTACTCTGGTCTTCAGCTCCATAATTGCTTATTGCAAGACTCATGTACGATGAGGAGTCCTGGGTATTCTACTAATGATGAACTACATTGGATTGTGAACTGTGGGTATCAGCTACATATTCGAATGGAAAATTATATGTATGAAATATTTTGCAAAATATTAATTTTAGATATGTAGAAACTACTACAATAATTTGTTAATTACAAAAAAGCTCCTATTGCAGATAACAGCGGCATTGAACTATTTTCTCTCTTATTATGCTCTCGCCAGCATGGAATAGCCGATATCCGTAATGGCAGAAAGAAACTTGCTATAAGCCGCAATTTAGGCTAACTTCTATTGGCACTGATAATTTCCATCTTTTCACGCAGCCCTAATTTGTTTTTCCAAGATACATATTCTCGTAGTCACAATCGGGATTAAAACTATATACAAAATTATCAACTTAATTAAAAATGAGTTTTAACAGAACAAAAAAATTAAAACTTTCTCTGACAAAAGTTAGGCTCTACTAATAATCAGATATTAAGCATGTTGCTTTGATTTCCCATTAGTATTGAACACAGAAGTATATCCATATATCAAGGGTAGAAACATTGTTAAATTTTTAGTACAACTACTGCACATGTTTACTCATAAGAAATGATTTTAAAGTTCATAAATGTAGATATAAGGAATATTTAAGATCATATTTAAGCAAATTGGAGAATGAAATATATTTCCAGAACTTTTTATGCAACAAAGAACCATTTTCAGAAAATCATTTGAAAATCCACAAAATATGTAGCGGAACATAAAAGAAATTCCGAATTCAAGTAACAAGGAAAATAAAATTCCCCTTTGAAATATCTTTTTCAATAGTTGCTATTCCTTCTAACAGTCAATCACATATTGTCAATGTGGGTGCCCCTCCTGATCAATGTTCTTTAGATAATTTATCAAGGTTAAAGATATCATATAAAGTTCTACTAATGATGAACTACATCCATCAGAGGAGCAAACAAGATATTCGATGTTAAAAATGTTTAAAAGATGAATTTGCTTTTAAATGATATTCGGATTTCGATAATTTTATGTTCGATGTGGTTCTGAGACATGCCTGCTGTGATTTCTCAATAAAGTTGACATTTGATGCTGAAATTTTGTAATAAAAAAATAATTTATTTCGAAAGATATTCGTGAATCTGAAATAGGCTGCTTTAGAAATTTTGGAATGTAAACATTTCTTTATTGATGTATTCCA
This sequence comes from Amaurobius ferox, assembly GCA_951213105.1. Lineage (NCBI taxonomy): Eukaryota > Metazoa > Arthropoda > Arachnida > Araneae > Amaurobiidae > Amaurobius > Amaurobius ferox. The sequence continues at coordinate 116,388,654 of OX578133.1, read as the reverse complement.
TGAAATGTAGATTGATTTCCTTATATATATATATATATATATATATATATATATATATATATGTATATATATATATATATACATATATATATATATATATACATATATATATATATATATATATATATATATATATATATATATATATATATATGTATATATATATATATAAATATATGTATATACATATATGTATATATATATATATATATATATATATATATATATGTATATATATATATATATGTATATATATGTATATATATATATATAAATATATGTATATATATATGTATATATATATATATATATATATATATATATATATATATATATATATATATATATATATATATATATATATATATATATATATATATATATATATATATATATATATATATATATATTGAGGTGGAGTGAAAGTATAGGCAAATATTTTTTTTTTTTTCGAAATGCAATGTTTACTCGCGCGGAAAAGTTGTCATTTGGTACCATAAAGACAGATTTAAAATGATTTTATTCTACCTTTTCATCTTGAGGGTCCGCTCTGACCTTGATTTCCACAAAACTCCCTTTATTTTTATAAAACTGTAACGTTGATATTTTTTTTCCTCCAGAAATTCAATTTCTAATATCGCGGAAAGTTTCCATTTGGTATCACTAAGACAGAACTAAAATAGCTTTATTTTAACCTATTCAAGTATTCATTCATCTCGAGGGTCCGATCTGACCTTAGACGAGTCCACTTCAACATCACTGCGCGTAAGCGCGCATTTCACGTCTATCTCACAGCCAATTTGAGGGATGAATTCGTCCAAAGGCACGTGACGATTATTCAAATCCATGTCACCTATCACCGTAGCGGCAGTAGACAAAGACATATATACTTGGGTTTGTGTCTACGTACTCGTACATTGTCAGTGCGATAATGTGTATTGTCGAATGGCGGTCGATTGTCGAGTCGAGTCGCTGACTAAATTGTGAAAAATGGCTACCACTAGCAAAGTTAGAACAAGAACTGGATTAAAGTGCCCTGTGTTTGGAGCACGGAAGGAGTTTAGTAAGATTGTTTAGCCCACGCTTAAGACATGAAAATGTATTATTTATAAGTGAGGCACGATTTAAAGCCATATGAACCGACGAAAGAACTGACAGTAACTGAAGTCTCAGAGGTAGTTGCTTCAGAGATAGAAGAATTGTGAAAAGCTTTAATATCCTTAGTAACCCACTTTCGAGTTCTTCAACGCATTTGTTCATACCGTACCAAGTATAAAGAGCTGTTAAAATCAATTAGAGGGAAACAAATCAGTGAACATTACCAGGCCAAGTTCAAAACATTCAGAGGGGAAGCTAAACTAAAATTGTTCGATATTTTGGCCTGTAAATGTGAATTTTCCTCTTGCTTTTGACTAAAAAGGAATATAAGAAAATTTACTTGTACTTACCTATTTTGGTGGAAATCGAAAATATAACTTTAAAATATATGTATACAAATAACTAAAGAAAGTGACGTCATCTATATTATAAATAAGCAACTTTCCATCGACAGGTTAAAGATATTTGTGTCCCTAAAAAGCAACTTGTATCCCTAACTGCCGTAGTGTCGCCATCTATAGCGAGTAGAAAAGATTATAATAAATATACATGATTTTAACATGAGAGCAATTGATTACAAATGCAATTTTTTCAAATAATAAAAACGAATTTTATATGTACCAAAGTTCTAATTTCTGTTAAAAACTGATATTAATAATTTGTACACTAGACCCATAGGGTAATCATTTTATAGTACACGTTTCTACTAAGACTTTATTTGTGAATCTTAGAACAACTCGTTACACAATCTTTATACGAAGATGATTATAAAACGCTGTTAAACACGCTTTTATGCAAACTGCCGTAAAAATGACTTAATCAAAATGAAATTTTAGTATATTGTTCAGACGGTCTGTAGGAAATATGGGAATATAAATTAATAATATCACCCAATTAGTTTTGGATTGAACCCGGGTTGAAAAAATGAAATACATTGAACCCTAAGGTACCCAATTTTTTAAACATTTTTTAAGCGGATTTAAAATTCACAAATTGCTACGAAAATGTTAGGTAATATTCAAATTGTTCCATAAAATCCATAAAAAAAAATTCAGCGAAATATATTCAGTAGTTTTTTAAATAAAGATTAAAATAATAATTACACCTCTTATATGAAGCGATCACGTGATCATAATATGAAAAGATCACATGACTCACTTCAAAATGATATATGCCATCCATCTTGTGTCAAAATTGTGATTTTTAAAGTTCTTTTTAATTCATATTTAGTGTTGTATCAGTCCTGAAACCGCTTTATTTTTACTTAAATTATGTGCATCTACATACTGAAACAACGCAATTACAATATATTTGAGTTTAACTGATCATCTAAATTTGATTATTTCTACAACGAAGCCTATTTTTCAATTATGCAAAATGTAAACAGCAAAATATGTAGAATGAGTTGTATTAGAATCGCTGTATTTCTTTAACGCAAAATTATTTAGTTCATGGAGTCTGCATAGATGATATGACTGAAATATTCATTGATTTTACAAAGAGAAGGACGATTTTTTTCGATGAAGTTTTAAGCATGATTGATCTTTCTTGTTATCTTTAAGCTTAATATTAAAATCTAGAAATTTAGTTGAATCATTGAATGATTTATCGCTGTATAAAACCAGATTAATTGGATAAAAATTCACCGATGGTAGGGATTCAGCTTTTTTAACACTTTACAGAAAAGTTGAAAAGTGTTTATGACTTTGTTCATTCTGTCTGTCTGTCTGTCTGTCCGTTATCACGATAACTGCCGTAAAAATGACTTTATCAAAATGAAATTTGAGAATGTTGTTCAGTCGGTCTGTGGGACCTATGGGAATATAAATGAATAATATAATCCAATTAGTTTTGGATTGAACCCGGGTTGAAAAATCGAAATACATTGAAGCCTATGGGACCTAAATTTTCAAACATTTTTAAGCGGATTTAAAATTTACAAATTACTTCGAAAATTTTAGAGAATATTCAAATTATCCCATAAAATATATAAAAAAATTTCAGTAAAATATATTCAGTAGTTTTTTAAATAAAAATTAAAATAACAATTACACCTTTTATATAAAGGGATCACGTGACCACTATATGAAGAGATCACGTGACCCACTTCAAAATAAAATATAGCATCCATCTTGTGTCAAAATCATGATTTTTAAAGTTCTTTCTAATTCATATTTAGTGTTGTATCCGTCCTAAAACCGCTTTATTTTTGCTTAAATTCTGCGCATCTACATACTGAAATAACGCAATTACAATATATTTGAGTTTAATGGATCATCCAACTTTGATTATTTCTACAACTACATATATTTCTACAAGACTATTGGACTTGTGGAAATTGTAAATACCAAAAAATGTTGAATGAGTTGGACAAGAATTGCTGCATTTCCTTAACACAAAATTATTTAGCTCATGGAATCTGCAAAATAGCTGATATGAATGAAATATCAATTGATTTTACAGAGAGAAGGACGACTTTTTCGATGAAGTTTTAAGCATAGAGTTTAATTACTTGTATCTCCATGGTCTTACGTTTTCAAATAAAATAAATTATTATAGTATTGTGATGGATGAAGTGAATGGAAAAATGGTTATGAATGAAGTGCTGCTTTTATAGAGAGAGCCAGGCTTGTTATATTTCGATGGCGTCATTTGAATTAATTTCATTTGTTTTCGATGAAGTTTTCAAATATAATAAATTATTGTCATATTATGACAATTTTTAAAATATTTTCGAGGAATGTATCGCATTTCAGAGATGCTTAAACCAGGCAATTTATATTTCAATGCCGTCATTTGAATGAAGTTCATTTTTTTCGATCAAGATTTAAGTTTTCAAATATAATAAATGAATGTAGTATTGTGATGATTTTAAAAATATTACCGAGGATTGTATCTCATTTTAGAGATGTTTAAATAAAATTGTTTTGAAGTTGGAAAGTGTTTCATAATCAACGCTGTATGCATGATTTATCTTTCTTCTTTTAATTTGCAATGCAATCAGATCGTCGATATATCGAAGGATCAAAATATTTGGATCTAAATAAAATTTAACTTAAATATATAGATATAAATTTGCCAAAATACTCAATTATTCTTTATCTCACTTGCTGAAGGTGAGATAACGCTTCTTGATGTAAATGATTATTAAGTAATATGGCCTTAAGAAGTATTTTAATTGTATTTATATAAACGGAGTACTGATGATACTCTTTTGCAATATTATATAACCCATAAATTACATAATTATTATTAATTATACACTTTTACAATTCTATTCATTTTCAGTTTAACTTGGGAGCGAGTAAGATGACGAAGTGTAGATTATAATAAACTCGTTCTTAATAAACGCGAATACCCCATGAGAGCAAAATTAGTACTTGTTGTGGAGGCCGGAGGGTCATCTTGGAGTCTATTTCGACTTTTATTTTAAAACATCTCCTCGACGATCACCATCAACTTTTTACTCACGAACAACCATTTCGATTCACCAACTTTTCATATAATTATTACCAATTCTCTACTGATTTCTTATACTAAAACTTCACTTGTTCTGCTGGCTTCCCCTACATTTCTCCCCCTTGAGCACATTGGCTGATGAGGTGGTGGGGTGCGAGAAAATTGTTACACGTCTGAAATGCACTAGGCGTAAAGGTTTGAAGTTTTAAGCACCACGTAACCTTAAAGCCCCTGTACACGATACAATTAATGAATCAATAAATTATCCGTTCAAGTTCTGCCCGTACAACTTTCAATTTACGAGAAAATTTATTGAACGAACTGTTTCATTCATTCTCGAGAAGTTGGTCTGTTTACACGGTTCAATTTAATGAATATGCAACTTTCTTGTTATCGTTTCGAGCGCTTAGACGATCTTATTGTTTATAATAGTTTTGATCATTTTGTTATTGTTTGTAAATACGTTTCTTCTTCATTTCCACAAATATGTTGCTTCTTTTTTTCTTTATGTGTACTATACTTTTAATACGTTTTTCCGAACATTTACGATGCCACTTTTCACTTTATATAATTTTCTACTATTAATGGCTTTGGCAATTGCATTGAAAAATAATAAGAAAAAGTGTCTGTTAAATAAAATTTAATAAATTTGGCATAAACTTTACTAAATATAAGAAGGTAACAACTATAATTGTTTAGTTTTAAGGAAAGAAGTGGCTCCATCTATGTATGAGTGTTAGAAACAGAGCATACATTTATGCTAAATAGTCTAAGATTTTAATTATAAATACCTAATTATCTTACGAAAGTAATTGCAAGCAAAGTTAAATTTCAATGAATTTTTTTTTGAAAAATTTAAATTTGATACCCCCTATAAAATAAGAGTGAAATAGAGACACTACAGGTTGAATCTTAGAGAGAAAGAAAGAAAACAGTTTTTGAAAAATATAGTTAAAATAAAATACACAAATTCAAATGCACAAATAAAGTAGCCAAAGTTGCAAGTCATGCACAAACAAAGCAAAAATGTCTGCAAAAGAATCATTATATCATACGCAGTGAGTGTTCTGATAGGCCAGTTATGGTCAAGAAAATGTATGATCTGTGCAGTTGCAAAGGTTTATTAAAGAAGTTATACGCTATAATTTGAAACGTTCAACTTCTATTTTACACGATGCAAGCTCGCATAATACGTTAGCAGTTTAATTTATTGATTCAACTTCTTTCATTGTGTACGTGGGTCTTTATGATGGGTATGATAATTCTTTATTCCCCCCACATAAATTTAATTGAACTAAATGTCAAGCACTGGCGACAGTCTGACTGACTTAACTGTTTGAAGTTTACAGAGTTTATTACCACATTCTACTTGTTGTTTGAACTTATAAATGCCATATGGGATGTAGTCATTTATATTGCAAACCAAAGCGACGTTCCGTCATCACAATATTCTTATCATCTTGGAAAAGTGTCTGTAAATATGAGATCAGTTTGCAAAAGTTTGTAAAAATGAAAACACAGATTTCATCTATAAGTACATATTAGACAGAGTTATTGCACTTTTAGGCAAATATTTACATAATTAACTGCATGGCAAAGCAAGTCATAAAAATGATTAAAATGTAAATTTAAACCTAATTTTAATAAAGTGTTGTAAGTATGATTAACATAATGGTTTTGCTACATAAAACCCAAGTCCTGACCGTTCCCCAGTTTAAGTCTACACTAAAATGTTTGCACCATGAAATACTTTGTGATTTTAAGTCTACTTTATTGAAACTACGATGTTTGACATGAACGTTTGACGATGTTTGACGAAACTCATACATATATCTAAATTTGCAAGCAAAATATGTATAAACCACCACATAATATCACTCATACTATATATATATATATATATATATATATAATATGTGTGTGTGAGTATGTATGAGAAACCTTATGTGGTGCTTTATACTTATTTCGCTTGCAGGTTTAGAAATATGTATGAGTTTACATGCAGCGTTTTTTTAAGAATAGAATTAAATAAATTATAAATCAAAACAGCATAATCTAGAGCTATTTACAAGTTGAATATGATTTATTAGGTGGAGTACATTGTTGATCCTTATGCTTTCTACCAATTGAAAGTAAAATCTTTCAAATACAGCATAAAACGGAGCAGTATTGGTATCTTTAGTAACTTTTGTAACTATAACATTGATGCGGTTACTGTTTTGTTTTATGCTACGCTTTAACAAACATTTTACTTCTTGAAAAAGTTTTGCAGCAGTTTAAGAGATTTATTTTGAAATTTGATGAAACATTATGCTTGTGGAACTTTGTGTATTTGAATTTTATTCAAAATAAATGAGTTTAAATTAAAATTAAAAAAATTATCCAATATGTTGAACTAGATACACTTAAATCGAATTTAAATATACAATCGTTTTTTAGTTAACATGTATAATATACAGCTTAAATTATGCTTCACAAATACTGAAACAAAAACAGTAAATTAAAATTGTGTCGTGGTTTCTCTGATGCAACAAGGAAATCAAATGAGTCACTAATTGAAAAAACTCTTCTAGGATGAAAAAATAACGGAAATGAGACTTGAAAAGACACGGATAAAGAAAAAATGAAGAAAATTATTTTAATGTAAAGACATGGGACATAGTTTTATCATTTGAAACAATGAAGTCCTTGTCCAATGTTCTGATCGATAAAACAAAGTTCATCATCAGTAAAACTTTATGGAAGATCTTTTGTCTGGATAAATTTTTCATTTGTACATTGATCAGGAGGGGAACTTTTGATGGCGGTTACTGATTTTATGTTGAAATCTAGCGGTTCTAGGATATCTATCTTATTTTAACAAACCTTTTACATACGTAAGGCCTTCATTGGTAATGCATATCGAATTCATTATTAAACATTTTTGCAAAACAGTGCATAAGTATGTACATTTATTGGATGGTCATATAGTACCAAATATATTGCTCTGGTTTTAAGAAGAGTTCGTACATAGAGGAGATCAAATATATGAGCAATAAAGCACAAATCTTATAAGGATCAATCGCTATATGTAGCAAAGTGGCCCATTCCTGAATAAGGCTTGGGAGTATCATGACGTAAATTTTATCACCCTAAACATAGCACGGGATAAACCTGCTTCATCTGCTCAGAAACCGAAAACGACTCAATGTATTTACACACTGCTTCAATCGTTTGTTAAGATTAATAAAAATCAATTTTATGACTAAATATACTATTTCAAATATAATATTGAGTTAATATATAAAAGTGAAGCTTCGCAAATATGCTTCCAAGCTATTTCCGGTAATACATAATCAGGCTCAATAAAAATGTTTAATAAATGACTCAGTCAGGATATTTTTTATTTAAATGATATCCTTCTATATCTATCTACCTGTCAAATAATTGACATTAAAATACCTTTGCATTTGACTGCAATAACTGCTTTAACCCAAACACAGCTTAAATTTACACATTTGTAGATCTTATAGCTAGTTATCTAGATATGTCTCCTAGTTACAGATATCAAAGATTATAAATGAGGTTTCTACAAACGTTGATAGTTATAAAATTTATGAGTTCCGGTGCTCATTAGATTCAGATGAACATATGCGAAAATAATAGTAATTTGTAACTAGCTCACAACAAATTGTATTGATCACTTTAAAAATAAATAAGCGTTTCCTATCTAATTTCTAATTCGAAAATTAATAAAGCTCTTTTTATTATGTTACAAAAACTATTTTTTACATATTATTCATTAATTATTTTGTGAACGGAATTACTTGTGAAAATTACGTGATTTAAAAGACTTTAAATTCCTTACATAATTGGAAAAAGTTGCATTCTTTGAGAGTATTGCCTACTACGGGGTTTCACATGTTTTATTTTATTAGCATTTATAAGTGGGAAACGAAGCTGTGATTCAGTAATTGAGAAGAAATTAAAAATCAAAATATTCATCAGCAGCAATAAAATTTATAGAGTGTGGTGACAAAATTATAAAAATTAAAATTGGGTACCCTGGGACCCATATCATACCAGTTAAGGGTTAAAGTTTAGGATTATAATGTTTAGAACTATTATAGCAATTGGCATGGTGGCCAAAGAAACGCAGCAAAAAAAAAGCAAAGGGTAACAATATTTTTAGTAAATATCATTATTTTTTATGCTACAGTTAAAGGAGAGCCTTAAATAAAAGTAGGTCACAAAATTAACAGTTTGTTATTGTCTGAAAGAATTATTCTATATTTAAAACTCATCGAAAATTAGTCAGTATATCGTTATAACCGAAAAACTGAGTTTGATAAACGCCTGTTTAAAATATTGAGAAAGGTTTGGCGATAGGGTATAAATATATGATGTGGGTAGCACATAACGTCGCACTCTCGAGTCTACATACACTTCGCACACATCGAGTCTACATACGCGCTCGAGTCACATACACGTCGACGCTCGAGTCTATTCTGGTCCCAACTACTCCCTCGTGAACAAGCTCCGCGAGGCTAAATCAAGTTCGCTACATCATCTCCCTACATCAAGTATGTTTTAGCGAACTCTCTGATTCCACAGAGTCGCTATATGACATGAATGTAAACAGAACCGTATCTTATATCGAAGCTTCTGATTCGATTTAGTAGCTTTTTGGCTAGGACCTTTCTAGACACAATGTTTTTGCAGGCTTTCGGCGAGAATATTTTTAGCAAGCCGATATTTCAAGCAGGATCTTAGTCATAAAAGGGTGGATCAATTAAAAGGGATCACCATTCTTCCAAGTAGGTGGGTGAAGTGTAATACAAGATCATAGAGAACTCCATTTTTGTGAACTTATCTATTCCATGCCGCTTTAGATCCTCTTTATTATCATTTTACTAAGAATAATGGCATCTTCTTACCACAGGACAAAGAGCTGTAATGTTGATAATGAACTTAAACATTTGTCAACTGTGCAAGGCATTTTTTCATGGTAAAAGACTGGAACTAAATGCAATTTATGTTTTTGTCTGTTATTTTATTTAGCGTTATATTTTTGTTAATAATCATTTTATTCACTCATAACAAGTACAGTTAACTGTATTCTTTTTTTGGTAGAACAAACATGAACATGTATGTAGTTTTAGCAGAATACATATATGCAGATATGGTACATATATGTAGATATGATACATATATATAGGTCTAATTGGAATCAAAAGATAAATATGTATCTCTCTCTCTCTCTCTCTCTCTCTATATATATATATATATATATATATATATATATATATATATATATATATATATATATATATATATATATATATATATATATAAACTCTAAATAAAACGAATTTAACAAATGATAATTCTAAGTATTCCTTTCCCTATATGCATAATATAATGCATAGTGAAAATATTGTGCCGAAGCCAAAATTTCGAATTCGAGTTTTCGACGGAAGAGAATCTCTGAACTCGAATTAAACGTTTTGGAGGTGATGTCTGCAAGTATGTGTGTCCGTGGAAGCGATATCTGAAAAACGAATAGAGCAGTGGTTCCCAAACTGGGGTCCCCGGATCCCTGGGGTCCGCGAACAACACGCAATATCTAACTAATAAATAGTTAGCTTTAAAAAAATGAAATTCATTATTCTTCTCCACTCTATTTTCTATTTAATTCTTTTAAATAAAATAATAATGAACTTTTTTTCTAAATAACTTTGAATTAAATACATTAATTTCAAACTGATAGGTTATATCTTCAAACAGAATTAAATTGTTTGGGTGAAAGTGATTTAAGTGATTTAAGACTGAAATTATCAGATATTAAACCAAATATTACTGAGCTATTTGCATGAAAGCAGCATCAGTTTTCACACTAAATTATGCTTGTTGTACATATCCAATAGAAACACGCCCTTGCAATGTGGTTTTAAGGGGTTTGTGATTTTTTTTCCTCTGAGGTGGTCCGCAGACCGGAAAGTTTGGGAGCCACTGCCCTGCTGTATCTGTTACTTCTAGTTACTGTTGTACATATCCAATAGAAACACGCTCTTGCAATATGGTTTTAAGGGGTCTGCGATTTTTTTTTCTCTGAGCGGATCCGCGGACCGGAAAGTTTGGGAACCACTGGCCTACTGTATCTGTTACTTCTAGTTACTGTTGTACATATCCAATAGAGACACGACCTGGCAATATGGTTTTAAGGGTCCGCGAATTTTTTTTTCTCTGAGCGGACCGGGAAGTTTGGGAACCACTGGAATAGAGCGTTTCGAACAAATTTGATATAAATATTACAATCGGGGAATATACTGTAAGCCCATTGATTTTAAGCGCTATCGAATATTCGAAAGATCCCCAAATGTTTTAATAAAATATTGAAAAAATCATTAAAACTTATAACCTGTAATACTGTTGAACAAATTATCATTTCTTGTGTAATCTTTCATTATAAAACGAATGACATATACTTTAGGGGGCTAGCTTGAACCGATCGGAAAATATTGCAGGCGTTTCTAATAAATTTATCAAAATTATTACATAAAACTAAAAAAAGCATTAACTATCGTGAAATGTGTTCACTTTAAATGCAATATTAGGCAACAATTCGGCATGTAAAGCTGCCGTTCATAAGTCACTGGCTTCGTTCTGGTAGTTTGGAATGTTGTACCCATTCTTGTCCAGGTGATCCTGCCTCCAGTTATATATAAAATATTTTCAATTCTTGGCATTACATCCAGTATAACGTAAAACCTATAGAAACTAATACGGTTTCTGTAGTAGATTATTGCTAGTTGCCCAGCAATCTATTGTATTTTTCTTCTGTCTCTATTATTTAAATGTGTTCTTTAGTTTTTTACCTGGGCTTCTTTTGTGCTTTTCATGTCGTTCGATAATATGTTTAACGATTTTATATGCATCATATTCCTCCGAGTTTTGGCTTAATGATGTTTAATTACATTTTCTTTCTAAATTATCCACATTTCTTGCACCTCATCGTTTTGGTTTTAGTTTTCGGTTTTCCAAATTTTTTTTTTCTCTTCCTTCCTTTCAATAGATGACACTATCACTTCTATATTTTAGCTGTTACCAGGACGTGTTATTTGGTGTTTAGCTTATGGGTGCTTGTACTGAAGAAAACTCATAATGCGTTTTGAAAGAATCGTCTGCTTTATTACATCCTATTTATGCTGTATTTTACACTATGGTGTATTTATTTTTTACTTGAGCGCAAAGTCAGGTTCTTTATTGTATGCCGATATTGACAGAATATGTCAGTCTAAGGAACATATGCAGTATAATTCCTATATCATTCTTTGCAATTTTAGGTGAGCTTTTGGCAATCCCTGTTATGATTTGGAGAACATTCCATTCTGGAAACCCTTCCTGCGTCTTTTGTCTCCAAGGTAACATTCAATTCTGGCAACGTTTTTTGGCAATATCTTTTATCGTTATTTGGTCCCCCTTTTGTTGCCAAGGTAGAAATCGCCCTATTGTCGCCATTTGTGCAACAGTTTATCTGCAGCAATTTAAACATGAGCCTACGCCCGATTCGCGTGCTTAACTACGCTCGCACGCTAAAAGAACAAAGCAGAATTCAGTTCCGCTGGCTGTCGGAGGTCGCACACAGCAATAGCTGTTTGTGCAACAGGTGTTCTGTGGCTCATAGAGCACAACATGAAAATCAAAAAATTTTAATTTTTTTTATATTGGCGACCAAAGAGTGATTTTTATATTGCCAATAAAAGGGCGACAAAAGGATGTCAAAAGATGACAAAAGAGGCGGAAAACGTTTCCAGAATGGATTGTTGCGATTTTTATCTTAGAGATAAAAGGGTAGAAAAAGATGACAAAAGGGTTGCCAGAATAGAATGTTCTCCAAATCATAACAGGGATTGCCAGAATCTCACCTAAAATAGCCAAGAATGAAAACGGGGTTATACTACATCAGTACCCAGTTTAAAACTGACTGTGTCTTGACAGCGAAATTCATTAATATTAGTAAAATTCCATAATTCCAACATTGGATATCTACTGAGGAAATTTCGCAAATAGCATATTTGACGGCATGTTAGTAAAAATATTCCAGGGATAGGTGTCTGCAATGGAGAGAGAAAACAAATTTTGTTTATAAAATAAGTCCTGTATTCCGTTACAAGTTTCTTGAGCATAGTACTATGATGTACGAATAACAATTTCGAGATCCGGAAGCAACTTAGATGTTTAAGTCCATCGGATTAAGAATGACTTAATACTTATGTCCGAGTGATATTGATCCTGGAATATAAAGAAAATAAATTGTGTGAAACAAATGTAAGTGGCGAAATGAGAGGGATAAAAGTGTATTATTTTCAGCTAGATATAACCTTAAATTAGAGAAAATAGAGTGTGAGAGGGGGAAGGAGGTCACCTTTTACGGTAGCTAATGCACAAGATTTTATACTTTTGAAGTTCTGAAAATGTTTACATTCCTGCACGTGGATGTTTGCATACACTGATTCTGTATCAAAGAATATGCTTTTTTTACAATAAGGTCTAATCAATATATATACACTGCTTGACAATTGCTAAGGACGAATCACAAATTACAATGTAGCACAACATTAAGCGGGGGTGGAGTCCCAGAAGGATAAAATATTGTTGCCACACTGTTCGGACATTAGAAGAAAGACCATTTATTGTTCTGGAAAATACAGAAGGTTTTGAAACATCTGAAAGGAAAAAAGGATTCATTTGATGCTGTGTACGAAGAAATGGAAAAATGAATATGAACGACAGCAGGTATATTTGAGAAATGTGTCAGTATGGGATATGTCCACCATGGAGTGCGATGCAACATTCCACACGTCGTATCATGCTTTGCACAACATTATCCAGCAGCTGTTGAGGCAAGTTATCCCACTCCTTTCTCAGTGCACGGATGAGGGTGTTCTTGTTTGTTGGAGGATATTTTCGACCAACAAGTCGTCTTTCCAAAGCATCCCAAACATTTTCAATGGGGTTTAGGTCTGGAGAACGAGCTAATCATACGAAGAATTGAATACCCTCGCTGGCTAGACAATCCTGAACAGCGACTGTTCGATGACATGGTGCGTTGCCGTGCATGCAAACAAATGTATCACCAACAGCACCACGGAAAAGTCGTACATGAGGCAGTAGAACTTCATCAATGTATCGTTGACCGGTCATAGTCCCAGTTGCAACCACATGTAAGGGCATGCGCCCATTGATCATGATGCCGGAACATACCATGATACTGTATGTCGGATATAGGTCCTTTTCCTGGATATTTTCTGGATGATAAGCAATACCACTCTCACGCTAGATCATTTGGCGTCTATAATCCGATGACAGACTGAACCTACTCTCATCTAAGAGTAGTACGCAAGCCCAGTCCTGTTTGGTCCAATTGTGATGCTAAAGACACCATTGTAAACGGGCGGTACGGTGCAGTCTGGACAATGGGACACACACAACAGGTCTGCATGCGTATAGTTATCCTTCTCCCAAACGTCTGGCTACAGTTTTTCGGGAGATCCGCTGTCCTGTGGTAGCAAGAAACTGATTTTCCACCTGCTGAGCTATGGTGCGCAGGTCCATTTTTGCCGATAGGACAATGTACATGTCTTCCTGTAGGCGTCGTACTTCTAACATGACCTCTTCCCTGACGCTTGCTACACATTCCAGTTGTTTTAAATGCTTGCCACAGCCGTGAAACAACGCTATGGGCGACGTCGAACTCCCTGGCAACATCTGTTATTTTTCACCCTTCTCAAATCTTTCCAATAATACGGCCACGCGTAAAATCATCTAAGTGATATCGAGAAGATATACCGAAAATTTCAAGTTCGTCAATTAAATATTTCCCGTAAAACTTTTACTTGGAACAACAACTGTCCACACGAGTCAAATCCTTCAAATCTCTTATCAGCGCTATCACGTGACGAACAGGCGTGGAAATGAAAAATTTGTATACGCATACCTCTTCTTACTGTATCCCGCACTAATTCTAATTTTCCACATTTTGCTTCCTTTCATTTTGTGGTTGCTATGGGTGATAGTGTTATACGTCCTAAGCAATTTTCCAGCAGTGTATGTGCGTCTCAAGAGTGATACTCGGACTACTAAAATCACTTAATATATAAATAATGCCGTAAATAAAGTTATAAAAGATTCTATAAATATTACTAAAATAAAGTTTAGATTTTTAAGCGTAATTTGATATACTGTCTCTAGTAAAAATATATCAGCTAAATAGTACTGTATCAAGTTTCCGATAAGTGACACTTGATTGAGAAATCTTTTTTTTTTTGCTGAATGTACACTAAATTTAGCATGAAATTGAGCGTAGAATATCTTGCACAAATATTTTCGACGACAGCCAATTAGATGAAGCATCCAATCCCCATTGATTAAGTCATTAAATCCCGACAAACTGAACTGTCAAGGAAATTCATTAATTTTTTTCTGTGGGAGAAGATTAATTTGCTCGAAAAAAAGTCGAGACGAAATCGGTGTTTTTCCCAAAAGTAGCAAAACCATTAACAAGATAAACGCTCCACGGATTGCAATTAAGAAAGCGGGTAGAAATTTCACCTCCATTCGGGGGAACCCCTGTCGCTTCGTTTAAGTGGATTTTTTCATTTTGCTGTTTTCACACTGGCTTTAGCTGGATTGAAAGAACCTTTCTTCATGCTACAGAGATTTTGGAAGTTTTTGTAGTTTTAAATTGGAAAAATAATACAAAATAATGAAAACTCTTCTTAAAATAATATTTTAATTTATGAGAAGACTGAAGATGTAAAGACGCGCCTAAGATCACTTAATTTTCAGAATATTGTAATCTAAGTATGTGATATTTTAAGAATAAATGGGTTGAAAATCTGCCTTATGTATATTTATAGAAATAAAATGGTTTCTACATTACATTTTAGGTGTGGAATATATTAACATAATATATTCTTTCTGTATTTTATAAGCATTTTACATTTCCTGCAATACATGGTAATGTATAGGGAAAGTATTGGTATCGTGTCGAAAATCGCAACTCGAGTTTTCAACGGATCTACAAGTTTCGAGCACTCTAGAACCCGAAAAATCTATTTTTAGCATGACGTCTGAATTTCTGGGTTTTTGTCTGTGCAATATATGTATCCACTTTAGATGAAAACTAATGGATCAAATTTCACAAAATTTAGATATCTCACTTGCGATATTGTCACTTGTCACATGATTTGGTAACTATATCACATGTGGGTGATCTTGGCGCCGATTAGATTTTGACACGATTCGGAAAAATACCTACCTATTTTCTCAAAATGGCGAGAAAAATTTTATTTATCCACACTCGCTGAAAACTAATTGACCAAATTTCGCAAAATCTGGTAAATAAATAATTTCTTGTATGCCATCCTAGTGCTAATTAGATTTTAGTACCAGTCGAAAAAAAAAGAACCTGCGAAAATTTACGAAGTGGTCCGAAAAAATCATCAATATCTAACATAAAAGGTCACGTATGCTGAACTGTAATAACTAAATGCTCCTTGTACTTTAAATGTGCACTAAATTCAGTTTTTATTTCCTTACACAAATTTTATCTAAAGCAGTCAATTAAATGAAGCATCCAATCACCATTGATTATGTAATTAAATTCGGACAAACCTTAACTGTCAAGAGAAGTATTTACTTATTTTTTAGGAGATTAATCCTGATATTCCTAAAAAGAGACGAAATAGGTGTTTTTCCTAAAACTGATAAAACTATTAACAGTATAGACGCTTCACGGATTGCAAGAGAGAACTGGGCAGACCTTTCACCTCCAATTACTAGAACCCTATAGCTTTGTTTAAGTGGGACATTTATTTCCATATAACTCTTTTCATACTAAATTTAGCCGGATCTTTAGAGAATATGTTTATGCTCTTTATATTTTGGAAGTTTTTGATTCATAATTTTAACTAGAAAGTAATACGTACTAATACATCATCTTCAAATATATACTAATTTCAAGACAATTTTACAAATGTGTTTGGCATAAGTTATGAAATCATATGAACTCCAGCTCTCGACCGCTGGAACTCAAAACCGATGCTCTATCAACATACCTTCCACTGAATTGGGCGCAAACCTTTTAATGCCTAATAAAGGTAACATTAAGGCCAGGATATCTTGGTCTTAATGAAAACGCCTTTCTGCATTTCTATCCAACATTTATCTTCCTACATTTTGTTGTCACTTCCTATTTTTATCTATACAATCTATATACATAACTTACAGAAACACCACTATATAGTAAAAACTCCTCGCCTAGTGCAAAAGCACAAATCTTCCCCAAAAGTTATGAAATCTCATAAAAGTTTGCGCCAAGATCCCGCAAAATGGGAGTTGTATTTTCATTTCAAGGGTACCCTGATGAAGAATCTTAACCCCTCACCTAATCATCCGTAGCTGTTTTTAGATGTAGATAATTTTAGACGTAGACAATTTTTTTTATTTGGCTACAACTAAAAATAGTTGTGTGATATGAGGGAGAATTAGGTTCAATCAGCAGGGTATCATACGGCTGAAAGTATAGTTCTGATCATGAGGGAACTAGGCATAAGCCTTTTTAAGATGAGCATAAATCTTTTGGAAGAAGAAGTTTTCTGTTCTTTGTGCTTGACGAGGAGTATCAGTTTTGCCTTGAAAGAGATGTTCTGTGCAATTTGAATCTGTTTTTGAGAAATATTTATCAATATGATAACGCAACAATATTATTGCAAACATTACAAATTTTACTTTACTACCAAACACATTTCATTCGTGTTTCCCAATTTTTTAAATCCAATTTAAATTTATCTTCAATTTAAAAATAGTATATATCTCTTACTAGAATACACAAAATGAGCCATATTGATTAAAATGAGTTCAGTGTTTTAGGCTGTAGGTCCTTCAACACTGCAGAGAATAGCCGAAAAACCATATTTTTTTGTTTCAACTTTTGAAATTCTGAATCAAATTCATTTAAGTTTTAAAAAAATTATGTATTTCCTACCAGAACACAAAATAGGAGTTATCAATCTTTATCATCGCGTCAACATTAAAGATAAAAATACCGGGCCGAAAAACGCAAAATGTGCCATTCTAAAGTTCTATTTTTTCGGTTGCTATTGTCGTAACGGTTTCCCGTCGACACGGCTGACCGGAGAATTCCAACTTCCTCCAAATTTTGTAAAACCCAGGTTCGAAACTCCACCCGTCTGTGAGTGAAACTCACAGATGACTTGCACACACCAAACCAAAATAAGACAAACCCTTACCTTGAAGGTCTTCTACTTCTGCTGGAAACATAAGTAAATACACTAATTTAAACACAAATAAATACTCCTTAAATCTTTACTAAATCCATCCTTTATTAATCAATCAATTTATATTTAAAAGGAGTTACCAACATTATACAGGAGCTGAATCTATATCAGTCTCCGCACTGGACTCAGGAAACCATAATACCAAATTAATAGCCACCAGTTAAAATAAACAATTTCCAGAACGTAATAAATGTGGCCAAAGTAAATTTATCATTTAACATAAATACAATAGGTATGGTCTCAACATGGGAGCAACCGTACTCGAAGCTTTCTTTCGAATTTAGAAATACCAAAAGTAAATATATTTTATTTCATATAAAATAGATGTTAAATTAAGTCGAGAAGTCAAATTAAAGATCTAAAGTATGTTCTAATTTACGTGAATGACTTCCGACGGGAAACTGATCCATCGAAGAACACTCTTACCTCCGACATCGGAGATGCTGAAGAAATCGTAACCCACATCCACTTGAACCCTCGGCTATGCCGTTCCATGAAAACCGGCTCTCTTTTAGCACATAGTGGCTGAGAATCGATCAGGACTCCGTTTCATTTTTTCCACGACTTCCAACATCTCGACCCGGACCAGAGACCTCGGGTCAGATCTGTTCTTCAACGTCGATGTTCAGCAGGTAGTCGGGCTCCTCCACGATGACCGGCGGCAACACCTCCCCATGCCCACGAAGTTCAGAGACCGGAATGGTATCAGGTCTCCAACTCCGTGGTGGGCAACATAATAAAATTATGATCCGGACTAGCCCAGTGACATGGGAAGCCAGATAGGGAATGTGCGCCCCGAAACAACAAACATGCCATTTTTATGCACCAGGGGCCAATTCTCGCCCCACCAATCCAAATTTTCTTTATTTCAAAAACTTTCCAGGGAACGCCTTCATAGCCTCGACGACAGGGTCTCGAACTCCAACAGTTCGAAAATCAACCTTCGCCACGATGTCTCCATACTTCACCAGCACAAACACGTGAATATGAAAATTCGCATGCCATTGCATCATCCCAGCCGCGTGCAGAGCCAACCGCCTCTACACCACATTCGCTTGCCTGGGAAAACGATGACCCTGAAAATAACGGTCGAAACAAGAGCAGCCTCGAGTACGATCGCACAACACTTATTAAATTAAAAATGGCTAAGAATATTCGATTTGATTTTAAATGCAAAAGGGATATTTTTTTTATATTAAACATAGAATTGACGAGAGGGTGTTCAACAGGATAAACAAATAATTATATAAATAAATATGTATGCCATAAATATAGAAACAGATTACAGAAGTTATAATTTCACTCGAGTGGTGCGAGGATCTCAAATCTCGACACCACACTCCTCCGGACCTCCCGGGAAAAATTTAAGAGCGCAGCGAGTAAATTTTTCAGAAAAATTCAGTAGGTGCAAGTAGGTATCAGGTCCTTGAAGTCGATCGTACCTTCAAGAAAATTTTCAGCAAAAATTTTGAAGGGTGCAGCTGATCAAACTACACCAAAAAGTTCTTGACACGAACACCATCCCATATGGGCGCATGTCAAAGAACCAGGGCCAAAAGGAACCTAAAAGTGACTGCAATTCAGTCGAAAATCCAAATATCTAACAGCCCTTTACAAAAATTCACATTACGTGAAAAACCAATTACAGATTAAATTTAACTCCAAAGATCAAAATTAATTATATACATAACAACCCTCAAGTCGATCAATTAAATATTCTAAAATTTCTGTAAATAAACTCTTCATGTAATTAAATTTTCAAAGCATAAATCATATTAGTTTTCATTAAATTTTAATCTTCAGAAAAAGAAAAATTTCTATATTCCTTAATTAAATAAAATTCAGAAATTAAATGTTAAGTTATGGTCAGCAGCATACAATATTTTAATTTTTTTTTTTTATCACAATCTTTCACAAAAAATTCAGTTCTATTTATTCAATTTCGAAATCACAGCAGAAAAACAGAATGCATTTTTAGACCAATAACTTTTTTTTTCCAATTAATTAATGTATAACTAGCAGGCAATCTTTAGTTTACTATTTTTCTCTTAATATGTTTAAGTAAAAATCAGCTTTCTTTTACAGCAGTTAATTCCAAAGTAGTAATGCAGTAAATAATTTTAATATGCTATATAAATAATTTCATCATGTAATATAAATAATATACAGATTTAAATAACAGATAGACCATACCAAAGAAAATTTAAATATTTACCAACCTGGTCCAGTGCTTCACAACATTTAATTTTTAAGGTGTCCAATTAACAACAGCATTCATCATCATCATCATCTCCATAGGTGGAGGAAAACACAGGCAACAGTATTTTGCAACAATATTTAGCAATTATGTAATTTCAACAACAGTTCTTATTATTATTTCAAAGATACTCTCAATATTTTTCACCATAAATTTTAATTTATCACATGACACATTCAATAAAGCATTCCTTATTTTTCCTTTAATATACATTTTTATTAATGTGTAAAAATTTATTTATTTTTTTCCCATATCATTTTCTTAGCAAACATTATAGTAAGAATTCAACATACCTGCGGCAGAAAGGGGAAACAGTGGTCGAAAAACCTCACCAAAAAGATTTTTTTCTTTTCTTTTCAAACAAAATCAGGTGGCATGAAAAAAAAACGTGACTGGGTGACAGAGGGAATTTTTCGCAATTACCCTTCAATACTCAAATTTATTTTTCTCAATATTCAATTTCTCTCAAGGTCTGTGACACATCCAAAATAAATAATCAAAACATATATTCAATAAATATAAAGACAAGGTAAATATAAATAAATGTCAAGAACTTATCTTTTCTCAACAAACAAAAGATTAAATTAAATGCGATTAAATGCGAATAAGATATAACATAAAACATGAAGATGTAAGGGATTTTTCCTTACTCCACGAAACCTATATACATTTTCATCAACCCTGAAATCATTCTCTTTTACCAATCTATGAAAATTGGAACATCCCCGGAAGCAAAGCAAAAGACAAACCAGCTCCTAGTACTGGCGTCAGCAATTTTAAAGAAATTTTGAAGAAAAGGCAGTGTGCACACGTAAACACCGCCACACCTACAAGAACAGAATGCGGGCAACACTCAACACCTGTAGGGCAAAAGTTCCGAAAAAGGCCGAAAAACAAGGATGACCAATTTCCACATTCCATTAACACATATAAAAATACAATTTTATACATTAAATTTAATTTATGTACACCAATTCAATATGTAAATTATTTTAGGGTCTCGTCTTCGAGAACCTATCACTAGTCACAGAGAGATCAGATCATTATAAAATTTCTTGTCACCACCAAGTCAACGAAACAAATCCGCTGTTTGTAATCAAAATGTGCCGCAAATTAACTTAGTGCTCTATTGGCACGGCACAGAACTTCAAAGTGCTCACTGGCACAGAGGACTCTCAAGTCGCTTCTCGTGATTAAATATGTCATATATTATTATTTTTCTTTTTCTAATGAAGTTCTCACATATTTTTCTCTAATGAAGTTCAATAAACTATGCCACAGAAAGTAAAATTTAAATTTTGAAGAAAATTTTTCGCCACTCACCAATCAAACTTTCCCAAAGCCACATTTCAATTTACATAATTTAAATCAAACATATCTTTAACATGTTGCCAAAAACCATTCAAAACATTTGTAAATAACCAGGTGTCACCTCATAAATTGCTAAATTCTTTTAAATTCAATAATTTCCTTTAAAATTAAGTTGCCTTTCAAAAGTAAATAATATATATTAAAATAAAGCTGATGTAAAGGACAAAATTTTAAAATTGAGTTCAATAAATCTTATTACTCAATGTTATTTGCACAATTTTTCACATCTCGAAATTAAATTACCAAGTGCAAAAATTTTAGGTAGTAACTCCCAGAAAAATTTTAAGTGAAATCCAAAATATCTTTTCAATAATTAATTATTAAAGTTCCAAAATAAAATTCTCAAATTCAAATCAGAATTTTCAAAAGAAATGGATTTCGAAAGTAAATGATTAAAGTAAAATTTCAAAAATATTATAAGTAAATTAACTTGTGGAATCCCTTTCTTTTAAAATTTCAATGTATTTCGTAAATAAACTAGAGTTCACCGACTCTTTCAAGATTTCCACATTATTCATGTAAACAATCAATCAATTGTACGTAAATACCTTCAAAATACTTTTAATTCGTAATAAAACAATTGTGGATTCAATTTAACTTCACTTCCGTTATTAACTTCTAAGTTCACCAACTATATTTCGAACTCCACAATGTAAAATCAATATCAAGACTACAAATTCGATTATTTTTCTCGAATGTCATATATCGTAAGTACCAGGAGTCGCAAAAAATATTCAAAGTTTCAAAAATATCTTAATTTCAAATTTAAATTCTATATTTCAAATCTAATCCTTTTAAATTCAATTTTTATATTTCATTTCCATTTCATATTTTCAAATTCTATATCTTATTTCTATATTTCATTTAAGTTTCAATTATCTTATGTTTCAACTTTCCAATCGCAGTGAAAAAGAAATCGATCGAAAAATAAATATTCACTGCTTAATCACATTTCCAGAAATTATCAACGTCATATTCCAGCATTCAAGTCAAAATCAAAGACAATTATTCATATTTCGCAACCACAAACGATCATGATTCAATCAGAAAGTAGGTCAAATATTTATTAAAGAAAATAGAAGTAACGGTATTCAGTAAACACACTACAGACTTGCTTAGCGCCACAGCAGAATTCTGTCTCGCACCGCAGAGGCAGATTCGCACTTTAGGTTTTATAAACAAATGACAAGAACGAAAGGGGGGAAGGAAATCAAGTCAAGAGCATTTTTCAAACTTATTTTCGTAATTATTATTATGCAATATTCACTTTAAGGGGGGAAATCTTAGAAACGGAAACTGAGGCAGGAATGAATACATCTCTTATCATTAATTCAATGCCAAAATCGTAAATATACTTGTAACTAAATCAATGGCACAACGTAAGTAAATTCTCAAAATGCAAATAAATCGTTTTCAAAAAATTTTCTCATCTTTATTTTTCAAAATTTTCTCCACGTTTTTAAATAAAACACTTTTAACTTACTGTTTTTCTTAAATTCTCATTATTTCAAAATATTTGACAGAATTTTTTTTTTTTTTCACTTGCCAAGAAGCAACCCATCCTCAAAACTTTCAAAATTGTCAAGCAAACGTTGAACTTTATAAATTTGAGCAAGAACTCCTTTTTTTTTTTTTTTTTTTCTGCTACCGAAATAAACATAGGCATGGGTGCAAAGGGGGATCTTAGGAGGACATCATTCAACTCACTAATTACCCTCGATAATAGCAACTACTGAGGAATCAGTCTTCTCAAAGGATTACGCTATTTCGACATGACATTAATATACATCCAAAACACAAACAAAAGTCAAATTCTAACCTAAGCAACTCAGCACTCCTCAAAATTGTTTGTGAGGCAATTTTGAACAAAACAAATATTGATACTGTCGTGAATAGTAAATTCGAACATGTGAAATCGGTTCATGACTCCGATAACACGACAAACACACAGAAAGCAACTTAGGAGAGACAAGGACACGAGATTGCCAGAACAAAAATGTTTGGATGCGAAAAAAAAAAATAAGGCAAGGAAACAGACATATGTACAAGTGGAGATCATTTAGTCTTCTTGAGGCATTCAAAAATAATTTACATTCACATACAGGCTCTCAAGGAAATTTAATTAAATAAGCGCCCAGTTCCATTCACACATTTTTTTTTTTTTTTCTCAAATTTCAAATATTTATTTTCAGTGAATATGTTGTGGAAACAAAACTCCTCTTATTTTCAATTTTCTATCTTTCGTATTAACAGTTCCACAAAATTCAAAATATTTAGTATAATCAACCCCTTTTTCAAAATTTTCCTGCTCTTCCCCTCATTTCATGAAATGACACAGCATTTTAAATTTTGTCATATATTATTCTATATTCATATTTTAAATGAAATTTCTTTTTCATAGAGATATTAATGTTCTATATCAGATTTTCAATGTCATTAAAATATACACAAATAGATTATTCACATTTTTCATTGAAACAATATCACAAATTATATATTCATCATGTTTTACAAATATTCCACTTACTTTGTTAATATATTCACAAACACAAGACTTATTTTTACCTTCTTCTCGGTAGGTACATTTCATTTGCAATTTACTCACATTATAAATTATTCATTTTCAACTTTGGTGAAATCAAAACATTTTATTTTATTTTTATTATATTTCCACTTCTTGGGAAATCAAAACAATTTATTTTATTTTTACACTTCACACTTCTTTTTTTTTTTTTTTTTTTTTTTTTCACCAACACGAATCTGTTTTCTACAGAATTCACAAAATGTGTGCTTTTTCAGCCACACAACATAATAAAACTTTTTAAAACATGAATTTAAACTTTTAAAACTAGATTACCCATATTCTATATTTCTCAAAATTATACTTATTTTCACCTATATTTACATATTGTCATATCGGGTACTAAATTCTCGAATTTTCAAGTCAAAGTCAGTTATGTTTTTAACCAGGGAGCATTTTCAAATAAAACTTTCAAATTTAACACACAAGTATTTTAATATTTAAGTATTTATATCAATATCTATAATTAGTCTTAAATATTTGCAACTGAAATTTTGAGCAAAATTCTCAGAAATAACTCCCATTTCCGATCAAAAGATTCCATTTCTATTAAAACTATTCTACATTCCTGAGACTCAGATTCCGCCAACCCAAATTTTTCTTTTCTTTTTTTTTTTTCTTTTTGGGAAAGGGCTCAAGTAGCAGTCGAAGATAAATTACAGCGAGAATCATCTCCAAACATTAATTACATCAAACAAGAATTTTCAACCCGAAACCAAAAGAAATTTCCGAAAACTTCAAAAACGAAATTTTTTAAAAGTAAGCTGTTATTTTTACCTTTTACAATAGTTAAATTCAACTTTTAAAATAATCATAATCAGATTTTTAAATAATCAACCAATTTTTAATTTTTCTCTTATAAATTCCAAAATACTTTTCAAAATATGTCACACCTGTTTACATGATTGTTATAATAATATGAAATTCTTTAAATTGTGCACTTTTTGCACGGTTTCGATTCTGGCCATGTGCCACTTTTGCACCTTCCAACAGTGAATCATTTATACTTTTATGACGAGTTTTCATTTCACAACTCAACATTTCTCGTTTTTTATTTGATTTCATTTTTATTTCAGATACCATACGAAATCAATTACCTTTATTCGTAATTCACGATCGGTAGTCATATTCAAATTTTATTTTCTTAAACCAGGGTGTACTTTTAATTAAACTAATCTAACATTATCACAAACCAAAATTCAAATCGAAACAAAAAAAATCCTCCGAAATCTCAAATCGAAACAAGCTAATTAAAATTTTATACTAGTTCTTAAATATAATTTTCAAATATATTTTCTTATTAATATTTCACTTTTATAATACACCTCCTTTTCACACCCTACATAGATGTCAGTATTTTCACATTTTAGATTGTGCAGTTTCTGCACGATTCACTTCATTATATTTACAAATTATAAACTTTCATTCTCACTTTAGAATGACAATTTTTCACTTATTAAAACACTTCAATAATTACCAATTTTTAATACAAAAAATGAGTACTGCTCCAGAACTTAGTACATTAATCAAATGCCATACCAACACGGAGTCCAGCGCACACCATTTATATTTTAATTAATTTATATATATATATATATTTTTTTTAAACCAGCAAAGTTTAATACAAGTAAATATAAATTTCAAAACCCAACAAGTACTCGGGTGGCAAGGTCTAAGGCACCAATTGTCGTAACGGTTTCCCGTCGACACGGCTGACCGGAGAATTCCAACTTCCTCCAAATTTTGTAAAACCCAGGTTCGAAACTCCACCCGTCTGTGAGTGAAACTCACAGATGACTTGCACACACCAAACCAAAATAAGACAAACCCTTACCTTGAAGGTCTTCTACTTCTGCTGGAAACATAAGTAAATACACTAATTTAAACACAAATAAATACTCCTTAAATCTTTACTAAATCCATCCTTTATTAATCAATCAATTTATATTTAAAAGGAGTTACCAACATTATACAGGAGCTGAATCTATATCAGTCTCCGCACTGGACTCAGGAAACCATAATACCAAATTAATAGCCACCAGTTAAAATAAACAATTTCCAGAACGTAATAAATGTGGCCAAAGTAAATTTATCATTTAACATAAATACAATAGGTATGGTCTCAACATGGGAGCAACCGTACTCGAAGCTTTCTTTCGAATTTAGAAATACCAAAAGTAAATATATTTTATTTCATATAAAATAGATGTTAAATTAAGTCGAGAAGTCAAATTAAAGATCTAAAGTATGTTCTAATTTACGTGAATGACTTCCGACGGGAAACTGATCCATCGAAGAACACTCTTACCTCCGACATCGGAGATGCTGAAGAAATCGTAACCCACATCCACTTGAACCCTCGGCTATGCCGTTCCATGAAAACCGGCTCTCTTTTAGCACATAGTGGCTGAGAATCGATCAGGACTCCGTTTCATTTTTTCCACGACTTCCAACATCTCGACCCGGACCAGAGACCTCGGGTCAGATCTGTTCTTCAACGTCGATGTTCAGCAGGTAGTCGGGCTCCTCCACGATGACCGGCGGCAACACCTCCCCATGCCCACGAAGTTCAGAGACCGGAATGGTATCAGGTCTCCAACTCCGTGGTGGGCAACATAATAAAATTATGATCCGGACTAGCCCAGTGACATGGGAAGCCAGATAGGGAATGTGCGCCCCGAAACAACAAACATGCCATTTTTATGCACCAGGGGCCAATTCTCGCCCCACCAATCCAAATTTTCTTTATTTCAAAAACTTTCCAGGGAACGCCTTCATAGCCTCGACGACAGGGTCTCGAACTCCAACAGTTCGAAAATCAACCTTCGCCACGATGTCTCCATACTTCACCAGCACAAACACGTGAATATGAAAATTCGCATGCCATTGCATCATCCCAGCCGCGTGCAGAGCCAACCGCCTCTACACCACATTCGCTTGCCTGGGAAAACGATGACCCTGAAAATAACGGTCGAAACAAGAGCAGCCTCGAGTACGATCGCACAACACTTATTAAATTAAAAATGGCTAAGAATATTCGATTTGATTTTAAATGCAAAAGGGATATTTTTTTTATATTAAACATAGAATTGACGAGAGGGTGTTCAACAGGATAAACAAATAATTATATAAATAAATATGTATGCCATAAATATAGAAACAGATTACAGAAGTTATAATTTCACTCGAGTGGTGCGAGGATCTCAAATCTCGACACCACACTATTGATCCAATTGTAAATATTTGTTTTATTTTTTCAGATTTATAGTCATATTACAGAAAAAAAGAGTAAGTCTATAGGTGTTTTAAGAACTGAGCTATCGAGCCCTGCTAGTCTGTGTTTGCCATGTCACATATAATACACACTTGCCAGTTACGGATTCGGACTTGACGAGGAGGAACGGTTCCAATTTCCTCATTTTATTTTTCGATTGGGATTTCATCATCACCCAGTCCTTAGCTTGACGTCACACACGGAAAAGAGTTCAAAACTACGATCTCTGGATCAGAGATTTACCGACTGAGATACCGAGAATCAGAGTGGAAACTCACGAAGTATTTAATATTAAATTAATGTTTAAAAACATAAATCAACAAAAATTGAATTTAAAAGATAACATCTTCTTTATTCAAATTTATATACTTCATGCGCTAATTTATTTCTGCTTTTGTTATCATATATTTTTTTAAAAATGAAATAGGATGTGTACAATAATATTATGAAATAATAATAATATAATATGCTACATATAACTTAATCATACGTGTACAAAATGTTTCCTGCTCCATAACTTTAAACTTAGTTATTCACTCATTTATAAACCTTAGTATTAAAAACAACACTATTAACAATCTCATATTTGGTTATGTATGCCAAACGTGACGATGTATGTCTATCTTTGATGTACACTTATGTCCAAAAGTTAAGCATAATTCGTAAAATGCGAAACATTCGGAGTTAATATGAATAAAATGGTTCACAACCAGTTGTAGAAAATCGTGGGACGAAGGTAAATCATTGCACATATGCAAAACAGTTCAGTCTACGTCCACATGCGCAAAGCACCGGCGCATGTCGGAACGAGTATAAAACGGCCTCGAGCGGCATGGCCATTTGAGGCAGAATTTCGCAATTGCTGTGGTATGGAGCGTTGTTAACAATCAAGAAGGGCGAAATATGTCCCAAAGATGCCAACTAGGCATGTTTTTGAAGGGACGAATTATTGGAATGCTGATATCCGGTCGATCCCAAACCGAAGCGTCTCGAATTCTGTATGTGCCGCAGTGTGTGATCTCCAGACTGTGGCAGAGGTTCCGAACCGCTGGAAATGTTACCCAACGACCAGTGCCAGGTCGGCCAAGGCTAACAACCGCTCGGCAAGACCGATATTTAGTGATAACATCGTTATGTCAGAGGAACCGTTCTGTCAGACAGCTGGGTTCAGCCCAGACAGCCGCCACAGGAGTCACTGTTTCAAGACAAACTGTTTACAGGAGACTCAGACACGTTGGTCTCTATGTCAGACAACCAGCAGTTTGCATCTCCTTGATGTCTGCACAGAAACGTGCGCGTTTACAGTGGAGTTTGGAACATCGGCAGTAGAATGGACAACAGTGGAGCAATGTCATGTTCAGTGACGAGTCCATGTTTAGCTTGCAAACTCATTCTCGTCGTACCACAATCTGAAGAGAACGTGGAACGTGTTTTCACCCGAGAAACATCACGGAAAGACATCGTTTTCCGTTTTGGGGGTCATGGTCTGGGCAGGCATTATGATAGACGGCTAGACAGACATCCACATCTTTGACACGGGGTCGGTTACAGGTCAAAGACACAGAGACGAAGTCCTTAAGCCTACCGTTCGATTGTTTCGAGGTGCTGTTGGTCCTGATTTCATATTCATAGATTATAACGCTCCTCCTCACCGTGCGACCTTAGTCGACGACTTCCTTCAAACTGAAGATATCCAGCACATGCAGTGGCCTGTCAACTCTCCTGATCTGAATCCAATTGAGCATGTGTGGGATATACTCGGGAGACATCTTATAGCCCTCCAACCCAACAATCTCCGTTCCGGAATTGAAAACGGCTCTCCGTGAGGCTTGGAACTCTTTGAGCACACAACTTACCAAACCCTCATCGAAAGTATGGGAACTCGCTGTGCAGCATGCGTGGCTACCCGAGGTTCTCACACACGGTATTAAACTGCAGCATCAAATTGTTATAATCATTATGTTTCATTGAGGTTGATACTCGCACTATGACCCTTTCAACTCTTTTTTTTGGATAATAAAAGTCGTTATTATCCTTGTTTTGCAATGTTTTCTTCTTCTTCTATAACTCTATTACACCCGCATACCGCGTTTCCGTCCATTCCAATGTAGATTTCCTGAAATTTTCAGATAAACAGCAACTGTATTTGACTTTTGAACATGAGTGTAATATTATATAGTAAAATTTAGTAATTATAAGCAAAATTATACATACATATTTGCCTATAGTATATAATTAAACCATTTTTTGATGATTTTATTTTACAAATATATACAGGGCGTTTCAAAAGTTTGTACGACTAAATATATCCTGGGCGATTGGTCGCAGATCCATGGTTTCTGCTTAAAATATGTTTTAAATAAGGTAGACTGCATTTAGTTAAAATGAACAAAATGAAACTTTTTATACAGGCCCCTTATAAATAAAAATTTCAATTATAAAAATGTTTACCCGTGCCCACTTAGTCAAACAATAAATTGTATCATTATATGATCAAAATGACCTGATACATTATCAATTAACGTTTTCGACAGACAATGGGGAACTATATATGTGTACGAATGTTAGATTTAAAATGAAAATTTCATAATTTTGAAAGATCTCTGAAATCTATGTTTTCGGTGTTTCTTTTGATTGGGTGAAAGTGGTTTAAGACTTATAACTTTGCCAGTATGTTCAAGGCCAATTTTGTATATTAGGTTTCTTATACATTAGGATTGTACACTAGAAACACGTTTTTTTCCCAAAATGTTTCGAAATGAATAGAAAATAATTTGCTAATTGGAACTTCCTTTGGTAAAGACCCGTATATAAAGTTAAATTGTATACTTTTTCATAGAAACATGTCACTTGATTGTAGAAAGGGGCATTTTTCTTATAGTTTTCGGCTTAAAGCTTACTCTGTTTACGGAACGGAAAACCTCTGAAATGTAGTAAGAAAGACAAATTTAAGTTCATCGTTATTTGTCGGATAAAAAACATGTAAACGTCGTCATTTTCGACTGAAAATAAAATGGAATTTTATCAGTTGTTTTCATGTTTTTATTTTTCATTTTTTCGAAACATGTGGTGGATATGTTATGCGACCCTAGACCAGAATTTTCCAAACATGAAACACCACGTGGCCCATCATTCATCATTCACTCACAGCTTCATTAAATTTCATTTCTGACTTGTTAGTTCATTAATCATTCATTTATGTTTGTAATTATTCATAGCTTGTTTTTAAAATATTTCTTTTAATATATTGAGTAAAAATGCATACAAAATTGTTGAAATGTATTCGTATATAGGTTCGAAAAGTCTGTCCTCGATAATCGATAGCAACGATTGCCATTATAGTTTAATCGTTACACCATGTGTACCATGATTGGCAGGAAAACAAATTAATTTTAACAATTAAATACTAGCGCTGGGGCATTTTTTACACCTCTTCCATGTTTTTGTCAGCTATTTTACTAATGTGTTCTTTTATCCCTAGTTTCTCCACCTAACTCAGATTTATAATAGTATCTAGAGTGAGGCGCAAAGATTTTTGTTACCAAACGTTTGCCACAGAGAAGTGCAAAATAGTGTATATATGTGGCAAGTCATGTATGAAAATATTTACTTTATTTTACTTTAATCATTTGCATATGTTTTGTATATGAGTCTCGCCATTGACGAACTTATTTGCATATGAAGCATTATTTTCCATATGACGTCAAGCACGTAAAGAGTAGATAAACTCCTTCTTTCTGCTCTATCTGGCATTTACCAACTAGTCGTCGTGAACTCAGTTAGCTGTCACTTCATTTATTTGTTTCTGTGCCAATACGCTAAGTGTTTAATTTGTAATGTAACTTTTTGTCCATGGCAGTTAAGTCTTATTAAAAGATACGACATGGCCTTTGAAGCGCTGTCGTCTCTTCACTTTCCACTTAATAACTGTGAAGCTAAAACAGCCCTTTGCAGGATACTCGATGCGACACAACCTCAATCTTTACCACGAAATTAAGAACCTCTACATATCATTGCGTATTTTTGTGGGTATTAAAGCCCTACGAAAGTAAATATGTAAATATTTACGTAGGTTATGTATCTTTGTTTGTTTTATGTTTCAGGCCTTTTCGGGTGTATTTCAAAATATTGCGAGTGCGAGATATTTTCACTAGCACCGCTTCCTGTACAAAATAAAACCCATTCCAAAAGAGCGTGTTGATAAAATGGAAGCCCTCTTACTGTACAATTCCGAAAATTTGTCTATGCCATTTGTGAGTGTGAGACCAGAAATTGATCTCACAGTTTGGTGAGACAGCTTTATGCCTTTTATTTATTATGGTCAAAACGGCAAACAATGCTGACAGTTTGGATGGCACCGAGTTTTACAACCCGTGAACCTAAAGGTCAGAACATCATAAATTTAGGGGTGCCATGACAGAGGGGCCGAGCTGACCCTTACGAGGATGTGGAATGGTTCCATTGGTTAAATGAGTAACCAATGGAAAAAGGATCTTGTTGCGTCACACAGAACGCTACAAATGAAAGCAAGGGAGAAATGACACCCCCGAAAAAGGAGGGAACCACAACCTGTGAAGAAAAAACGACGAGCAAAAAAAAGATACTGGTGATGACTTAAGAACGAGGAGAGATATACTAATATGACTTAATAACGACTGGTTGGAGACTGGTGAATATTGGTGCGACATGATGACTTGTGCATATAATTATTTATGACTTGTGGAGAGAACAGCCTAAGAGCATGAAATAAGTGGAGTGTTTGAGTCAGCAGTGGTCGACGAAGTTACGAGAGGATGCATTACACTACGAGTTAATGCGAGTAACTATATACGAGATTAACCACGTGCTGCTAACAAAGCCCAAATTGAAGATATGCGTTCCTCAAATATCCACAGGTTATTAAATACGTTAGGTATATGGTTAAATGGTCTCACATGCTAACTCCTGTCACATGCTATCTTAATAAATACTCAATAAGCAGAGTAGTTAATGTAATTGAATTTAATAAGTATTTTATGTTTTTAATAAATGTTTTTGATAAAGTTAAATTGGTGCAATCCTTTTGGTAAAATATTAATTCATAATTCCTTTACAGGACTCACGCAAAAAGAAATAATTGGAGGGCTTATAGCGGCACAATAAGCAATGTACAATTTAATTAATGAATCCATTATGTACGAATTTATGGCCATGATAAAGATATGATAGTTTAATGATAATTAAGCTAAAAGTACAACTTTAAGTCTTATTTTAAAATGGTTGCCACAGTGAGTACTACGTTAATACAGACTAGTACCGAGACACTTTCGTTAGTACCGCATCGCACTCTGACTATGCCATTTGCTAGTACTATGTTGCAATCCGCTAGTAAGGAAATATTTATACTAAAAAATATCGCATCGATGATAACACTACCATATTCTTTCCAGATCTGTATGTCATTTGGAGAACTGTTGAATGCATCAAAGAAAATAAGATAAAATATACATCTATTTTTTCCACCACAAAATCGGTACTAATGACAATTCGCTCACTAACAAGAAATAATGAGCGGGTATATAGGTTGAAATCGAAAAATAAATAAATTATAATATCAAAATTAATCTACATTGGGTAAAAGGCAACGTAGAAGTTATTGGAAATACAAAAGCTGATGAACAAGCTAAAGAAGAATCGCATTGAAACTAATAATGTATTTAAATTAACCACGGAACAGGTTAACTTCAAAGCTAAAAATAATACCATAATGAAATGACAAGAAGTGTGTAAGAAGAGGGCAAAAAACCTGACCATATACAACCGCATTCCAAAGGCGTCAGCAAATCAAGTTTTGCGGTGACTTTTATATAAATCAAGTTGCGAAAATCCATGCTGCACTAAAAACTTATCAGCAAAGTTTATTTGATAAGAACTCTACTTGTTTTTGAAATAAAGCAATTGGAGATGTCATCCCGTAGAATCCTCGAATGTGAACTGTGGAGGACAATTAGGAGTATTCTCTTCTCCAAAAATTTTAAATCAGTATCTCGTATCAACTTATGTAGGGGAAAGTATTCATGTGTATTCAAGAAGTAGGGATGCACACACTGTTGCTGGAGCAACATACTCAAAGCTTAATTTCTTTAGAACTGCCCACCAAGAATTTTAAAAACAAACTGTGAGCAATAAGCTGTTGTTGTTGTTGAAACCCAGACCGTCCGACCTACCAGAAAGGTGTAAGGTAACTGTTTGGACGGTCGGGAAGTGCCACCCAATTTAGACCGGAACCCAGTGGGGGAGGCATCCACAGGGACCGTACCCTCCTTCCCCTACCACCAACCTCTCGGAAGGACTTTCGGACCCACATGTTTAACGTGATCGTACTCCGCATGAACACGGCGGCAGTTTTGGCAGTGGCTGGAATCGAACCCGGGCCAACCGAGTGCAACTCCAGCGCGCTAACAAATGGGCTACCGCGCCCGAGCAATAAGCTGTGTAAAACTTTCTTTATTTGTGTTCGAATAAGGTTTAAGAGCAATATGAAAGACGTGGTAGCTCTCCTGGTATTTCTCCTGGCTCTCGTGGTAATTCTCCTGGTCCTCATCTTTATATCGACAACTAAAACGGTTGATGAGATCATCAGATTTATTCGCAATAGCTTGCTGCTATACACTATTGAGGCTACACATTTTTAGAGGAGATCTGGACAGATTACTAATGATTCTCAGTGGTGATTTCAACATTAATTTTGTTTCAGAAGAAGCACAACAACGGATCACATTCTTAGTAGAAAAATTCAATTTGAAATTAAATACTGATAGGAATAAATCCACTACCAGATCAGGTACTACAATCAATGAAGTATATTTAGACAATTTACAGTCGAAAATATATTTATCTTATTTTAGTTATCATAAAACAATAATTTCATTCTTAAAGTATGAATCGATGGATAATGATGAATAAAAATTAATATATTTATATTTACTCATTTTATATACCCGCATTACCGTCTCCCAATCTTACTATTCTGTGCAAAGTGATTCAAAACGATGGGGCAAAACTTTAAGGGGTGATAGAATAATCTAAACAAGCTCTTTCCGTCATACAATGCATGGTCGTAACGCACGCGGTTAAGAGCTAAAGGGCGCTGTTCACCGAAAGCATTAAGCGTCTGGTGTCGCGCTCGTTGGCAGTTCTACCATCGATTTCAGAAGAAATGGATTGTTAAATGAATCAGGAGAAGGCCGATATGCATCTCATGTACGGGAATGCGAGTAAGGCCTAAATTCGTATGTGGTTCCATCACGACGGAGCACCACCCCTTTTCAGCGTGACTGTGTGAAACGCCTTGGATGTGCAACACTCCCAGAAGGATGGATTGGTCAGGGTGGTCTATCACTTGGCCGGTACGATCGCCCAATCTCTCATGTTTGGATCTTTTCCTATGCGTCCATATAAAAGCCTCATCTACGATAGCCCCGTCGATTCCGCTGAGGACTTTGTTGCCAGGAGGATTTCTGTTCCTTCTGCCGCTGAACGAGAAATGCCTGGTGTTTTCGCCATGTACGACGGTCATTATGTGACAGGTGTAAGGCCTTCATTCATGTTGGTGGTCGCTGTTTTGAGCAGTTTCTGTAAGTTATCCATTACAATCTGTTTTGTAATTTCTTCGATTTCTTGTTTTGAGCAGTGTCTGTAAGTTATTCGTTAAAATGTGTTCTGTAATTTCTTCACTTTCTTCGTACCACCTCTGTCATTCCTGTGTTCCATCATTTCATGCAACAGTACGTGTTAACCCTTAGTGCTTAACCGCTTGAGTTACGACCATGCATTGTATG
The DNA here is from genome assembly GCA_951213105.1 of Amaurobius ferox. Taxonomy (NCBI): domain Eukaryota; kingdom Metazoa; phylum Arthropoda; class Arachnida; order Araneae; family Amaurobiidae; genus Amaurobius; species Amaurobius ferox. The sequence goes on along the minus strand of OX578133.1, from coordinate 116,353,451 downwards.
ATGAAAAGTGCTTCTTTAGGTGTGTTCTATTACCCCTTACATTTTTTTCCAATCGTTTTGAATCACTCTGTTTATTATCCTCATTACGAAAAGTTACAGTATTTATATTTAATAAATTTGATGATAAGGCGTTTCACTTCCAAGGCGTGAGAGTTCTATGCATATTTTTTAAACTATGAAACTGATATTTTACACGATCGCTAATGTTAGATATAAATGGTGCATATATAAATCGTTTCCAGTACAAGCTAGAAATAATAAGCAAGATTCAAACGGACATTTCATATATTCGAGAAAAGTGAAAAGAAGACCAATTCTTGAATGCTATTTCTTAGACGACAGCATCATTGAAAGGAGCGTCGTTGGCTATCCATCATTTTGTCCAAACTTCGATAATGTCTTTTCTTATTGCAGTAATATTTCAAAAATTCATCACTCTTCACGTTTGTCCGCTGATTTTGCTTCTATGGGAAATCCCGTAAAAAACGTTTTTCAGATGATTAATAACGAAAAGCTAAAATAATAGTCGCTCCTAATACCGTATAAAAAATACACTTCGTAAAGCTTGTAGTAAAAAACGTTCTTCCGATACTTTCTTCGATATTTTATGGCAAAGAAAAAATATCTAACGATCAAATTTTATTTCGTGCCGGGTAATATGTTTATATACGATGGACTGAAGTTTAATTAAATCTTAAAAGAAGACGGTAAAATGATTGCTTAACGCATTTTTCCGAAATAGGTATTAGATATCACCTGTCATTTTCTAGACCACTGAAGTAATTTCATATCTTCAGTAAGAGCATCGTAAATATATCGTAGATTCGAGATGACATAAGTATCTTATCGCAAGACAAATGAGATTTTTAAAATTTGGAAGGACTATGTTTTTTGTGCACTTAAACTTAAGATAAGTGTAACCTTCTCAAATCCTGATATATCAGACAATGAAGTACTAGTTTCGAAATCCAGAGGTAGGAAGTCTATCTTCCTCCTTCAGAAATACTTTGTACTGAATCTCGAGCTACAGAGGGTGCTTACACATTTTTGTAGCGATTTTGACTTTCTCCATGATTTAAATTTAAATAAAAATAAAAAAACTGACTGGCATCAAGTCGGAATAGGGTTTAATTATCGTCTGCATCATTAAAAATATTATTTGCTTTAAAATGTCGCTAGAAAATAAGCAATGGATCGAAGGCTATATTTTTGGGCTTTCCGGAGAGAAATACTCTTATTAAATTATAATACTCTTATTCGATTATTAAAAAAGATGTGAAAAGTATGGTTTTAATATTTCTACACGTAAATTAAGTGACATAATTAATAAAAAAGGAAAGAAACATCAAAGTTTACACTTGACTGGGAAAAAGGTAAAAAATGCATACCCAACAAAGGTTGGTTCAGTGAAAACAAGGAAAGTTCTGCTAAAGGTGTTAGGGTTACTGCTGGATTCTCTTATAACGGAATACTTAAAATAAGGAAAGTAGAAAAAAATGTCAAAATTGACTCGGATTACTATCAGAAATATGTTTTAAAGCCTGTTTTCAAAAAATACATTCCATCACTTTACCCAAACAATCATCACTGTGTTAAGTTCTATCAGGATAAGGCAGCCAGCCATACCTCTAAATCTACTGCTATATTTTTTACAAAAATGAGAAATGAAACCGGAATTGTGGTTATTATATTTAAATGCATCCCATTCATGTCCTCCAACCTGTCTCCAATGGATTACTGTGCATTTGGACTTTTAAAACAAGCTCTTTCTAAGTGGCATCCCAAAACATTGGATGGATTCTGGAAGATTGTGGTGGAGGAGTGGAACAAAATCAACCTTGATATTTTAAGAAAAGCTCTTTTATCTTGGAAATGAAGGTGTAATATGATAGTTCAATAAAAGGCCTATCAGATTGAACATATTAGAAAATAAAATTCTTATCTTTGTTTATATATATATATATTTTCAAAATCGTTACAAAAATGTGTGAACACAAAAATGTTAAATGATGCTTTATAAACTTTTGGAAGTAGAGCATATTGCTTTTGTCATATTTTATAGTTTTATTATTTCCATTAATCGTCAAAGTAATAGATCAAATAGAAAGTATTTTAAATTAATGTTAAGACTAATGACAAAATAACATTTTATATATTATTTTTATTCTGCAAGAACTAAATCCTCATGTATTCCGATTGAACATTTTGTGTAGTGATCTAATAATGTTAAGTACATGAAATACTAGTTCTGTAAATATTTTTTTTATGAACGGAGGTAATATGCTAAAATATTATCATTCAAAAAGTGTATAACTATCAGGTATATCTAAAGTATGCCTCTTATATTGGGAAAAAGGTTTGCGTACTTTCAAATGTAAAATTAATTAGTTTTTAGTACAAAATATGAAAGCTTAGAACATCCGAATTTGACTTAATTCTATTGTATATGTAATATATAAACTAGTCAATGTTTGTTTAACAAGTTAATTTCTAGCGAACGTTTCTCCTAACACGTCTTTCTCCTCCAACACGTTTTATGGGACTTCTATAAGATAGTAAAGTATTTTTAGCTTTAATTTCAAGTCAAGGCATAAATACAAAATAATTTCAATAGAAAACACTTTTATACATCATATTTATTTTATTTAATAATATGTTAACAGGCACGGGGCAGTCAGAGTTGTTACAAAACAATTTAGATCTCAATGAAAGAATTGAAAAATAATCCAATTAAATAATATTAGCGTCCCTTTATTCAATTAATAATCTGCAACAATATTTTTTATTTGGCAACTAGTACAGTCCTATTACAAGGACAGTAAGCTCCTAGCTTCACTACACCAAGACACAAATATATTGGCATAGACAAACGTTTCTTTTGGTTGTTACGCTTTCTATGTTTTTTCGATATATTTAGTAAGAAAGAATTATTTATCATCTAAGTATAATCAGCGATGTACAAAAAATGGCATTACCTACATATTACATTATCCGACGTGTTGGTCGAGTGGTCAAGGCGGGCGTTTCCACAGCAATCGCTCGACCGCCGCGTTGTGGGTTCGAGTCCCACGTAAGGCATGGATGTTTGTGTTGTGGACGCAGTGTGTTTCGCCCCCCTCTGGTGCGCCTGGGGCAACGTCCTCGGAAGGGTAAATGGTTCACGTTCTGGCCGCTGACAAAAAGGCAAATGATGATGAGTCAAAGTGCCTGGCTATTTGATAAAAAAAACATATTTCATTAAGACAGCAACACAAATATTATTTTTTTTTTTTTTTTTTTTTTTTTTTTTTTTTTTTTAATTCAATTAACGTGGCAACAACAGATCGAAATCCAGTTACAGTAGCCACACAAGCCTCCATGCCTTATTCGGGATTCGAACCCGAGCCCTCCACACATCAGCCGAGGGGGGGGATTGGGACCACAGTATATATATTGGGACCACAGTAAGATAATCACGCATTTAAAGTAATATTTAAAGTGCTTAATATTAATGAATACATCGAAGAGGAGTGTATGCAGTAATGCACAAGCCTTATTTATGAATGTCTATATGTGACATATTCTGAATGAATGAGAAATGCGAGGCATTCATATTTTATTAAATATTTAACAATAAAGAGAAATGCGTGGCATTTTTATTTTACTAAATATTTAATAATAAGGGCTTTTTATAATTAAAAAAAATCGTTTGTTAAATTTTGGGGATGACATGGGGTAATGTCTACTGTTCCATAATAATACCTAGAGGGCGGTGACACTTGAAATTTTCATATGGGGGTGGATGCACTAAAATAAGAATGCAACATTTGAGTTTGTTACGCCATATGAAACTTTTATTTTGAAAATACTGAAGTTTCGGGATGATCCAGTTTTAGAATCAAAGTAATGAAAATTAAGGGTTATAATTCACTCTTGCAATTAAACAATGTATATAGCATGCAGATTAATTTAACGCTAAATCGAGGAGTTTTAACGCTAAAAAGTATATATCATTAAACACAACCTCGTAGCATTTTATAAAAAATAAAATAAAATATAAATAATTAAAAGCTGCAGTTACTGATATTTTTACCATTTTAACAGTAAAGAAATATGTTATTTATTTGATAAAATTTTATTTTTAATAGTAGATCTATTAAAATATATTATTTGTTATATTATACTAACTATACCGCACTAGACTCTAGTGCACAAAATTTAAAATCAGTTTTTTTAATGCAGTTCAGTTATATCAATAAGACAAAATAAAAATAAAATTATTTTGGAAGCACAGATGTAGTAATTTTATTATATTCTTAAGTAGTTATAAGAGCAAATGATGCAAGATGATTGCATGCGAGATTTTATGCATGTCCCAAGCTACACTAAGCAATAAAATCATTAAAAAGTTCAGAGAAATGCCCATGTTTGGATAATTTGACATCCATTTTTTTTAATTTCCTAAGCAAAAATTCAAAGTTGAGAAGGTTTCTTTAGAAAGGGGCTTCACAGAGCAAGCGTATTTGTTTATTGGCTAAAAAACCAAAATTAGATTCCAAACAAAAGAATCTAAAAGATTCTGGGTAAAAGGTTTCCAGTCATTAAGGGGTCTTCTTTACCCAAACAAAGGGATTTAAATGGGATTTTTGTATTATTGGGCTTGGGACAAAGTGACAGAACATGAAGGAGCTCAAGCGAGGGGTGGAGCTTCGGTCGATTCGTCTTCATTACAGGTGACGTTTCCGGTATCGATTGTCGTTAATAAAGTTGATTGATTTGAGGTCTACCGCAATCTCTTTGATGGCTACTTAATGAAATGCTAAAAGAAGAATCTGCTTTAAATGTCACGACGCAGATTTTGCATGTTCCAAAATTGCTAGCGAATTAGAAACGAGATAAAATGTATCATTTCGTGTTGAGTTAGACAAAGTAAGTAATAACACGCACAAAATGAATTCGTTCATTCCAGTCTGACACTGTTAGGAATATTTATATTTTCTTAACATGCAAATAGCTTTATTAATGATGTAAAAATAAAATGTAGACGGAATTCTGCTAGTTTGAATATGAAAATGAATGCAATATAAAACAATGTTTCAATATTTACACTAGGCATGAACGATCTATAAAATGTTACATCTGGCTAAAAAGATAAAAGAATCGATAGATAAATATGAGAAATTAAACCTTTCCCACTGTACATTTCAAAAATGCTGTCGCTCTGAAATACCTTTTGATTTTCATATATGCGTGCATTTTTCAAAAGGAAGGAATTCTGTTTTTTTTTTTTTAACAGCAAGCCAGAGAAGGTAAAATTAGAATTGAGTGAGGTTGATGTCCGTTTATTGTTTGATATTGTAAGGTGTTTTGTGCACGTGTTGTTATTATGCTTTATCAGAACTGACAAGTATATGAAGTGTATGCGTATGTGACAAGTATATGAAGTGTATATCGATAGATAAATATGAAGTGTATGCAAAGTAAGACAGGAACTATCTGAAAGAGAGAAGTATTCGAGCAAGAAGCTTAAATGTCCGTCATCTAATATAAGGGACTTCTGTCCTGCGTGTATCTGGTGTGGTTTCTCTAACATGTAATGTGAATATCGAATGTATATACAAAAAACGAAAAAAAATAAATATAATTAGAGCTGTCTTTTAGTTATGCTGTAAGTCTGGGGATATATTTCGGCTTTTGATGAAAATGTATGTTTTAGCATTTATGTATGAGTTTTAGTTTACAGTCATAAATAAATGCGAAAAATCACCACGTTTAGATGTCTCTGTAGGCGTAATGCCGTTTATATGGTTCAATGTGCGAATATTTGACTTCTTCCTGGTGGAGTGGAGCCTTCTCTCAAGACTTGTGGTTATCAGTGAATTAAGTGGGAGGCTTCAATACCTGGCATGGATTTGGCTAGGTACGGATATAAAATTTCTTACGCAATGTGTTTGAACCATCACACTGGCTTTATGTATGCTTAGAGATGTTCAGCAAATATAATGGATCATACTAGATTTATACGTCAGATTTAAAATTTGTTTAAGAATAAGATGCCAATAGGTCAATTTTTTTTGATACTCTGAAATCCACCGTTATGTGCAGAAAAGGCTTACATGGAAATATTATGACCTGTATGTATTTCTGTTATATCTAAATGTGAAAGTCATTTATTTCAGCGCGATAACTCCCATAAACATAAAATCATTTAACTTAAATATTGATGTGCTATCAACATGCTACCATGGTTTGATAGATCTCTAAATTTGTCTCTATTATAAAATACCTGTAACAGCATGGAGCGTCATATACAGGCTCAGGCGCAACCACCAATCAACAGAAAATCTTCTACCGTTTGAGCAAATATGGCTAATAGAAACTGTATGGTACATCTTTGCGTTTCAATACAAATAAAATGGGATGTGACGTAATTGGTCCTATCTGCCTCACAAAATGGGAACACAGACGAACTAGTGTCCCACTTTTCCCCCTTATATAGTACTTTTTTTTTCATTATATGCATTCCTCTACTGTTGCAAGCTCAAATGGATAACGTATCGAGTTTCCTGTTGCCTTGTGATTTTCTTTTAGAAACTGGAGATTTTGCAATTCTTCTTAATTTTCAGAAGATGCTAAATTTTTTTGACAACCACCTAGAATTCGTGGTTTGGGGATATTTGCTATCCCTTCTTGATTGCTAGAACACAATAAATTCATATGATGTGTTTTTATTGGGTCATTTTTACCGGGTCCAATTCGATTGCAAATGACAGCATATGGCAAGCTATACTGGATTTAGACATATTTGTCTCTGTCCCACACTCTTCTATATAGAGTAATTGGAGGAGTTCGGATTGTGGCCGGCAGCCTAGTGGAAGGAAATCCATTTAGGCACCAATATTACTAGGGAGAGTTCAGTATCCGTGGTTTGCCTGCAATATGAGGCGATGTGAAAGAAAGCCAGTGGAAGCATAAAAGCTTCAGAATCGTCTCCATTTAAAAGTTATCACCAGGAAAGTGATTTGTAGTATATTTTATATATGGAATTGATTCTGAGCGTGTACTATAATAAGTACAGTCTATGGTATCAATTGCTTTAAATAGCATGCTGCTGTAATTTTTGTGAAGTTCACAATAAATTACATTTGATTGAAAACAGTGCCATCCTGTGTTATTGTCCTTGGACCGAAAGGTTTGACTGTCGAAGATCCATCCACGAGAACGACCTCTAAAGGAAGATAAAGAGACAGGAGGTTCTTTACAATGGCGCCCGAATATATATACCGTAGGTTAGTGCAAATATGGCGGAGGTCTGAAAGTGACCCTTGTACCACTAGTACGGATTCGGTGGACTCTGGAAGATGGAGCGCCGATTTCAAATTGAAAGGATAACGACCACGAAGGATACTAACCTGGGTAAAAATAGTAGTAGCAGGGGGGCTAATCTGAGGAAAAAACAGCAGGAGGTGGTCAGTCAGATTGTCTGTTTCTCGCCAATCTGATATTAGAGGGTGGAGAATGCAGAGTCTACTTCGACGATAAGATCTTGCAATTTCGTCCCAGTAGCTCAACGGTAGAGCGTCGGCTGACCAGATAGGAGATCCAGGGTTCGATTCTCGGTTGGGACAGCAAGGTTCTTTACATCTTTTGATTTGTTTTATGCATCTTGCAAGTAAGTTTTTCATAAACTTTTTTTATTATTCCTTATAGTTTTAAATCCTCAATAAATTCAGCTTTTAGTGTGATGAAGCTTTAAAGAGATTTTATTGATTTAGCTCCCATAGGATGTATCCAGCGAGTTAGATTAGATTCAATGCAGCTGTATTAAGATTATTAGTTGATTGCGTATTCACACTGCCTTTGGGATAATATACCATTGATATATTAATCAGTGGAAACCAGGATAGTTTCTAATAAGTTTGAAATAAATTTTCCCATTAAGAAAAAGATAAAAGCTAATACACACTATTAGAATGTAGCATTATAAATAAAAAAACTACTTTTAGTATCTTCTTTATATTTCTGTATCGACTACTGAATAAAAAATTTCTATTATTATCATAATTATATTTCACTGTTATCTAGTATTATCAAGTGTTGTGTTCAATAAACAATGTTGTGCATGTTGCACTAATTCTTCCTGGGTTCTCCGATTTGTGGTAATATTTTTATAGACTAGAATATTCTCTAAGCTGCTGGACTACGTAAAGTTATTTTTATAATTTTGTAAGAAAATAATATAGTATCATATTTCGTGTATTAGTTGAACTAGGATTTAGAAATAACAATATAAATTTTATGTTAAACTTTAGCTGTGAAAGTCAGTTCTAACTGATTTCTCCTTTATGTGCAGCATTCGAAATTACAATCCCGGAAGTTTTTTATATTTGAAGAATTTCGTATTAAGAAAATTTTAATCACCAGATAGCGGGATTGGGAATTCCATTTTATTCACTCAAAGAAAACCAACTTTTATTCTCTTACTTTTCGATTTTATTTGCCTATAAAAACAACATGTGTGGGAACGATAATAGCATGTTGAGTTGATCTTATAACAAGTTTTGGGCACAATGCATTTCAGATATATATATATTTTTTTTATAAAAATTGGAATAGCTTTGGTTCTTTTCACATATATAATATACGTTACCTTACACCTTTCTGGTAGGTCGGACGGTCTGGGTCTCAACAACAACAACATATATAATATACATTGACTATGCTCATAAATTCATTGAACAATAGTTTTCCATCTAAAGTAATATAACTTAGATAATACAATAAAACATAAAAAAAATTTAAGACCTTTACAATGATATTTAAACTTAAGTAAGCATCTGACTTAAGTAATATTGTAGTAACTTTACAGTGATATACTATTAAAAAATGCAACTGACCGATATTGAACAAATTGCATATATACTGTATAAACAAGAAAGATCAATCCTGCATAAATTATGAAACACTTTCCAACTTCAATGATTATGAAACACTTTCCAACTTCAATGCAATTTCATTTAAACATCTCTAAAATGCGAAACATTCCTCGATAATATTTTAAAAATTATCACAATGCTACATTAAATTATTATATTTGAAAACTTAAAATTTCACCGAAAAAAAAGAACTTCATTCAAATGAAGTCATTGAAATGTAAATTGCCTGGTTTAAACATCTCTAAAATGCGATACATTGCTCGATAATATTTTTAAAATTATCATATACTACAATAATTTATTATATTTGAACACTTCATCGAAAACAATTGAAATATATTCAAATGACGACATCAAAATATAACAAGCCTGGCTCTCTCTATAAAAGCAGCATTTCATTCATAAACATTTTCCCATTCATTTCATTCATCACGATACTATAGTAATTTATTTTATTTAAAAACTTATGACCATGGAGGAACAAGTAATTAAACACTATTCTTAAAACTTCATCATAAAAATTCGTCCTTCTCTCTGTAAATCAATGAATATTTCATGCATATCAGCTATGCAGACTCCATGAACTAAATAATTTTGCGTTAAAGAAATGCAGCAATTCCTATACAACGCATTCTATATATTTTGCTGTTTACGTTTTCCATAAGTGAAAAATAGGCATCGTTGTAGAAATAATCAAATTTAGATGATCATTTAAACTCAAATATATTGTAATTGCGTTGTTTCAGTATGTAGATGCACATAATTTAAGTAAAAATAAAGCTGTTTCAGGACAGATACAACACTGAATATGAATTAAAAAGAACTTTAAAAATCACAATTTTGACACAAGATGGATGGCATATTTTATTTTGAAGTGGGTCACGTGATCTCTTCATATACGGGTCACGTGATCGCTTCATATAAGAGGTGAAATTACTATTTTAATTTTTATTTAAAAAACTACGAAACATGCTGAAATTTTTTTATCTTTTTTATGGGATAATTTGAATATTTCCTAAAACTTTTGAAGCAATTTGTGAATTTTAAATCCGCTTAAAAAATGTTTGAAGGATTAGGTCCCATAGGGTTCAATGTATTTCATTTTTTCAATCCGGGTTCAATCCAAAACTAATTGTCTGATATTATTTATTTATATTCCCATAGGTTCCAAAGACCATCTAAACAACATACTAAAATTTCATTTTGATTAAGTCATTTTTTCGGCAGTTATCGTGCTAACGGACAGAGAGGCAGACAGGCAGACAAACATAATGAACAAAGTCATAAACACGTTGCAACTTCGTTGTAAAGTGTTAATAATAAAAACATCATAGGTTAATAAACGCATCTCTCATATTGAAAATTATATCTTAAAATAAGTGCGTATGCCGTGATAAAGGACATTGCTGTTCTTATGACTTCCCTAGCAATTTGATATCGTATGGACAAAAAATGTAGTTTTAAATTATCTATTTGGATTTTATCTATTCGTGTCACCATAGGAGCATCATTTCATAGCTCATACCAAACTAATAACAACGGAAAAATAGGGTACAGAATCGTGATCAGATATGGAGTTAATAAAAGCCTTAGAGCAACCAAACTATTTAAAAGTGAAGTACATAATTGTGTTCTACACTGCTGGCCATCCAAAATGCAACACCATGAAAGACAAGAGATATCAAAGCCAAATTTATTGGACAAAGAACATAAAGTACAAGGATGAATTGATTGAAATACAGTCCCGTTCGACTTGTGGAACACGAAGAAATCAGTATTTTGTGCAGCCGCCATGGCTGACAATAACTGCTGCTACACGCCTCGGCATTGAAAGAAAGAGACTTTGGATGTGTTCTTGGGGTATGTCAGTCCATACTGCTTCCACACATTGCCAAACTTCATCAGTCGTAGCAGCTGGTGGTGTTTGCTGAACCAGTCGTTTGCCAATCATCGACCAGATGTGCTTAATGGGCGACAGATGTGGAGAACGGGCGGGTCAAGGGAGCAGTGGAACTTGGTGGGCACTGAAGAAATGCTGAACGATATGTGCCACGTATGGTCTCGCATTGTCCTGTTGAAACTTGGCAGCAGGCAAGCCTTAAAGGTAAGGTAAGACAACAGGCTCCAAAACTTCAGAAATATAGCGGTGGCTGTTGAGTGTACCGGAAATGCGTATTAGGGGGGTGCGGGAGTAAAATCCAATGCCACCCCAAACCATAACGCCAGGTGAAGGACCGGTATGGCGATGCATAATGCAAGAGTTATGGCGCTACTGGCACACATGATTTGCATATGAGCTAAAATTCTAATCATTTGTATTTCCTATCGAGGTCTACGTATGGTGCAAATTTCATGCTTATTGGATGCTTCCTTCATGGTGTTGCATTTTGGATGGCCAGCAGTATACTTGCACGAACTTGCAAAGAAATGCACCTTCCTATGATAAGTTTCTAGTTTATGCTGAAATAGGTGATTAATATGTTACTAGCACGATGTGAGTACAACTCGGAACTTTTGCTGCATAACCATACTCCTTTTCCCTATACTCAGTGTCTCCCTTCTTATCTTCATAATTTTTCATATCTTTGAAACTTACGTTGTAGCTTATTTATATATAAAATTTGGTATAATTTGTTGAAAAATTTTGGAAATATTACAATAAAATATAAAATTATCTTACATGTTATGCTCACAACAGCGCGATGCTGGCAAAACTTACAAAAATTCGTGACGTTGTTTTTACATTCATGTAGAAATCTATAGTTATAATAAATTTGCGTTCAGTCGGTTGAGGGGTTTTAGAGAAAACTTGGTTAAGAAATTTCGTTGTGCAACAATTGCAGACGCACAATACACGCGATACGAGACGATATTTAAAAATAAAATATCACATTACTTTTATGCGCATATAGCAGTCTGCATTTATATAAAATTTAACATTTATATAAAATATCAATTTCAGTCGGTTGGGTAGTTTCCAAGATATTAATATATCGTAAAAATTACATATTGTTACGAACGCACAATATTCCCTTTGGCGCCTCATCTTTCGTCTGTTTCGAAGGGCAGGCGAAGAAAACACAGTCCATGACGTGCGCCCAGGGTTTCCAGGATTTTCCAGTTAGATGAAGGGTTTCCAGATTTGGCGATTTATCGTCAATTTGTCGACTATCGGGACGTTACAGAAAATTCTCGATAGAACGATTATTCTTTGGAATATTGAGATTTCCAGAAGTTTCTATGAAGATACTATAAATAGGAGCCATCACTGAATCGGTGAGGAGAGTTGACAATATAAAAGCTGCAGTAAACTGTGACTTTTGTCAATGTTTTGAGAATAGTAGCTGTTGTTTTGTTGTTGTTGAGACCCAGAGACCGTCCGACTTACCAGAAAGGTGCAAGGTAACCGTTTGGGCGGCCGGGAAGTGCCACCCAATTTAGATCGGAATCCAATGGGGTAGACATCCACAGGGACCGTACCCTCCTTCCTCTACCACCAACCTTTCGGAAGGACTTACGGACCCACATGTTTAACGTGATCGTACTCCGCATGAACACGGCGGCAGTTGTAGCAGCGTGCAAATCCATCGCGCAAACCACCGGGCTACCGCCCCTGAAATGTGCCAACAGCACGCAGTGTTCCCAGGTGGTCACCCACCGAAGTACTAACCGCGCCCGATGCTGCTTGACTTCGGTGATCTAACGAGAACCGGTGTTTTCAGCACGGTAGGACCGTTGGCCAGCTGTTGTTTTGTGAAATTACTTTCGCCAACATTCTGTGAATAATATCAGCTATTTTATGAAATTGGTGGAGCATTTAAAGTGCTGTTTGATTGTGTATTTTTCCTGTTTACTTTGTGCTTGTGAGTAAAAGTAAGTTATCCAGAAAGTTAGACTCGTTCTCGTATCCTGCGTGTACACACAAGATTCTACAGAACACGTTCGTAACAGTATGCTTATATTGCCTGCGACTCGCTTCAAATGTAAAAACAAAATTTCCAATTTATTTTCGTTATCGTATGGCAACCTAAATTGTACAAGTTTGGTGTTATTTGGCTTAGTAATTTTGAAGAATACAAGGATACATTGATTTGGCGACAAACGAAGGTAACGCTAAAAATTGTTTAGTCTTAATAAGCACTATAAAAAATGCATATATTTTACATTTGGTATACAAGTATTTATTTTACAAGAATTTTCAACATGAAAATAATACTCCCCTTTAGCGGCAGAAGCAAAAAAGTATTTTTAATAAAATTGAATAGTAGTTTTAACTTATCAAAATAAATCAAAGTCAATTTTCGATACAAGAATGTTTCTACCGTGTTATTGAGCTATCTCATCAGTTTTGTTGTCAGTACCTAAATTACACCATTATAAAATGTTAAAGTATTTGTTACTAAATATCTGATGATTATCCAATTTCTTCAATGTCAAACAAATCAGTGAAAAGAAAATATTTACATAATTTTAAATCATTCTTAAATGTAATGTTGTATGGGGAAAAGTGATTAGAATGGGAACATATTTTAATTGTATACTTTATATCATTCAATTTCTGAAAATGTAAATACTCTTCTACAATACCATTCTAGTGAAGTCTTGTGCCATTAAATTGATGACATTTCTCTCTATTTTGATATAATTTCAGGACTGAGAATGTATTTATTGATACATTAAAAAAAATTCGATAATTCTCGAAATCCCGGGAGATTTCAGCATTCTGCTATCAAGCTTGAATTTTGGTATCAGGATTCGATATCGGTATTCCGAGATTACTATCCCTGTGTTGCATACTTTCATGACTTATATTTATTAAGAATCCCCCTATATTTGTTAAGAATCGTACTTGCATAATGCTTATCTAATTGGTAATAAATTAGTGCATAGTTAAGCCTCAAATTTCTGTATTTTATATATTTTGCAATATAATGCAATCCAGTAGAGTGAAGCCTTTTGCAATTCAACTGAGTTATTAAAAATATTTCTTATTCTAAATCATGCATCATATGAAGAGGAGTAATATGGCAAAAAAGTGGAATTTCTTAAAAAATTAAACTTCCAAGTTTGATAATGATGCGATGGGGCATGACTGTATTTCTACTTTTAAAAGAGCAACTTATATAAACATGTAATTAGGTGAATAAAACTTTCAACATTAAATTTGCCATTAAAATTAAGCAGTATTGCAAATCAAATTAAACATTTGTATCGAAATCTTCTCGTAAGATTTTTGCTGGTCCTAAAAAAAGAAAGGGCAAGTAGAGTTTTTACCATGTGAATATTTGTAGATAAAAAATTGTACCTGCTTAAATGTATTGTTTAAATTAGAAATAACAAACACGTGATTCAAGCTTCCAACAGTATATGCATTTTGCTGGTATATTGCAAAACACTATTAAAATCTAGGTATAATGACTTTTTAATTTATATGGAATATACGAAATTATATAATATATTCAAATGTAGTTTCTTATTGATTATAGACATTTAAATTTATCAAAATTAAATTCTGAATTAAATTCAAAACTAAATTCTGATTTAAATTCTGAAATATTAACTGAAATATAGATGTTTGTTTGATTAAAATGGAAAACACTGAAACCTAAATACAGCCAAAATTGAAAATGATATGTAAAATATCTTGTAGCTTACATTTTATGAAGAATTTTAAAAGCCAGAATTAGTATATATTCGCCCATAAGTATTTACGTATATATACTTCATTCCGTCTATCGTGTTCCAAAAAGACTAACCAAAAACACATTCCGTAAAGGAGTACGTACAAAAAAAAATTAAATATATCACGAATTCAGTTAGAGATTTTCATTTATTTAAAGCTCTTGTCAAAATTAAAAACTTACCAAAAAGTAAATTAAGCTTGGAAGTGAAACATAAATCCTGTAACCCTTATTTACCCAAGGAAAGGATATGGATAAAAGAGATTGCAATATCGATTGATTTCATCACCAGCCTTACTGAAAAGGTAATTAACTCAATGTTGAATTTAATTTTCTGTTCTTCAAATAAAATTATTTCGTCGCAATACACTTACGGTTGTGTCATAAAGCAATAAAAAATATTTTAATATATTTACCTATTTATTTCAACTGGAAAATATCAATCAGATTACAAAATAAAAAATATTTTTACATCAAGATTATTTTCTTTCACCGGGAATATATCAACTTATTAAATATGAAATATTGGTTGATTATACTTTTATTTTATTAAGTAGATTACTAAAATAATTTCTTTCAAAATTCCTTCTTAAACGAATTTGAAAAATGGGATGCACAATCTGTTGAAAGATAATTACTTTCAAACGTGAATTAAAACTGTAATTCTTTAGAAAATTAAATTAATGGCAAATATGTTGCTCTATAACATAAATTCCATCATTCGTACTGAGATTATGCAAGTAATCATTGTAATTTTGAATTTTTCTCATACTTACAAAATAAAATATTCGTTATATTTTAAGTTCATACAAGCACATTTAAAAATTAAAAAAAAAATATTGTTTTTTATTTTACTATCCAAATTAATGCATTTCTATTTGTATTTTCTAGCTGTTACATATGAGTTCTAAAATTTTCATATTATGAAAGCACCGCCCATGATTTGTCAATTAGTCTCTGCTAAGCAAAGGCTCTGGTATTTTTGCCTACAGTGAATAGATACAAAAAACAAATAAAATCGAAACGTTATAAAATAGCGATGCAATCGCATTGGGAAAATTAACGATATAGACTACAGAATAGTTTCAGTTAAAATTAGGTATATTCATAATTTTATAACATGTTATGTAAGAGAAATTGCAATACCCATTTTAGACGATTAGATATCCTAACAAGCCAGGGTATATATATATCCATAAGCGATGAATTTCAGATGATCCCTGGCAATCCACTGTTACATAATAGCGTTGTAGCCGATTGTATGTAAAACAGCAGATACATTTTTAAAATCCTTGATTTTCAAAAGTAAACATTTAAAGCTTTAAGGTCACAATTTCTTTAAGTATCCTCGGGGTACGTGAAAACGGTAACGTGGGCTGTCGAAGGATGCAATTTAAAATTATAAAATGGATCTCTCTCTCTTTTTCCAAAAGTATCTTTCCTAAGCCGGTGGCAGAGCAAAGGTCACCAGATACAGCTCGATAATTACCAAAAATTCCTCAATTAACATTCCACCAATATACCTTTAAAAATGACAGATTTAAAAGAAGTCTTGAAATTCCCCTTTTGAAATTAAACATTCCTCTCCAAGCTGAATATAGTGGGCACCCGTATGTGTGAGACTTGAGGAGCGCGGAGTTCCTCTTCTTGAAACGATTCAGATTTATACCTGGAAGTGAGAACGATATTCTCCACTTATAGTGGCAGACTTGTATGCACGCGGAAAATTCACCACTTTTTTGGAAACGATTATATTTGACAACAGCAGCTCAGTTTATTACCTTGAGTGTTTCAGTTCTTAAACACATAAGAAATATTTGCTCAACCATATATATATAACAGTATGCTACACCACCAAAGGGGTTTACATCACAAAGATATTATGGAATAAATTATTTCTTTAAGAGACGGTGGTCGAGTTAATAAGTACATGTACGCAGTAGTCGCAGTAACCCACCAAATGTATCTCACAAGTGCGAGCCAACTTACCGTATTGGACCGGGGCCCTCGGGATTATCTCTTTCCGTCTTCTCTTACCACTTCGCTTTCTCCTTCGCTTTTCTCCTTCGCTTAAGGAAGAAAAGAGGAATCGCAATAGCCCCGATTGAACTCTGTTGAATTCTTTCAAATTATTTTCCCCATAGCGGAGTTCTATGGCATTCGCCAGGGCTACAAAGTCCAGACGTTTCTCGGCCTGGATCGTCTTTAAAATATCAGCCGCAGAACCTCGAAGCGATCTATTTGGCTTTTCTTCTTTTAGTCCCACTCGTTTGCTTCTGCGATGATGTCAAATTGCGTAATGTCAAATGTGGTCAAAATGATGTCAAATTGCGGAGTTATATAATCAACTTGTTCGCTATGTTCAGTATCTGAATCGGAATTCTCATCCGGCAGCTCCTGAAGAAGTTTAATAATTTCCTGTGGGCGAAGGACACTTTGGCGTGACATTGAGCAGAACATTCGGAAAATCATAAATGTTTGAGAAATGTTCCTAGTAATTAAATGGATAACGAACAAAGAAAGCTTCGAGCAAATCAACGGAAATAAAATGACACCAGAGTCATTCCACGTGAAATGAGCACAGCGGGTTGCTCAACCATTTTATTATTTTGTATATTCCTTCCATGGTTAGTACCATTTGTGTGTATACCAAAACCGCTTTTAGTTTCTTCTATTTGTCGCCATTTTTGATCTGAGCCTATTTTTACTTGCTGGGGCTGGGCAAAATTCAGATTTTCTGGGGTTCGTGGAAATGACTATGATTCGATAATTATCCAAGATAAATGAACAAACTTTGTTCTCCTAAAAGTAAACATTTTGAGCTTTTAGAATAGGTATTTAAGTTGCATCTAGTTTTCAGTTTAACAAGCTTAAAATGGACTTCAATTTAGAAAATATGAACGTCAAAATTGTCATTTTCAGGTGTTATAACTCCAGAACGGCTAAATACCAAGAAGTAATAGATTTTTCACACAAACTAGAGGGAAACAGCTTTTAGCTCATCTTGAAAAAATTTTATTTTTAAGAGTCCTTTCTACCTTTTTTAACACTAAACCTGCCCCAAATCAAAACATTGTATATTTCAAGGTCAAATATCTTGAAAAGGGGACCAGATAAAAATTTGAATTTTTTGTATTAACTACCCTATTGGTACCATATAAATGGTATGAATTTTATTTTGTGGTTCAGTGTAGCTTTATAAATATGAGGACTCAAAATGTGGTAGAAAAGCACTCTCAAGATAAATAAAAAATTATGCATTTAAACTATTATGGGCAAATGTAGTTTTATATACCATTAAAAACAATTAGTTATATTATATTTTGAAATTTTATGTATTGAACATACCTCACATGCCTATAATAATATATTTGTCCATAATAATAGTCTAAAAGCATAACTTTTTGTTTATCTTGAGATGCTTTTCTTGAGATCTGAGGAAAAAATATTATTTCTTGGGATTTAGCCTTTCTGGTGTTATAGGCACCTGGAAATGACGATTTTGAAGTTAATACTTGCTGAATGTAACTCCATTTTCAGCTTGTCAAACTGAAGACTAGATGCAACTTAAAGACCTATTCTGGAAGATCAAGATATGTACTTTTAGAGGAAAAAAAGATTGCTCAGTTATCTTGGATAGTCATCGAGTCTTGGATAGTTATAGTCATTTCCGCGAATCCCAGAAAACTCGAATTTTGGCCCGCCCCGATAAGTAACAATAAGCCCAGATCAAAAATGATGGCAAATAAAAAAAAAACTGAAAATGGTTTTGGTATACACACAAATGGTACTAACTATGGTAGGAATATAAAAAAAATATTAAAATGGTGAGCAACCCTCTGTGCTCACGTTGAATGACTCACCACGAACAAGACATGTGATAACATGCATCTGGACAACAGATGTTTTTATTCCCCTATCATCTAAGAAATTGACGCTATGTGTTTCCGTATGTCCAAGTGTTTCGATGTTTCGCCAGGTGTTTCGGTTATTCGCCAGTTATTTCGGTGTTTAAACTCAGGCGTTTTGGTGGCCAAATGTTTCGATGTCTACATTCCGACAAGTTTTTGTTCTGAGTTCGGATGCAAATAAAATATACAAATAATTTTTTCGGTGGATATTCTAAACAGAATATTCTCAAACCTGCGAAATGAAATTGACCGGTTTGGTAATTCTAAGTGTCACACTGTTTTAGTGACGAAAATTATTATTGGAGTTGAACGAAATGTTATGTGCGTGGAGTTTCCACTTATTTAGGAAAAGTCAAAATATATCAAGTTAATAAATAGAATAAAAATGTATGTAAGGAAACAAAACCCAACAACTGTTAAAATAACCACTTTGGTAATTCTAGTGTGAAACACATTATTTCAATTTTATTTATAATTTGTTTCACGGCTTGAAGGTCACAGAACAGGCAATTGAATTCAAAGCTCTTCACAATTATGTCTATTTAAAGGTACAATATGATTATTAGAACCTGGTTCAAATATCATTAATTTCAAAATAAGTTTATAAATTGATTGTGAATACAATTTGGGAAATAAAAGTTATTACGAATCATGTACAAATGCAAATTAAAAGCTAAAGCAATTAACGCGTATTTAACATTTTATATTAAAAAATTAATTAGCGAAATAATTATTAGAATCTAAAAATAATCAATTACCATTCACTGGAGATGGGAGGTTTTAAAAAAAAAATTACATATCTCGCTCTATCGCATAAATTAATGGAGCATATTCACAAAGTCATTAGAAATGGTTGTTATTTTTCTTTTAGCAGTGTTGTTTGCTGGCTTGTCTCATATTCTTTAACAGAAACTTTATACCAGTGGTATAGCCATACAGTAATTAGAAAGATGTTTTTTGAATCCTGCTAAATGTAGCAAAACAAGTAACATGAGCAATAATAAAAGTTCAATCATAAATTAATCGAAACTAACTAAAAAATCAAAGCAAAAACTGTAAAGAATGTGATAATATTATTTCTTAAATGGAAAGTTTTTGTTTTGTTGGTGTTGTTTTTCACCACACTTCATGTGTCCCAATTTTCTTTTCAACATTCAATTTTTAAGGAATTGACATATAGAATATAAGGATCAGATAAAAACAATTTTAATTAAAAGCTTCACATTAATTAAACAAAGCACAACTTTTCTGTGACCATTACCTCAAAATGGCTCGTTCCCTCATTTATCCTTCACTTACTCTTAATGATTACAAGTCGCTGAAAACCAAATCAATGGCAAAAAACATAACAATAAATAAATGCTAAAATATCCGTAAACACAAGGTAAAAGGTTTTGAGACAGAAAAATTGGTCTTTTATATTTTATTTATTAAAGATCAAAAGAGGTTTTTAGGAAGACATGAAATTAAATATGATTGGCCGTCCAAAATAATAAAAGGATTTGCTTCTGAGAATTTATTTTATTGCCATTGTGCTATGACAAAAACTTAGTTGTTTTAATTAACTTTTAACTACTTTTGTGATATTTTTAAAAACAATTTTTTATATAACTTTTGTTATCTGATGTTCTGGTAAATTAATATATTTCGTAAAAATAATGAAATATGCATAGTAGAAATATGTAAATTTTCAGAACAGTACGAATATATAATGCCTTTCTCAAATTGAAAAAATATCTACATTTTGAAATTTTTATAAGAAAACAATTAAAATTAAAATTGGCTGTTTAAGTAGTTGATGGTAGTTTAACACTCCCGTAAAAGCAACGTACCACAAATATAAAGACGTTAGTAGGAGTTTTTCTGTTATTTATTAAAGAATGGATATGCAAAAGTAAATGGATAGAAAAAAGAAAAATGATTGATTACGACATGTCCTTGTCTACGCACCTTTGTTTTGAAAACATTTTCAAAGAACCCATTTTTAATTAACCCTTTACAACAAAGTTGAAAAGTGTTTATGACTTTGTTCATTCTGTCTGTCTGTCCGTTAGCACGATAACTGCCGTAAAAATGACTTAATCAAAATTAAATTTTAGTATGTTGTTCAGACTGTCTGTAGGACCTATGGGAATATAAATGAATAATATCACCCAATTAGTTTTAGATTGAACCGGGGTTGAAAAATTGAAATACATTGAGCCCTATAGGACCTAGTTTTTCAAACATTTTTTAAGCGGATATAAAATTCACAAATTGCTTCGAAAATCTTAGGTAATATTCAAATTGTTCCATAAAATATATAAAAAAAAATTCAGTGAAATATATTCAGTAGTTTTTTAAATAAAAATTAAAATAATAATAACACCTCTTATATAAAACGATCACGTGACAATGATATGAAAAGATCACGTGATCCACTTCAAAATGATATATGGCATCCATCTTGTCTCAAAATCGTAATTTTTAAAGTTATTTTTATTTCATATTTAGTGTTGTATCCGTCCTAAAACCACTTATTTTTGCTTGAATTCTGTGCATCTACATACTGAAACAGCGCAATTACAATATATTTGAGTTTAAATGCTCATCCACATTTGATTATTTCTACATCGAAGCCTATTTTTCACTTATGTAAAATGTAAACAGCAAAATATATAGAATGAGTTGTATTAGAATTGCTGTATTTCTTTAACACAAGATAATTTAGCTCATGCAGTCTGTATAGCTGATATGAATGAAATATTCATTGATTTTACAAAGAGAAGGACGATTTTTTTCGATGAAGTTTTGAGCATAGAGTTTAATTACTTGTAGCTCCTTTGACTTAATTTTTAAATAAAAAAAATTATTATAGTATTGTGATGAATTAAATGAATGGGAAATTGTTTATGAATGAAATGCTGCTTTTATAGAGAGAGCCAGGCGTTTTATTTTTTCTATGATGTCATTTGAATGAATTTCAGTTGTTTTCGATGAAGTTTTCAAACATAATAAATTATCGTAGTATTATGATAATTCTGAAATTATTACTGATGAATGTATCGCATTTTAGAGATGTTTAAACCAGGCAATTTATATTTCAATGCCGCCATTTGAATGAAGTTCATTTTTTTCTATGAAGGTTTAAGTTTTCAAATATAATAAATTAATGTAGTATTGTGACAAGCTTTAAAATATTACCGAGGAATGTATTGCATTTTAGACATGTTTAAGTAAAATTTCATTGAAGTTGGAAAATGTTTCATAATTATTGCTTTAAACATGATTGATCTTTCTTGTTCTGTTTTAATCCAAATGTAACATGTGAGACAGATGGTCATAAAAATTTTTCTTTACAAATTTAGGCACTCCAACAGTTAAAAACAAGAAAGATCAATCATGCTTAAAGCATTGATTATGAAACACTTTCCAACTTCAATGCAATTTTATTTAAACATGTCTAAAATGCAATACATTCCTCGGTAATATTTTAAAACTTATCACAATACTACATTAATTTATTATATTTGAAACCTTAAACCTTCATCGAAAAAAATTAACTTTATTCAAATGACGGCATTAAAGTATAAATTGCCTGGTTTAAACATCTCTAAAATGTTATACGTTCCTCGGTAATAATTTTAGAATTATCATAATACTACGATAATTTATTATATTTGAAAACTTCATCGAAAATAAATGAAATCCATTCAAATGACGTCATAAAAAAATAACACGCCTGGCTCTCTCTATAAAAGCAACATTTCATTCATAAATAATTCCCCCATTCATGTCATTCATCACAATACTATAATAATTTATTTTATTTAAAAATTAAGACCATGGAGCTGCAAGTAAGTAAACTCTATGCGTAAAACTTCATCGAAAAATATCTTCCTTCTCTTTCTAAAATCAATGAATTCATATCAGCCATGCAGACTCCATGGACTAAATGATTTTGTGTTAAAGAATTACAGCGATTCTAATACAACTCATTCTACATATTTTGCTGTTTACATTTTACATAGGTGAAAAAATAGGCTTAATAGTAGAAATAATCAAATTTGGAAGAGCATTTAAACTGAAATATATTGTCATTGCGTTGTTTCTGTATGTAGATGCACAGAATTTAGGCAAAAAGAAAGTAATTTTAGGACGGATACAACACTCAATATGAATTAAAAAGAACTTTAACAATCACGATTTTGACACAAGATGGATGCCATATATCATTTTGAAGTGGGTCATGTGATCGTTTCATATCATGGACACGTGATCGCTTAATATAAGAGGTGTTATTATTATTTTAATTTTTATTTAAAAAACAACTGAATATATTTCGCTGAATTTTTTTTTATATATTTTATGGAACAATTTGAATATTGCCTAAAATTTTCGAAGCAATTTGTGAATTTTAAATCCGCTTAAAAAATGCTTGAAAAATTAGGTCCCATAGGGCTCAATGTATTCCATTTTTTCAACCCGGGTTCAATCCAAAAGTAATTGGGTGATATTATTCATTTATATTCCCATAGGTCCTATAGACCGTCTGAACAACATACTAAAATTTCATTTTGATTAAGTCATTTTTACGGCAGTTATCGTGCTAACGGACAGACAGACAGACAGACAGACAGACAGAATGAACAAAGTCATAAACACTTTTCAACTTTGTTGTAAAGTGTTAAAAAAGTAGAGTTTAGTATAAAACGAAAATTAAAAGGGGTTTAATTGCGCATTCAATCAAAGGGAATAAGTATATGACAATAAGATGAATAAGGACTCCAGTCGAGATAAAACCAAGGAAGAAAATTTTGTATGCAAAGGCTTTCTATACGATGTATTATTATGATAAACCTGAAAATAATTTATATGGACTTAATATTATAATTATGATGCACCAGAAATCAATTATATAGAGATTTAATATTGTAATTTCGAAACACTAGAACATTAAATGAAAGGATAAGTCAAATACACCCATTTTATGGGCCGCAATATATAGTTAATAGTTACCAAATATTACATATATTTATGGAAACAAATAGCAAATATTACATATTTTTATGGAAACAGATAGCAAAAATTACACACTTCTTATGGAAACAGGTAGCAAATATCACTTTTCCAAAATAATAAATATTCTGGAATATAGTTTTATGGTTTTTATTTTATAATTATTATCGCTATCCAATTATTTTTAATTTCTTTGAGTTCACGTACTTATAAATAATGCTTCATATATTTTTTATTTTTGTCTAATTTTTTTTATTATTGGAGAGATATCTAACGACATTAAATTTACCAATGATTTGATAAAAACTACGTTTTTTAATACAACGAGTTAATAATAAAATATTAATAACTAGTTTGGAAGAATGTGCATTATTAATGGATGTATATAATAACACTTTAAAATGAAGAACACATAGAAGAAAATATAGTATATCATTAAAACATCTTGACATAAGCATATCATAGAATCCGTGATATTTCTTCCATAGAGGAATAAATATGAGTTAGAGAATATTGATAAGATCCCCTCCGACGTGTGGAACACCAAACTGCTTATTTCTGTATTTAATTTTCGAAAAGTGCGAAATTTAGTAATTTTTTAAAGGATATGAAGAAAAATTAAGGATATAGTTTTATTTATCAAAGATTTCTAAAGCGGCTTTGAAGTTTTCTTTTATATCAAAATAATTAATCAAGTCCTAAAGGATGAGTTCTTAAGAAAGTCTCTATTTAGATTGTTTTATTTTTTCTTTTGCTTGGTCGCGCAGGATCGGAAGCCTTTTAAAGTTAGAGGGAAAGAGATAATTTATAGTATCACGCCTGTTGCGCAGTTTAATTTACCCTTGCTTTAACTCCAGGCACTAGTACCTTATAGAAATCATAATTATTGAACTTATGAACTCATTAACTTCATTTTTGGTTTGGATCAGTTTGTAATATTCAAATAAATACCTGTTTAATTATGAAGAACGGATTGTTAGTCAGATTTTATGGATTGAGAGATTTTGAAGGTCAATTACTTCTTCAAAACACGAAAAGTATATATATATATATATATATATATTGTCTAATATATTTATCTATTGACAGTATGGATTCCGTTCAATATTTTTATTAAGTAAAATTTTAGGTCTTTTCGAATGTGTTAAGATGGAAACTCTGGACGATAATATTTTAGATCGCAAGCTGCAAGTCGATTTGTAGAAACATAGCGCGCCAACACGTATTAACTAAAAAACTAATTTTAATTAAAAACAAATCTTAACGACGCGTTTTTTCTCCGCAGCTGACATACCAATGTACAAAACCATACTATAACGGTTTGTTCAATGATGAAATTCTTCAGCTAGAATTTGAAAATATTTGCCTGTGAGTGACATTCCGGTATTTTTATAAAAGTAAGGAGTTTAAATTTTTATACGGTTCCTTGAGAAAAAGAAGTTCAGAAATTGTCATTCTGTACAACAAATATTTAAAAGGGGGGAATCTTCAGTGCAAGTATCTACAATGTTCAGCTCGTTATTGATTATAGAAATTTAGAGGATCATGTCCCTAAGAATTTGAGATCAACTGAATAAAAAATTGCTCAGATGTGTTTCTTTTAAAGTGTGGTTTTAATTTGCAGTCAACCCTGGCAGCACGGGGCAGGTTCTTTTGAAATATAGTATAATGTATAACGAAAGCATTGTGAATTTTTAACGGGAGAGTTCGTTTCAAGAATGCCTGAATAGGAATCAAACGTTTATGAGATGATGTCCCTCTATGCTTGTGTGTGTGTATGTGTGATAATGAGTCTGTGGAGACGATATCTGGCGAATGAAATTTAGTACAAAAATTACAATCTGTGAATACTGGAAACTTATTGTTTTTAAAAGCAATCGAACATTCAGAATCCCCTAAATTTCCGAGTGAAATTTGAAAAAAATCATCAAAAACTTAGAACCTTTAATAAAGTTATGTAAATATTCATTTCTTATGGAATTTTTCATTAGAAAATGATTAACAAAAACTTTATAACGCTAGCATGAACCGTTCTGGAGATATTGCGCATTTTTCAAATAAATTTATCAAAAAATCACATAAAATAAAAAATATATATTAACTATAGTAAACTATGTTCACTTTATGTAATATCATGCGATAAATTTAGTGATATCATTCTCGTGAATCTGGCTCGTTTCATTCATGAGAAAATATACTTTGGGTAACACTTTTGTATTTGGACTCCAGTAGTCATTTATCTGCTATAAGAATAACTTATTTCTCCGTCCATAACGTTTGACAACATATTTAGAGGAATACAGAAAACTTAGCGACGTTTTAAATGTTGCCAAATTAACGAAAATGTCTCCAAATGGATAAAACTGATGCTAATTCAATGAAAATGACGACTAATTGATGAAAGTCCAATACCTTGGAAACAACATAAGAGTAGAGTATAAGAACAACTCATTTCTCCGTCCGTCCTTCCGTAACGCTTGAAGAGAAATTTAGCGGGATATCGCTAACTTGGCGGCTATTTTAAATGTTGCCAAAGTGACACAAATGTCGCCAAATTGATAACAATGACGCCAAATGGGAAGTAATGTTTCTCAAATTCTAATTTCTGTCATATAGTGGACATGTCTTCTAGTATATAATAAATGCTCTTCTCTCCGCTTGTCTGTAACATTTTTGATGCATTTAGCGAATTTGGCGAATAATTTAGCATATGATCGCCAACTTGGCGATATTTCGCCCCTGATTGACAAAAATATCGTCACGATTTCAAAAATGACGCTAAATTAATGAAAACGACGCCTAATTGATGAATTAATTATTAAAATATTTCAATATATGGACTATATCGCTTACTGAGGATGCTATCAATATTGATAATTGTTTATTTAGAGTTGCGCAAAATGCAAGTTAATTTGGTACTTTGAAATAGTTTGACGTGTTGTCATCCGGAAAATCGCCAAATGTACAATTCAACTATATAGTGCCGTAGATCTTATATATTATTTTTTGACTAAAAAGGATTAATTTCATTGCATTATACAGTGTGTCCCAAAACCATTGATCTCGGCTTCTATTCCTTAAATATTGATCTTAGACATATATAATAAATTGCAAAGTTGCGTTAAAAAGGTACATAATTTTATGAAATCGATTAAAATATTCAATGGAATTAAATTTTAAGAAATACAAATTTAAATTTTTATTCGGCCCCCGTACAGAAACATTTCCAATGAGTAAAATGTGCCCCATACACTAATAAGGTGATGTACAAAATTTCAACATTTTATCATAAAAAGTCCCAGAGATATGAAAAAACAAAAATGCTGATTTAAACCACTTTTAGATGCATCGACATGGGTTCTCACAGGGGAAAAACCATGTCGACAAATCGCGTTTCAGGAGTCATACACAAATTACGAAAGAAAACAATGATTACATAAATAAATAATAATTTTGTTATTTATTGGTACAAAAGTATCTACACTGTGTAGAAAGACTAACTTTATACAAAGATTACAAAGCTTCTTCAAAATGTTTTCCATCCATGCCAAAGATCCATTAAAGATAAGAGGCAGATATTATTTGCCTGTGATGTATTTCTGCGTTGCGTCATTTGCACTGTAGCTGCGAACATTTACATTTTAATTTGTGATTAATCCCTCACCAAATTTGTTTAAACATATCTCTGGGACCTTTTATCATAAAATGCTGAACTTTTGTACATCACCTTATTAGTGTATAGGGCACATTTCACTTATTGGAAATGTTTTTGTACGGGAGCCGTATAAAAATTTAAATTTTGTATTTCTTCAAATTTAATCCCCTGAAAATTTTTATCAGTTTCATAAAATTCTGTACCTTTTTTTACGCAAATTTGTAATTTATTATATATGTCTAAGATCAATATTTAAGGAATAAAAACCGAGGTCAATGTTTTGAGGAAACCCTGTATAAGGAAAGTCATATGCTTTCCACGTCAGGTTTTTTTTATGTTATTTCTATTGTAATAACTTCATGAATATTGTGATTTGCACATTTTTTTTCCTATATAAATTATCGACCTACTAATTTTTATGAAAATAAAAAAATAGAAAAAATTAAATAAAAGTATTTCGCTTTTATTTTAACAAACTCGCAAACTCAAAATATGTGTCTAAAACTAAAGGCCAAAGCTGGAAATATGAGGTCAACTATAGTGAAATACCCTGTATGATATTCGTGTTTTCTACAGTGGTAGTACGGATAATTTGAAGAACACGATGTGCTATGTGTAGATTAGCGATTCAGCCCTATCTTTAACAGCAAGTATTAATCAGCCCATTTCAAAATAAAAAGCTCTTATTTTGGATTAAATATATAAGGATTTCTACTATTTCATCAAAATATTACTTCATGTGTTCAAATTACACACATTGTTGTTCCGTATGTCTCAATTTTCTGTGTAAGTTTATGGATCCGATACGAAATCAAATCTGTAATATTTAATTATCCTTGAAGACAACTTTAAATTGACGTTAATATTATTTCCGCACATTACTTAAATTAATACATTTTTCAAAGATAAGGTTGAGAGTATGCAAAATATATCCAACAACTGTGAAATTCTTTATGCCCCCGTGTATTAGTGCAAGCCACATGCAAACATGTTACATTCATTATCTAGTAACATCCGATTGAGTTATTTTAGGAAAATTTATTTTGGAGTATTTATTCCGCCTTTGCATTTTACTAGTAATAAACAGTTGCGCCAATTTTTACGCAAACGATCGCAAGAAACGAACACAAACAGCAGAAATCGAAACATTTTATTAAAACTTTCTTGTTAGGGTCGCAAAACTTACAGTGCTAAAAGCAATATACCGCGATTGTATCTTTCAAATAACAGACCTAGAATATATAGTTCCATACTTTTGAAAAGGTTGAATGTATAAAATTGGACCCCAGCGACTGCAGCGATTCAAAATGCATCTATTCTCGGAGCGTTATCGGGATAGCGAAAGAAAAAGAGAAAGGGTCTATCCCCCTCTCAGTGGAGCGACTGCAATAATGAGCAGTTGCAGAGCACGCTGTTATCACAGCAGGGCACTAGCAAGATGTTATTGAATATCGTTACAGCGACGACGTCGTTTTGCATTTTATTATCTGAATAAATTTAGAAGATTGCTCTGGATGACAACCACCTCCCTCTGCTTGACAAACTAAAAAATATGCCCCCCCCCCATACCGAATCAATCGATTGCGCTCCAAAAAGACGCGCAGATTTGCTATTTTGCGAATCTATTACTCCGTCTTCTAGCTAGTTATTTTTTCCATTAATGAGGGACTGCTTTGTGTTTTTGAAGATTGTGTCTTTTATTAATTATTTTCTTGTTCTGTTGTTTTGACGGGGTTTTTTTCTTTAATATTTCTAATGAAATGACAGAATGTGAAATGATAACATAACGTTCATAGCTTTTGAAGTGTTAATGTTAATATAGGATTATTTGGACCAGCTATACAACCCAGTCTACTGTTGCTGCTTTTTCACATTTTTATAAAAAATGTAATTTAAACAATATTTTAATAAAATTAAAACTGGAGAATTTTTCGAACTCCCCAATTTTTTCCGCCCGGCAAAAGAAAATCAGGCACTGTTAGAGTTTATCCTGTACTCAATATAAGTGTGTAAAAAATTAATCTTCTCTATTTTAGCAGGGGTTCCTAAAATATTTAGAATGATAAGCCATTTTAGACAATTAATTTAATAATTTATTTTTATTGCCTTTATCAATGGAAAAATACAGTTCCCGAGTTTTGGATAAACAATATTATAAACATGCCGACCCTGTTGCAAAGATGTCTAAGGCAAGTACTTCTTCGTGTTCTTTCGGCCGCCGGTTCGATTCCCACCTACGGCCATGGATGTTTTAGCGTCCATTAAGGACGTAGTATGTTCCGCCCCCTCTGCTACGTCGGGGCAACGTCATTTGACGGCAAAATTGTTCACGATCTATCATCTAAAAATAGGCGAATGATTGGACGATGAAGCGCTTGACTATTATATATATTTAAACACACACACACACACACACACACACATACATATATATATATATATATATATATATATATATATATATATATATATATATATATATATATATATATATACATATATGTATATACTTCTTCTTCTTTAAGAGCGTAACAACCTGTTACAGGTCTTAGCTGCCTCGACGGCACGCCTCTTCCAACACGGTCGGTCCAAAGCGACTCTTTGCCAGTTTTTAATTTTTAAAATGTTGATGTCATTCACAATGTCGTCTAACCATCTAGTCGAAGGTCTGCCCTGGGCGCGGGTACCCCCAGGGTTCTTAAAAGTGTACAATCTAGTCGGGTTGTTTTCAGGGGTTCTCCAGACATGTCCGAGCCATCTCAATCTGTTACTTCGGATGATTTGTGTAACTTGAGGCTCTTTGTAGAGTCTATAAAGTTCAAAAGTATATCTGGTTCTCCAGTATCCTTGTTCTTGAACAGGCCCGAATATAGTTCTTAACACTTTTCTTTCAAAAGTCTCCAGGGCACGCTGGACGTCTAAATTTGAAGTCCAAGTTTCGCTAGCATACAGCAACACAGGTAGTATAAATGTCTTGTATAGTCTCATTTTAGTTCTTCGGCTAACAAGCCTGGATCTTTATTTTTTTTTTTAGTCCAAAGAAACATTTATTGGCCGATTTTATTCTGTAGTTAATTTCGGCTTTCAACAAGTTTTGGTCATTGATAGTAGCTCCAAGGTATTTGAATTCACTAACCCTTTCAAATATATGACCATTTATGCAAAAAGGGTTGTAGTTCCCAGACGCGGACGGGACTTCCTTAAACTTTGTCTTATCCTCATTGATAGTGAGGCCCATGTCTGTAGCAGAGATTTCAAGGGCACGAAAGACCTCTTTCACTGCCCTTTCAGATCTTCCAATAATGTCAATGTCGTCTGCGTAGGCCAATAAATACTGCGACCTATTCCAGAGAGTGGCTCTTCAGTATAATCCGCTATCTCGTATGCATTTCTCCAATGCGAGATTGAAGAGCAGGCAGGCAAGCGAGTCTCCCTGACGCAGTCCTCTTTCAGTAGCAAAAGGCTCAGAAAGGTGGTTTTGAATTTTAACCCTGCAATGAACGTTGCTAAGCGTGGCTTTAGCAAGGTTAACAAGTTTAGTAGGAATGTTAAACTCATTCATAGCTTTAAGCAACTTATCTCTTCTTATGCTGTCATAAGCAGCTTTAAAATCAATAAATAGATGGAAGGTTTTGATGTTATACTCTTTAGTTTTCTCCAAAATTTGTCTCAGTGTATGAATTTAATCCACAGTAGATCTTTGGGGCCTAAATCCACACTGGTAGTTTCCAATAACTTTCTCAGTATGGGGTTGAAGTCTTGCAAAAAGTAAGTAGGAGTAGATTTTATATGCCGTATTGAGGAGTGTGAAGCCCCTATAGTTACGACATTCAAGTTGGTCTCCTTTTTTTAAAAATAGGGCAGATGGAACCCACTCCCCACTCAGTGGGCAATTTCTCCGATTCCCAAATTTTAACCAAAATATGGTGCAAAACATTAATAAGCACTGGTTCATCGACCTTTAAAAATTCAGTTGGAATGTTATCGGGACCAGCCGATCTGTTATCTTTAAGTTATTTGATAGCAAGGATCACTTCGTGAATGGAAGGCGGGGGATAATCCCCGTCTACGATGATGTCCTGTTCCACAGGGTCCTCCTGGGGAGCGTCAGTTTCGTCTCTCCCCTCGAGCAGATCCTGAAAATAGTCATTTCATACCTCAGGAACTGCATGAGGTTCGTTAACGAGCTCCCCCCTCCTATTTCTACATGTGATAGATCTTGGATTGAACTCGCTTCTCATTTTATTGACTGATTTGCAGAACTTCCGGCACTCATTTTGATTGTTCGAGTTCTCTAAATTTTTTAATGAGCCTTTAAAAAAGGCTTTCTTCTGTGTAATTTTTTCTCCACTCTCCTCAGCACTCTATATTTTTCTTCATAGGTTCATGTACGGTGCCTTTGCAGCATCAGCAAATATGCCTTATTTTTCTCATCTGTGGCTTTATTACACTCATCGTCGAACGGTCGTGGTACGGTCTCGATTGCAGCTTTCAATAAGATTACACTGACCGATTTCCAGTTGAGATCACAATTTGGTGTTCCCAATTCCAAGCCGATGTCGTTAGAAAGTTTACGTTTAAATTCATTGAGTATGTTTTGCTCCTTCAACTCAGAGATATCAGGTTTATAGTTGTTGTTCTCCCTCTTTCGGAAGAAATTCTTGCACAGTCTAAATCTAACATTAGTTTTGACAAGTATGTGGTCGGAGTCGACGTTTGAACCTCTATAGCTTCTTACGTCTATTACGTTGTTCCGATGTCTCCTATCAACAAGTACATGGTCAATCTGGTTGAGAGGGAGATCCAGCCAACGGGGGAGATCCAGGTGTACTTGTGTATTCCCTTATGTGGAAATGCTGTGCTGGCTATTAACATGCTTTCCGAGACAGCAAATTCAAAGAGCCTCTGTCCATTTCCATTGGTGTCATTGTGTAGACTACAATGGCCAGCAAGGGAGCTAATAAGGCGTTCTTTTCCAATTTTAGCATTGAAGTCTCCGATAACAAGCTTCATATCCTGCGTGATATATATATATATATATATATATACAACTATAAAAGATACGTTTAATATATAACATTAGACATATAATACCACTCAGAAAAAGGCGCAATGCCGCTCAAAAAACTGAAGTAGGATATAACCATGAAAAACGAATACAAAGTAAAGGGAGGGAAGCCATATGAATTGCATATAAATGGCTGAGAGGGATAGCGACCTCTCATTCCCGTTTAAAGTACTTTTACGTCAGACAACGCCCACGGATACCAATGCAATTCAACGACAGATCCCCGTACCATGTGCAAACATGAAAGCACCAGAATGCAGACAGATAAGGAACGACGAAAAACAATTTTCAGCTACACCACCAACAGTAATGGAACACTCGCAACGCCGCCTTTAATGCATGTCCGTACGCATGCGTACTGAGATAAGATCAAAATGATGTCACATCCCCAATTCTGCATTGAATGAATATTCTTCTTCTTTAAAGAAAGAATTATAAATAACTTTAAGGAAATTCCTTGGGTAATGTTTTTTCATTGCCTCCATCAAAATTTGTTTATTGTTTGTGAGACAATCCTTTTTGAAGGTATTATTATTTCGATTTCTTCTGAGGTGTCCAGTTATGATGTTACGGAAAATGTTCCTAGTTAAATTCGACTTCCATCCTATAATTTGGTTAATCTTCATTTCATAATTATTACGTTTATTGTACATTACTGTATGAATTCCATTTCTATGTTTAAATCTTATGGTTATATCAAGGAAATTTACTTCGTCTTTTACATTATTAGGGTTTTTAATTAGTTCCAATTCCGGTGGATAAAAGTCAAATTCAATTTCAGGAGTATTAGCGTAATGTCCCAAAATCACATCGTCCACAAATCTGTAATATGGAATCTCGTATAAAACGTGATTATTCCTTTCAAAATAGGTTAAATAGATGTCAGCTAGGACTGACGAACATCCGCCGCCCATGGGAATTCCTTTAATTTGTTGAAAAAATACCTCACCGTTATACAGTATGTTCTCAAATAACACCAGGTGAATTAGATCCATATATCTACGCAAAGTTATTACACTTTTGAGATTATATTCAGAATGCACCAGTAAAAGTATTTTATACAATTTATTAAGATCAATGTTATTGAAAAGGTCCCGGAAGTCATAGCTGCTGAACTGTAAATCTTTATTGCAATATTTTAAGCGTTTAATAACTTCATAGCTGTTTTTAATGATTATAGAATTTTGTTCCAATATAGCTTTATAAGCTGGTTGAAGTATTTTCATTAATTTTTTGTTAGCTATCGTAATATATGTATTACAACCAACTGTAACAGTACGGAATTTTACTGGTGTTTTATGCAGCTTCGGAATAAGTACTAAATAAGGAAAGGTTACCTTTTTTATATTGATGTCGATTCTTTTATATAAAGCAGTGATCTTGTTTGACATTATAGTTAAATTATATGGCAAAGGTTTGTACATAGTGCTTTCCATATAAGACTGCTTTAAAATTTTAATGTAATAAGGTTTGCAAGTAAATGCGTAATTTGATATCACTTTGTCAGTATATGTGATTACGAAACTATCCCTTACTTCCCTGATAGAAGTGGGAATGATGGAAATTTGCTGATGTTTGAGTTTGCTATGATATTGACTGGTGAACCGGTTCAGTAAATTGAATTTCCATTCATCAAATGCTTTGATGGGCAAACTATGTTTAATAGCCAATTTGTATATGAAAGACTCTACATCGGCATTAAATTCCTCTGTCACATATTCATATTCCTGACTACGGAATTTTGTACCCTTTTCAAATATATTTCTCAATGGCAAATCATTGATCACATCCAGATTTCCTGTAATTATGTGATGATGGTGCTTATCCATTAAATTACTAAGATGACATTTACATTCACTACCATTCATCAGTGATAAATTTTTGCTTAAATGGTTATAGTTATATAATTTACGTCCATATGGACGTACAAAACGATATGTAAGTTTAACATTGATGTTAGCAATAGGGATCATTTCATTCAGTTGATTAAATATAAGCTTGAAAGGTATTTTATCAAATGTCTTATTTTTGAAGGTGGTAATCATATATTCATTCTGTATTTCTTTAACGGGATGACATTTCAAATTGACATATGATCTCTGAGCTTTCAACTTCATAAAATCAAGCAATACGGCAAATTGATGATGTTTTATATTATTTTGATCTATATACGCTATATGTTCGATGATACTTTCCCATATTTTACGTATGTATTTCCTTTTTATTCCAAATACAATATTTTTTATCCACTTATTATCGACATATGTATTATTGCAAAATGAGTCCATTAAACTTTTTATTTTTGCGTGAGTGTCTTGATAGCCAATATATCGATTTTTCTTGCCACGTTTCCATCTTGAGGTTTTTTGAAATTGGAATGAACTAGAAACCGGGATTTGATCTTCATTTTTACAGTGAGCCAGATTATAATTTTCGTTGAAAATTACAGAGTTTAGGCCAAAAGGGAATGCAGATCCGTATTGTAAAATGTGCGTATATTCCCACCACAGACGCTCTTGAAGTCGAGGCACAATATCCAGTATAGTAATCACACAATTAGAAAAGTCATGTACATGGAAGTGCCTTAACTCTATGTTCGTAGAAGGATAATCCGGGTTCATGCTCTGCTTTAAAGAATTCTTTCTTTAAAGAAGAAGAATATTCATTCAATGCAGAATTGGGGATGTGACATCATTTTGATCTTATCTCAGTACGCATGCGTACGGACATGCATTAAAGGCGGCGTTGCGAGTGTTCCATTACTGTTGGTGGTGTAGCTGAAAATTGTTTTTCGTCGTTCCTTATCTGTCTGCATTCTGGTGCTTTCATGTTTGCACATGGTACGGGGATCTGTCGTTGAATTGCATTGGTATCCGTGGGCGTTGTCTGACGTAAAAGTACTTTAAACGGGAATGAGAGGTCGCTATCCCTCTCAGCCATTTATATGCAATTCATATGGCTTCCCTCCCTTTACTTTGTATTCGTTTTTCATGGTTATATATATATATATATATATATA
Source organism: Amaurobius ferox (assembly GCA_951213105.1). Taxonomy (NCBI): domain Eukaryota; kingdom Metazoa; phylum Arthropoda; class Arachnida; order Araneae; family Amaurobiidae; genus Amaurobius; species Amaurobius ferox. Next base: position 116,318,204 of record OX578133.1, on the reverse strand, counting down.
AATAAATACAATCCTAAAATTAAGACAAAGGTTCAAGAAATAGTAAGGCGCAATTGATGCTCTATCTAAGGCGTGAAGTAAGTATTATATAAAAGAAAAAAGAGAGAATGAGTGCGTTTGCGGGGTTGCAGAAAGATCAAGGGGGATTGTGACCCCTTTTCCTGGGTGGAAGCTAGCTTTTAATCCTAGGAAACACTCCCAGAAACACTGCACGCCCGAAACAACAATCCACAGTGTCCAAGAGGAAAAAAAAACTGAATCCCAGACGAAGTAAGCAATAATCCAAAGAATGTAAGAATAAAAAGAAGAAATTCAAACCTTCAAATAGAGAACTACAATAAAGTGAATATGAGAAAAAAAATGCCAACTGTGTGGTGGCTATGTCAAGACACGAAAGGAGAAAACCGATTGCTCACTAAAGACGAGACACAGGATAAGGTTACAGTGTATCCAAAAGGAGAGTGGAGTTGTATTCCAGCAATTCTTTAAAATCAACATAATTTTCTTCACTGTACTTTTTACAAAATATATCATAATAGTGTTTAATGAAACGTACTGGATATGATTGTTCCTTAGTTCCTTTTAACAATTGTTGTAAGCATTTATTAAATTGTGTAATGGAAGAATTCAGATGTCAGTATCTGGCCAAGTGGTTAACAATCAAATTACATTGAATACTTATACTCAAATTGGTATTCCAATTTGTGAAATAATTGATTTTGCAATCAAAGTAATGTCTTTTGTCAAATATCCTGTAACACAGTTTATCACTAAGATCATAGTAAATAGTAATATCCAGAAAGTCTACCTCCTGTATAGCATTTGGTTCCGATTCGATGAGTTCTAAACATGGTGGATAAAATGTAACGATGAGCTCGATGAGTTCCAAACATGGTGGACAAAATGTCAAATATTGTAGATGTGTCAGGTATGCCAATTAACACATCATCCACGAAGCAGAAAAATGGCAGTTCATTAATTAAATGAGTGCCCCGCTCATGTTGATATAAATAGAAATCAGCAAGTAGAGATGAGCATCCCCTTCCCATGGGGATGCCCTTGATTTGTTTATAAAATTCATTACCATTATACAAGATGTTTTCAAATATAACGATTTTAGAAGGTTTTTGTACTTATTATTTTCATAGTACTTCTGTAAATCAGTTTTTAAATAAATTTCCATTAAAATTTCATATAAATCTTGTAGATTAATGTTGTTAAAAAGATCCTTGAAGTCAAAAGTTCTAAAATAAAATCGTTCAGGAAAAGTTTTCAATTTGTTAATGATCTCGTAACTGTTTTTGACCAGAGCCTTCCTTACGTATTTTCTTCATATATATATATATATATATATATATATATCCCAATTTTTCCCTTATCTATCGTATCTATCTTTCTAAAGGGCAAGGTTTCAATTCATTACATAATCAACCTGGAAAGGTTCGTTCAAATTAATATGATTTCTCACATTTCATTCCTTTCCCTTATGTTTAATTTGGTAACAAATTTGATATGGACTTTTATTATGCTAACAAATGGTATAGACTTTTTTGATAACATACTTGGTATGGACTTTTATTCAACCACATGTGTTGCTTTGTACTGCGAAACATATTATATATATATATATATATATATATATATATATATATATATATATATATCATGAAGGAATTGTCCGATAAGAATGAAACGTAAGGGACATGCAAAGCAGAGTAGAACAGCGCCCTCTATATGGTCGGATGTGGAGTTTAAATAGAGGGCTGTGAAAGAGCCATATAAGTTTGGTATAGGTGTCCACGAGTTGAAAACTGTTCTATTGGAGTCACTATGCCCCGTAAATGTCATAGGGCGCTTATGAGCAAACTACAGAGTTCAAATGGGTATGCATAATCGACCAGCATTGTCTGCTTCAATGGTTCGAAAAAGTCTACTGCGGAGACTACTGCGGTCAAGCATCCCTTTGAGGAGGATATCGTTGACCCTGAACCATCGGTGCCTCAGGTTACAATGAAAGGAGTACATACCATGGTGTGAGAATTGGCATCTGATCGTGCTTTCGGAAGATTCCGGTTACAACCGGGATCACAATGATCGCCGCATATGCGTTAGACGTTTTTGTGGTGAGTGTCATCATCCTGCATGCATTTCAGAGAGTCATAGTGCACGAACGTTAGGTGTGATGGTATGAGGTGAGATGGTTCCAACAAGACCAACTGCTACATCAGGGAGATTTTGGAGACCAAAGTTGTCCACTTCCTCCAACACACTCCTGGCGCTGTATTCCAAAAAGACAACGCCCGACCACATAACTCTCGGAATGTCCTGGCCTGATGCATTGCACAGAAGATACCGCTTCTTCCTTAGCATATCCGTCCAGCAGACGATCGTAACGTAGTTTAAAGATCGTAATTTTATTGGCGAGGCAATCAAAAAGGGTTATCCAAGGAGTTTCTTGAAACGACACATTTCGGGAATTTACGAAATCGATGGAATGTCAGTGTATGGGGATTTGCTGGGAAGTTGAGATGGATTATTCATTAGTGATTTACATCTGTGAACATGTTGCGAATATTGAGTTTTAGAATTTGAAGAGTTCATGCATGTCAGTGTTGGCGTGATGAGCGGCTTGGTGTGTATGTTTTGTGTTTGTAATTTTTATTACAATTTTACTTTAGTATTGTATTTTAATTGTCTTAGGTGAAACTTATTAGGATTCGAGTATTGGTCTTTATTATTGGATGGCCGGTTGTAGTCGTTTCAGCTTCATGTTTGTGGTCCATCGGGGTCTGCTTCGAGGGAGTGCTTTCTACCGGGAATGCTAGCCGCGGCCTAGCAGCATGCTGTAACCGGGGTTTAGAAGGGGTCAAAAGCCCCCTTCTGCTATTTTTTGGCACTCCGCTCATTAGCTTTCCACATCCGTCTTTTTCCCATTTTTTATTTTGAGATAATATATATATATATATATATATATATATATATATATATATATATATATATATATGGCCGGTCTCAAAAGTTTACGCACAGGATACAGATGTTCATAAAATTAAAAGGAAAAATATGAAATAAAATTTAGTACTAAATGATCAAAATATAATTGAAATGAAATAAAATATACCCATTTTATTGTGTACGACACTAAAAATGTGTTAAAATTTACACGTCTTGAAAAGATTGATGAAAAAACACTGTCTCAAAAGTTTAAGCACTTTATGCAAAATTTTACAAACACCTGATGATGACGTTACAATGACGTTTCTCCTGAGTGGTAGGAAAACAAAGAGATAACTTTTGCTCATGAATGAAAATGCCGACGTCTTTGAAGTTTACGAAAGTGGAGATTTCAACGATTTTAAAGTTAAAATCTGAAGGTAAGACTTTGTGAAATTGTTATTACTTTAACTCAATCAAAGTGTGGTATATATCAAGTACTTCCCAGGGACTGCCATTTCGATAGAAAACCAAGATGTGGACGGTCTTGTGTAGCGAGTTGCAAACAGATCGACGGATTCAGAGATTGGTGTCAATACAAAACATGTCCTTACCCTTACTTCCACTAGAAAATAACCTCGACGTAAAGATCTCAAAGGACACAATACTTATCAGGCAATGCAGCGACATTGTTCTGAACAAAAAGGGTCTCAAATCATGTTTGTAACCGCGTCATAATAAGGACAGAATGGAGTGGGCACTCGAAAGTACATGTCTTATAGAGACAAATGGATCCGAGTAATATTCAACGACGAGAAAAATGGAATTTTGGATGGCCCTGATGACTGGAACTCTTATTGGCAAGACCTCAGGAAAGAGAAAAGGACCCTGTTCAGCAGACAACAGGCCGGTAAATATGTGATGGTTTGGGGGGCATTTGGTTTTAATGGTCCGACCTCCTTTGTCATTATTCAAGGAAGACAAAATTCAATGAGGTATCAAGAAACACTTCAGAAGCATTTGATTCCATTCGGTGAGTTTCTTGGTAGGTTTGAATGGGAATTTGAGCAAGACAATGCCTCCATACATACCTATAGTTCTACCAAACAATGGTTTTCAGAGTAAAATATCCGAGTTTTGGACTGGCCATCTTTGAGCCCAGACTTGGAAATTATTGAGAAGGTCTGGAGTATTTCAACCCGGCAAATTTACAGCAATGGAAAGTAGTATGACTCTGTTAAGGAACTTATATCGGCTATTGCGGAAGCATGGTACTCCCTGCAACCAGAAATATTTTAAAAATTGATTTTGTGAATGAAAACACATTTGTTTGAAGTGATACGAAACCATGCAAATACTATCAACAAGTAACTTCATTATGTATGTTTTATACCAGAATTTTTTGTACTGTGCTTCAGCTTCTGAGACAGTTTATAACTGGCTATTTTTTATATTGTATCAAAGTCACGATAAAAAAAATTGTTTACACATTTTGATATGGATTAAGAATTTGCATTATCTAATGAACGAATAATGTCACTTTTTTTTATTTCGTATAGTTCTCTAGTGATCCCCATTTACCATCTGTGCTTAAACTTATGAGACTGACTTTATATATATATATGTATATATATATATATATATATATATATATATATATATATATATATATATATATATATATATATATATATATATATAATAAACACTTTGCTAAACATGGTTTTGAAAACATACTATACCTATTTTGGATATAAAAACTAATACAGCTGATAAAATGTCCTTTGAAAACTTCTATATGAAATCAAAGTGTACTATTTTTCCATATGGATTAAATCAATTATATCTCAATGGTAATATTGTAAAGAATAATTTTGTAGACAATAAATATTCTATTTATAATCACCTTTTTTTGAATCCTCATTTAATTAATAGAAATTCGGCCAAACTCAGAAGATTTAAACGCTGTAAAAGAAATTCTCATCATCATGATTATAAAGCTGAGATTAAAAGTATACAACATCAATTTAACAGCGCATTTCAGTGGAAATTTATAAAATCATGAGTTTTGAGTTTAATAAAAAACAATTAAATAAAGTTTATGCCATTTTCTTAAAATTAAATCTAACTAATGAACATTTTAATCATATTTTCTATGATTTTCTCATTACTAGATCAAATTATTTAGAAGCAAAACTTAATCAATTTCATAATAATAATTGTTCTAATTCTTATTGTGTAATTTCTTTTAAGCATCCTACTTATAATTCTATAAATTTTAGGTATTTATTTAATCCTTTTCATCATTTATTGCCTATTTAGGATTTGAATGCCACTAAGACTTTTAAATACAACAAGCCTATTAGAAGAACAATTTTTAATTACAATGAAGTTTCACAATCTCTATCAATAGATGAAGATTCCTCAACAAATGTAGATAGTGAATGTATTTGTAGAGTTGACAATTATGCTAATTTTATAAATCTACACTTGGGGCATATAGTTACTGAAGACTTAGCCATAGTTAAAGACAAATCTTTAAGAACCATAATGTCATTTGGTAGAAAATTCAGGTTACCTTCGTGTAATAAATCTAATAATATCTTAAAGTCAATAAATCTTGACCTAGATAAATATACTTATGGATTAGCTTTGAAATATGCTCAGCATTTAGAGGCATTTAATATGTGGAAGGTTACTATATTGAAATCTATTAAAAATACCATTTGTAGTATTAATTTGTCTGGATCTTTATATAATATGGATAATATCAAACGCTCTATTAATGATTTACATACATCTTTTGTTATTACTTATGTTGATAAAGCCTCTAATAATTATGCTATTATCTGTAAAAAAATTCTTTATACAATATCCGTTAGATTATTTAAAAAATAGTAGTCTATTTAAACTTGATTAACACTCTATAAATAGTATCAAATTGAAAATTATCAATATGTATAGTGATTTAAATATTAATTATAAATTTTTGAAAATTCTATATATTGTGCTTAATCCTAAATTTCATAAAAATCTTATTAAATATAGAACTGTAACTAGTGGTTACAATTCTTACTCTACTACTGCGAGTAAATTATTACTAAATTATTTAAATGTACTAAATAATAATTTACGTTATTCTAATAATAACTACCTTATTCTAAATAATAGTAAAGAATTAAAAAATAAATTTACATCACTAGGTAAAATAATAGGATTTCAAGCTTTTGATTTTAAATCTCTATGTAATAATATTATGTTCTCTGATCTTTATGATGTAATTATAGCTTTATATAATGCTTATATTACTATATATATATATATATATATATATATATATATATATATATATATATATATATATATATATATATATATATATATATATATATATATATATATGTATATATATATATATATATACATATATATATATATATATATATATATATATATATATATATATATATATATATATATGTATATATATATATATATATATATATATATATATATATATATATATATATACATACATATATATATATATATACATATATATATATATATATATATATATATATATATATATATATACATATATATATATAAGTATATATATATATATATATATATATACATATATATATATATATAAGTATATATATACATACATATATATATATAAGTATATATATATATATATATATATATATATATATATATATATATATATATACATATATATATGTATATATATATATATATATATATATATATATATATATATATATATACATATATATATGTATATATATATATATATATATATATATATATATATATATATATGTATATATATATATATATATATATATATATATATATATATATATATATATATATATATATATATATATATATATATATATATATATATAATAAAAATTGATAAAACATTAAAAGATTAAAAGTCCGAGATTAAAAATTCATGTAAATGAAATCCGCAATGCAGCATTTTCCTCATAATACGAAATATATTACAATGAGATATAGATACGAATTGAATAAAAAATGATGGATGGGAAGGCTAACGGGCCATATGCTAAAATAGCCTAAGGGGGGATTGTGACTCACTCCTAAACTCCCCGGTTACAGAATGCTGCTAGGCCGCGGCACGCTCCCGGTATGGCAACAATTCCCGTAGCACTTCTCGAATGTATGTACTTGGAAAAGATAGACCTTGATTTTCAAAGGAGTAAAGAAGAAATTATACCTAATTCCCATAGAACGCTGTCATAATCTGTAGAACAATATGGAATAAGAATTCATCCCTCTCCTTCGTTATTTTAAACAATCATGATCCATACTATGTTGTACATACTCTTATATCAAATCATTACACTATTCAGTTCTTTCTTCTTTCATCGTGAGTGAAAGTAGTTCTTATAAAATCTTGATTCAAATCTTTATTTCGTTTTGTTGCCATTTCGTCATTACAAACTTCCATGATGTCATGTACTTGTGAATATTTATTTTTGCAATGATTATCCAGTTGACGTTTTAAAAAGGTCTTAGGATACTTTTGTCGCAATGTTTCCCCTATCACAAACACACCTCTATCTATTCTTTCCTTTTCATTGTTGATGATTCGTTGATGTCTTTTTAGATGTTGTATAAGAACATTACGGAATATGCTGCGATTTATATTGCTATACCAATGCGTCAGATAATTGATATTTATACCAAAATTTGTTCTTTTGTCATATATATTTTATATATAATATGGTCCTACATGGTAATGTTTCCTACAGTTTAATATAACATGGATTTGTTTGTAATATCTGGAGTCATTAAACAAATGTTTTCGAATATCACTATTTTCACAATATATTTATATTTGTCAATCTCAATATATGATTGCATATCATATCTTTCATAAGTTTCGATTAGGATATCATAAAGATTATTTAGATGAACATTATTAAATAAGTCCTTAAAGTCATAACTCTTAAGGTAAATGCGTTCGGGTATATGCTTTAACATTTCTATTACTTCCAAACTGCTGGTAATCATACAAGCTCCCATACTTTTGATTTTCTTTATTATTGGTTCCATAATCGACAACAATTTTTATTAGCATATGTCAAATAAGTTTTGAATCCAACTGTAACAGGTCTGCATCTAATAGGTTGTTTATGAATCTTTGGGATTAGAACCAAGTAAAGAATTTTGATATTTTAAAGCATAATATCTATTCATTTATGCATCGCTTTTCGATTATAATATTTTCGATTATAATTAGTGGCTGCTTGATTTCTAAGTACAGATCTGTATTTTCATAGCACTCCTTCAATTCCTTTATATAAAACTGTTTGCATGTAAATGCATAATTAGAACTTCCTTATCTACGTAAGTGATAACACATTTGTTTCTAAAATTATTTAAATATTTGTAATCCAGATGAAGTTTTTCTTTTGAAGTTTTAACGTCAACTGGATAATCATTACAAAAATAAATATTCACAAGTGATTGACATTATGGAAGTTTGTAATGACGAAATGGCAACAAAACGAAATAAAGATTTGAATCAAAATTTTATAAGAACTACTTTCAATCATGGTGAAAGAAGAAACAACTGAATGTTGTAATGATTTGATATAAAAGTATGTGAAACATAGTATGGATTATGACTGTTTAAAATAACGAAGAATAGGGATGAATTCTTATTCCATATTGTTCTTTGGATTATGACAGCGTTCTATGGGAATTAGGTATAATTTCTTCTTTACTGCTTTGAAAATCAAGGTCTATTCTTTCGAAGTACATACATTGGAGAAGTGCTACGGGAATTGTTGCCATACCGAGAGTGTGCGGTGGCCTAGCAGCATGCTGTAACCGGGGATTTTAGGGTCACAATCCCCCCCTAGGCTTTTTTTGCATATTGCCCGTTAGCCTTCCCAACCATTTTTTATTCCATTTGTATCTATATCTTATTTTAATATATATATATATATATATATATATATATATATATATATATATATATATATATATATATATATATATATATATATATATATATATATATATATATATATATATATATATATATATATATATATATATATATATATATATATATATATATATATATATATATAATATATACATATATATATATATATATATATATATGTATATATATTTATATATATATATATATATATATATATATATATATATATACATATATATATATATATATATATATATATATGTATATATATTTATATATATATATATATATATATATATATATATATATATATATATATATATATATATATATATATATATATATATATATATATATATATATATATATATATATATATATATATATATATATATATATATATATGTATGTATATACATATATATATATATATATATATATATATATATATATATACATATATATATATATATATATATATATATATGTATGTATATACATATATATATATATATATATATATATATATATACATATATATATATATATATATATATATGTATGTATATACATATATATATATATATATATATATATATATATATATATATATATATATATATATATATATATAATATATACATATATATATATATATATATATATGTATATATATTTATATATATATATATATATATATATATATATATATATATATACATATATATATATATATATATATATATATGTATATATATTTATATATATATATATATATATATATATATATATATATATATATATATATATATATATATATATATGTATATATATTTATATATATATATATATATATATATATATACATATATATATATATATATATATATATATATATACATATATATATATATATATGTATATATATTTATATATATATATATATATATATATATATATATATATATATATATATATATATATATATATATATATATATATATATATATATATATATATATATATATATATATATATATATATATTATATCATGAAACTAGCTATTTGAGTATTTTTATGGGTTTAAAACTTATTTAAACGCGGATTATTTAAGACATTTGAACTGACATCTGTTTCCTATAAAAACCTTATTCTATCTTGACTCATTTTACATTTATAGTCTCATGGGAAAGAAAACCAATATATTTCAAAGTTTCTAGAATAAAGACAAATATATTTTTAAGGCATCAGTTTCTTATTTAAGAATATTTTATATACAATTTGCTCTATTGATCCCCTTTTGATCTATCATAGTTATTTCAAGACAAGTTGTAGCCATAGAGACAAAGACAAACATACGATTGAAAAACAAGAATTCCTTTTCTTTCAAACTAACACAGCATCAAATCAAACAAATGAAAAATTATTCGATTTACTTTTTGGATATAAGTTTCATTTGAAGGTTCTTAGAAGAAATTTCTTTGAAAAATCTTAAGAATAGTCAGGTAGAAGATTCTTTGGGAGAATCAAAATGGATCCATCCCTATTCGATATATTGATAACCGATGTGCTATAATGGCTATTTAAGGTTAGAACTGATAACATTCGTTATAAAATAGATTTAGTGTCCTCAGAATAATAACATCAAAGTTTTCCACGCGATGGATATCAGTATTTATAAAATAAGGACACACATGTTTATAATACTTTGCCTACCATATATGTATATATTAATGTGTCAAACAGTGTATTACGATGGCATCAGAAAAAACGACTCTCGGATTTTGATAGAATGTTGTATCCAAATAAATTGTGCAAATTTCATAAAATTTGGTATGGTTTTTCCAATAAATACATATTAGAAGCCAATTTAATATAGGGGAGCTCAAACAAAGGGATCATCTTCAATATTTAGAATCATTTATTTGATAAGAAAAAAAAAGTATATATAAGCACATTTAAGTTAAAAAGTGTTGTGAGAATGATCATATTTAAATAAATTTTTTTATTCTAACGCAAATAACGCACTTGCAGAATAATAAACTTATCCGTGTTTAAGATATTGCATGTTTTTTTCCAATGAAAATGAACATCATGAAATATATTAAAACTAATTATTATTAAATGATTGAATGTATTATGCACTTTTAACCAAAAGTAGGCACTATTATTCTTTGTTGCCATTAGGCGTTCTCAAGGTATTTGAAATGTTATTTTCTACATGGAGTATATCATCTCTCGCAAAATTCAGCCAATGAAAAGAAATTTGCTTTGTTTATCTTCATAGGTAGGTCAATAAAATAGAAATTTGTCAATCTGCAGTGAAAGTAATGTATTGGATAAACCATATTAGAAAAAGAAAAATGTATAAATCTATTTATAACAATGATATCACATTCAAAATAGTTAACTTTAGTTCCAATTGAAAAGAAACTATCTGTGTACTCTTTTTAAAGTCTTAAAAATTATTTTCTCTAATTACATTTTTCACACTTTATAGAATAATCATTAATTTTTAGGCTACTGCTTGGGATTTAAATTTTTAAACTTACATGTAGCTAACATGTAGAGTGCTTTAAACCCAAACGTATAATATGGATATCCCACAAGCTAATTTTTCTTATCATACCCACTCTCAGTAAATCAGAAAATAAGTAGTGAATCAAAAGATATTCGGATAACTCTTAAAATGTGAAATATAAATTAGTGGCATTCTTGCAAACATTTCTTACACTAATTTAAAAATCTGAATAGGACAGCAAAAATGGTGATTTTCGCGAAATGTTATATATTTTAAAATTCCGTTTATTGGCCGTGAAATTTTGCCTGAAATGAACTATGCTAATTTGAAACTGGTAAATCTGAGTGCATCTATGCAAAAAAGGCATGTAACTATATTCTCACTAATGATTTTACACTGAACTCTTAAAGTTCATCACGAAATGCCAATTCTCAGTGTTCACGTTCATAGGTTTTATTGCACGAATATTGCTGCGGTCTTCAATTTGATTGCGCAAATATCGAAATATGTGTCAAAACGCGATGTTCTTCGCTCCGAATATGCAAATGTGACAAGTCACACATTGAGGATTCAGGACGCACTGTACGTCGTGTTAAAATAGGAACCGACTTTCTACTGGATTTTTGTGTCTAGTACACGTAAAGCTATGTGTCTTCAGTATATGGATATTAGGTAGCAACCATCAATTCAAAACGAGCCGCATTTTGCGTTGGTCCGAAATATGTGGCCCGCCTTAGTCATTCAGTAAAAACGATGCGATGCGATGGCCAGTGCACATAAACGACGTTCGTCATTTTTACAGTCACAACTGGTGGCACCAAGTTGATGCTGCTGTACAGCAGTGCATAGATTAGAATGACTCCAAGTAACAGAAAAATCCGCGTCCCTTCTTTTTATGCCAACTTGACAATGCCCGGCGTCAACTTAGGGTCAAGATTGGCTCTAGATTGGCTCAAAATTGGCAAGGAACAAAATTGACTCTCGTCGCTCGTGTGTTGAAGGCCCAGACCACACGACCAACCCAGGGGGTTTATGGTATCAAGTTGTGTGGCCGGCGTCGCTCGTGTGTGTCGGTCCTTAAGTTTTCATTACAAGAACTATTTTTTTAAAGAGTTGGATTAGCCATCACTGCAGCTGGGCCCAGAAAGTAAGTATGAACGATTAACAACGTGGTGTGACGTTGGGATATTTGAGACACGACAATATATCCCAGAGGGAGCGAATTTGTTTTGAGTGAACAATTCTATTATTCCTCAATTCCAAACGAGTGTAGAAATCAGCAGAGAACCTGTTTCGAGGCGCTCTAGAGTCACAACACCTTCCAATTATCGGTTCATATCTTTACTGGTACATTGCTTTACCGGTGCATAGCAGAAGTAATCGCCAAGTGATATCACCAACTGTGCGAGCGGTTACTACAGTCATAGGAAAGCCGCTGCATGCCGAAATTTGAATACAACAGATCTCTATGCGCTGATACGGAAAGGTTGTGTCCCGTTTAGCTCCAGTGCCAGAAGAGCACGTATTCAAAATGGCACTAATTACTTGGACTATTAGAAAATTGAAAATGCTCATTACCGAATTCCCAAAAAGTTATAAACATTTTAAATTATTGAAAAATCGTAACAATAGTTACAAAGTCAATTTGTTTATATCTTACATAATAAAAGAAGATATATCTCTGTGTTTGTGTCTGTAACGAAAAATCTGAGCTGCGGCCAACGAAAAAATATGATTCAGATGTACTTCAGAACCCGGGAATATACGGTTGGGCAAGATATTTGAAAAATTAGAGTTAGTTTTCATGTTGTTTTATGTGGAACAATATTCACTCAAATCGGTTCCTTAGCTATCAAAAATATTATTCCAAAGTTTTCATTTTTAAATAATTAGAAAGACTGACGAATGCTATTTCTAACAAGGCTCGAACCAAATCGGTAAGACTATTCCTCCATATTTATTTTGTTTAAATAAATAGAAATATGCATTTAATAAATCGTATGATTCCTATTTCGCCGCATCCGAAAATGAGAGATTAGCACACATCTATAATTTTACAGAAATATGAGCATACATCTTTGCCTTCTAATAACAAAAATGTTTAATTACTATGTTATTGTATTTTTTGTGAATTTTCAAGCAAGCGCGTAACAATTGGAAATGTAGATTTCGCCAGTGGAGTGCATATCATTCTTCACCCATTATGCAATGGACTGAACGTTGCTAAGAGAAAAATGACTGTGCACATGCGTGATGAAAAAACAATCAATTTGGAAATTGAGTGGTGTTAGATCTGGATCTGTATTATTTAAGAAAAGGACGTTTATTTTTAACTCGGGTAACGTCGTGTAATGTGTTACTGTCCAGAATAAATACATGAATAGTATATATTTGTTCATATGCATGTATTTATTAATAGTATGTATTAATGTTGTCAAGAATAATACTAGAATAAATCTTTGTAATGCAATTAAAAATTAGATGTAATTAAAAAAAGTAATAACGCAGTTCAAAATCTAAAATATTTTAGTCATGAACTTTCTTCTAATTAAGGTTAAATAACCAGCGGAAAACATGTAAATTGGCTGAGTCGTCTTAGAGTTATAAGCAGTCGTTTTAGAGAAAAAAAACAGGTTATTTAATTTCCGTTGATTCGGCTATCGGTATAGGAATAAAAGAATATATATAATATTTTTTAACGTAGTCTTATTGCCTATTAAGAGTTTTGATGATGTTTTGCAAATCAAATTTACGAATACAACAAGCAACACAATATAGGTAAGCCCAACAACAGATAGATAAATACAAAACACACAATTTTGTTACAGTAGGACCTAAGGATTGGCAAATTTATTCAGGTCTCTAAGATAAACTATCATAAGAATAAATATAAACTCCGTATAAGAATAAATATAAACTTTCAGTTTGTACTTAAAACAGTTATGTGACATTTCAGACTTCGGTTCATTAGGTAGTAGGGACTAACCACAAGGATTTTTATGAAAAATTTTATGATTAGCTTCAGTAATAACATAATTATAGTTGTAAGAACGAGTAGATCTGATGTTGCGATTGATATCTAAGTAGTTAGAGTTCTTAAATAAATAGAAAATATATTTGAAAATATAAAGTTGAAGAATAATTCACATGTCAAAATTTTCCTTAACTCAGTAAGAGCGGCATTGTTACTACTACGCAAAATGAATTGATGCAACTTCGACTGAACCTTAATCAAAGGATACAGATTAGAAAAATAATCACCCCAAATTATATCGTACAAGAAATAGAGTACTTAAACGTGTTGTATAAAATGCATAAATATGACTGTGATGCAATTGACCTAATACGATAAAGATTAAATAAAATAAAACGTTGTTTAGATACAACATGAGACACATGGGGATACCATTTAAGATTACATTCAATATACACACCCAGATATCTACAACTTTTAAAAGGATCAATTACAGGACAAAAACAGGGATCTTGTTTCGAACAAGTAAACAGATGATATCCAATATCTAAGGATATACTACGAGTTGATAAGGCAAATAACCTTTAATTAGTTTTAGAAACATTAATATTTAATTTATTAGCTGTGAATCACATATTTGAACGCTTCATGCCATCATTCATATTACAAATTATTATAATCATTTTCAGAATACATTAACGCAGTCTCTTCAGCAAAATAGTTTAACTGACCACTTTGACTGAAATTACACAGATCATTAATTTACAGTAGAAATAAGAGAGCTTCAAGAACTGAACCCTGAGGGAGAGTAGAGTTTATTGCCCTCATAATAGAACTTAAGTTATTAATGTTTACCAATTACTTTCTATTATGTAAGTAAGACCAGTTATAAACAGTGTGGCGGAAGCTATAAGCATGAATCTGTTTTTAATAAAATTCTATGTTCAACAGTGTCGAAAACCTTCGAGATATCCAAAAATACACTGGCTTCCAAAAGTTAAGCACGGACGTTAAAATCAACAAAAATGGAAAAGTAAAGCTTTGATTAACATGAAAAGTACATAAATTGTACATGAAGGTAGCAAATGTGTTTATGCATTAAAGAAAACAAGAATTATGTACAAAGATGAAAAAAATATTTACTTTTCAAAAGTTATATGATGACGTCACATTTGGTCATTAACAAAATGATGTTTAAAGGCAAGCAAACCAAACAAAACTTACATTAGTATGGTATGTGACCACCCCGGACCTTCACACAAACTTTATAACAATTTCCCATGCTTTCAATGAGGAGATTAATCATCGCAGATGCGAGCAATGTCCATTCCTCCAATCGGGCAGATTCCAACTTTCTGAGACTGGATGGAGGAGGTAAACGTTCAGATACAGCACTCCAGAGGCCATATCAAAGGTTTTCAATGGGGTTAAGGTCGAGGAACTACGCTGGCCACTCCATACACGAAATGCCCTCATTTTACAGGTATTCGTCTACCATGTTAGCTCGATGCGGACAGGCGTTATTGTCCATAAGGAGGAAATGAGGACCAACTGCTGCATCGTAGAGACTCGCAATGGAGTCTAGGACGTCATCCCCATCTCCCGCAGCCGTCACAGAACCGACTTTAAAGACTCACAGAACCGACCTTGGTGAACATTGGTGAACAGGTCGCTGCACCAATCTAAGACTGTCCAATTGACACCACTTTAATCTTGCCCCTCTGTCTTGGACGGTTAGTGAAACACAATAACGTGGTACTCTAGCATACGGTACCTTCATGTGGCGCTCAGTACTGGCAGATATTGTCTAACCAAGTGCCGTTGCAACTATGGATGTAGCAGCTGCGGAGGTCGCTCGTCGATTCTGCTTAGCTATTATAGCAATATACCGATCATCAGAGGGGGTGGTAACCCTTAGATGATCGAGCACAGGTCTCCGGTAAACTGTTTGTCTTGTTTGGAATTGTTTTCATAATCGAGAAATTACCGACTGATCATTGCCGAAGAAAATAGCGACACCTTTGATTGACTGTTCCGCTTCTATGCGTCCGACAGCACGACAGCGCTCACTATCTGTCATTCGTCTTCTTCCAGCCAGAGAAACAAGGATATCATCAAAAATAATCCTACATAAGTTATAAACATTTCGTATAAGCATTTAAATGCACCTCCTCAAACCCTTCAGAACGCTGGCGTCTTCAATTACTGCCCAATTAGCATATATCCGAGCAATCAATTGTGATTGGCTGTAACATACGATATTTGTATACTGCCATCTACATCCGCAGCGATTTTCAGCCGCACAAATTCAAATACGCTTTCGAAAAATGAAATTTGCATTGCGTGCTTAACTTTTGGAAGTCAGTGTATGATCGTGTATTTAGAAAATATTTAACTTGGAAACGTACACAAAAGAGATACAAAATCAAAAATATTTTAGTCATAGACATGCTACGTACGAAGCTTAACAAACCAATGACAAAAGTTTGTAACTACGTAGAGTTTATCTGTAGTTATAAGCAGGCATGATAGTTGGAAAGACAATTAGAGACAGAGAGATATTTTTAGTTCTTGTCATTTCGTACTTCGCCTTGAGGTTTATAAAACTTTCATCAGATTATTCCCTGGAATCAGCTTCATTGCCTGGAAAAGTTCATCAAAATCTATTACATAGTTCAAGAGATATTTAAGTTAAAAGAGTGTATTAACAAATTATATTTTGCATATTTTATAATTCTAGTTCCATTGTTTTGTAAAGGATCATAAAAATGATTTTAAATCTGTTTAACGTATTTCTTTTGGGGATTTTTATATCCTGTAACAGCAGATGCATGCCAGAATACATATTTGAATTCAACAAATGTTGAATATTTTTCTCGAATAAACTAATTTTTGTATCACTGGGTTGATAACATAGTTACTAGGTTGATAGCATAGTTATATATAGTATGTTAATCTAAATTGAAAGTGATGCTCGCTGTTACGGTTGAATACGATGTTTGTAATATTGAGCTAATAGCATGGCTTTATGTTTCAAGTTATTTTGAAAGGTGCTTGTATTGTTCAGTAAAATATTTCATAAGGGCAATGCACATATTTTTCAAAGCATGAAGCTATATATTGAAATGTTTTTACATATAATATCTAAATTATAATTGACGTTGATCAGCTTCTATTTCATATCTTTTAATTAATCGTCCATTCCGGAACTATAAAATTATTCTGCTTAATATTTCTTTACTGGAAAATAAAACATAGAAAAACTCAGTTGTTTTCTTCAAGGCACAAAATAAAGACACTTCTTAATAGATATACTAAAATCTCAAATATAAATAAATTACTAATATTAAATTTTATATGCCTGAAAGCTACAACTGTTATCTAGTAATTCAATCCTAACTTTCCAATCAGATGGGAATCAATCTTCCTGTCTCAGAAATTCTATTGTGTATAAAAGAAACAGAAAACTGTCAATTAATTCAATACAGCCCAAGCGTTAAAGCACACAACTGAAATATTATGTTGAATTCGTTATCTAACAATGAAATTTCCAATTTCTATATGACAGCTGGATTGTATCATCTTGTAAGACTGTGACAATTTGTGGATGTTATATAGATTGGAAAAATAAGACCAATCATTTATTCTGACGTCACAATCCTAAATTTTCAGTTTTAATTATGATTGAATTGCAAAGTCGATAAATATTTTTATAATGCTGGTTTTATACTATATTTATGCTTAAAATAACCAAAATCAAACAGTTGTAAAAGACTGAATAAGGCATAATTCTTGAATAAAAAGCGTGTGAAATATACGGACGTGAATATTTACAATAAATGAATATAATTAAGTTATTTTGAAAGGCTTTTGTATTGTTCAGTAAAATATGTCATAAGGGCAATGCACATATTTTTCAAAGCATGAAGCCGTATATTGAAATGTTTTTACATATAATATCTTAATTATAATTGACGTTGATCAGCTTCTATTTCATATCTATTAATTAATCGTCCATTGTGGTACGATAAAATTATTCTGCTTAATATTTCTTTACTGAAAAATAAAACATAGAAAACTCAGTTATTTTCTTCAAGGCACAAAATAAAGACACTTCTTAATAGATATACTAAAATCTCAAATATAAATAAATTACTAATATTAAATTTTATATGCCTGAAAACTACAACTGTTTTCTAGCAATTCAATCCTAACTTTCCAATCAGATGGGAATCAATCTTCCTGTCTCAGTAATTCTATTGTGAATAAAAGAAACAGAAAACTGTCAATTAATTCAATACAGCCCAAGCGTTAAAGCACACAACTGAAATATTATGTTGAATTCTTTATCTAACAATGAAATTTCCAATTTTTATGTGACAACTGAAATTTTATCATTTTGTAAGACTGTGACAATTTGCGGATGTTATATAGATTGGAAAAATAAGACCAATCATTTATTCTGACGTCACAATCCTAAATTTTCAGTTTTAATTATGATTGAATTGCAAAGTCGATAAATATTTTTATAATGCTGGTTTTATACTATATTTATGCTTAAAATAACCAAAATCAAACAGTTGTAAAAGACTGAATAAGGCATAATTCTTGAATAAAAAGCGTGTGAAATATACGGACGTGAATATTTACAATAAATGAATATAATTAAGTTATTTTGAAAGGTTTTTGTATTGTTCAGTAAAATATGTCATAAAGGCAATGCACATATTTTTCAAAGCATGAAGCTGTATATTGAAATGTTTTTACATATAATATCTTAATTATAATTGACGTTGATCAGCTTCTATTTCATATGTATTAATTAATCGTCCATTGTGGTACGATAAAATTATTCTGCTTAATATTTCTTTACTGAAAAATAAAACATAGAAAACTCAGTTATTTTCTTCAAGGCACAAAATAAAGACACTTCTTAATAGATATACTAAAATCTCAAATATAAATAAATTACTAATATTAAATTTTGTATGCCTGAAAACTACAACTGTTATCTAGCAATTCATCCTAACTTTCCAATCAGATGGGAATCAATCTTCCTGTCTCAGTAATTCTATTGTGTATAAAAGAAACAGAAAACTGTCAATTAATTCAATACAGCCCAAGCGTTAAAGCACACAACTGAAATATTATGTTGAATTCTTTATCTAACAATGAAATTTCCAATTTCTGTGTGACAGCTGAAATTTTATCATCTTGTAAGATTGTGCCAATTTGTGGATGTTATATAGATTGGAAATATAAGACCAATCATTTATTCTGACGTCACTATCCTAAATTTTTAGTTTTAATTATGATTGAATTGCAAAGTCGATAAATATTTTTATAATGCTGGTTTTATACTATATTTATGCTTTAAAATAACCTAAATCAAACAGTTGTAGAAGACTGAATAAGGCATAATTCTTAAATAAGAAGTGTGTGAAATATAGGGACGTGAATATTCACAATAAATGAATATAGGTATTTCAGCTGTAAACAATTTTCTGAAGGAGTACGAAAATTATGGCAAACAAAGTTATACAGTTTGTCCACCTTCTCTTACCTCTCGTCAAAATAAATCCATAATCAACCAAATCATAAAAACAAATTTTAATTTGAAATGAAAAGTAATTTGGGATTATATCTTCTATGCATTATGTATTATCTTCTATGCATTATGTATATTTCCTGCATTATGTATTATTGAGTTTTAAATAACATTATCTAACATTTTATATTCAAAAATAGAAACGCAACCATTTCAAGAAATATAAAAGTATTGTGAAGTTGTATTTTTTAACAAACACGGAATTTTTGCTACTAAATGGTTGAAGTACGGTGGTGTTACTAGTCTGGAAAACCCAGTTCGAAAGCAGGACTCGCTATTTCATAGGTCACCTCATCTCTAGCACATAGGAAATTGTGCAGAGTAATTGGCACGGTCTTGTCAGTGGACACTGGCTCTTTACAGTATGGGGTCCTTCGGTATATCCAATTAGAGAACGTGCCCTTACTAAACCATTCGGGAGGAGGGCAGCATGCCAATTAGGTGGGAGTGAATTTTACTTAAATGTATGTTAAATGAATTAAGTAGCTACAATATTCCTTAAAGAAGAGAATATATATTTTGTATTTAAATGTGAAGAGAAAGTTTACCTAAAAACAACAGGATGGTTTCTGGTATTTGTGGTCTAACCTCTGTCAGGAACAAGGTTGATTTTTAGGGCGTCGATATTGTAGTAATTGCTCTGTAATGTGGATCTATCAAATTATAAAGCCTATCAGGTTATATTAGTCGAAAATTTGCTTCTGAAGCTTTCGCCTATCACATCTGCAATCTAAACAATAAAATAATGCAACAAGTCATGTATGCAATGTAATGCCTCAAGTGTTTCAACAAAATAATGCAGCAAGTCATGTGGCTGTATCTACAAAATCATAGTTTGAGGGCAATTAAGTATAAATTCATTTCATTGGTAAATGTCCTAATGTTAATCCAACGAAAATTCTGGGGCGTATTTGTTCGCAATGTATATAAAATAGTCAGCTGTCATTAAATAATTGTCTAAAGTGTTTTGCCTGCTTTTGTCTTTCCAGACAATCCCAAAACCCGGCAATGTACCAGAACACAAAATATTTGCATACTTATAATATCGACCACGTCACAAAACCTAACGGAGGCGAATTTTCGATTAATCTTATCGGGATGGAGAAACTGAGTGTTTCGAAAAGTCTCTCAAAACCCTTCAAAATTCTTTGACATGGAAGGCTGAATCATTGCACACTATAAGTGTCAAATACGGTGCAGAAACGAACAGAGTCGAATTTGTTATTTACCCACATCTCTTCGGAATCAAATAAAATGGGAGGGGGGTTTCGAAAATGTCTTCCATGATCCTCCAAGAGCTCCCTTCGTTGACCTGGAAGGCTGAATTTATGAACACTTATAATGTTGACTACGGTACATAATATCACGTAACCGAATCTTTGATATATTCTCCTGGCGGAAGAGAATATGGGATGTTTCGGAAAGTATATTTAGTCCCTTCAGAATCTTTTGACCACAAGGCTAAATCTTAGCACTCTCAAGTTATCGATTACGGTATACGGATTAGCATTTTTGATTTACGACCCCGGGGTCTAGGAAATGAGGGTGTCCAACAGCCGTTACAGATCCTCCAGATGCCCCCTGGTGAACAAGAAGGCTTAATCACTGAACACTTATATTATCGATATTGAATAGAACTTAACGTAGCTGGATTTTTTATACATCCCCGGGGTGGATATGAGATTATAGTTTTACATGGGGCTGCTTTCAGGGGCTTAAAATGCATATTTGAACACTTATAGTATCTACCACGGAGCCGAACTTGTTGGAACTGGATTTTTCTCCCAGAGTGAACAATACGGATGTAGTTAAAGTTAAAGACTCTCTCAGAACCCTATTGCAGCCTTCCACCGTCGATATAAAAGGCTGAAACTGGAGCACAGGGAACAACCTAATTAGGTCAATTTTCCAATGAGAGAATTAGTTTCAACGCTAAGCACTATACATTGTTAAAGGAAATCGAACTTATTAAAAACATGTTGCAGCTTAGTTTTTTAAGAGTGTTAGCTCCCTTGTCTTTGATAATCTTGAATACTAATATTAGAATAATGATAATAGCAGCAAGCAAACTAGCATAACATGAAATCCACAAAAATGCTGTAAAGAAACTTAGCGATTCATGATCATATAAAAATTATAAAAACATTGCTTTTTTAATTACTAGTTCATTTATGTCCAAAATTCTAGCCCTCCATTTTTTTCAAATTGTAATGTAAGTAAATTATAAAACAACTTTATGCTTCTTAATTTTATAATTTAGAGTTAAAATAACGCAGCCTAATTTTTTGTTGTTTTATTTATTTTATGAATTTATTTGCCCCGTTACTCATCGAAAAAGCTCGTAACTTAATTCATTCTTAAAGTAGCATTAAAGTTTTCGCCATGACTGTAGACTATCCAATAAATATACACAATCCAATATCACATTCACACATCCAAAAATCTCACAGTTTAACATTTATGTAAAGGAATATTTTAAAATGTAACGTTATAAATAAATGATCCATCTCATACTCTTAATTCTGTTGTTTTCTAAAAGTAAAATAGAATGCAAGGCTTCCTAAAATCGCACTGGTATTATGAGGCGCAATAATTCTAGAGGTAGAGCTCTTTATAAGCCTTTTAGTGACGCATTAACTTAATATTTATTCGAAAGAGATTTAAATGCAGTATTGTTTCTATTAATATTATTCGCCGCATATTTCCTATATTGATAGTCAAAGTTTGAAAACACCGAATGTTAAACTTAACTTGAAAGGGTAAAGTTCTCCCTGATATCAATTCCACTTTTTTTAATAGTACACCTCCTTCTACCCAACTAATCATAAGCAGTCCGGTTCATTTCTATTGGAACATTGGAAACTGTAATTGTATAACGATTAAACACGTTTGCTGTTTAGATGTTTCATTAACCATCGCACGCAAATGCATAATTATCCGTTTGATAGGGGAAAATTGATTAAAGAGTAGAAAAGTGGTTTTCGTCCTATTTGCTACATTTCATTATCTGCAGAATGATGCACGCAACCTTTAGCACTCGTGCAGAAAGGGCTTATCCCGTCTCCCCTTTGAGCAATGTTTAAGGATATGTTTGATAATAAACTATGCAGGGTCAGAATATTTAGCCCGATAAAGAAAAACCATGCGTATTTGAAAAGCACAATTAACTAATCAAAATACTTCCAGCGTTTAATGTGTTTTATATATTTAGCACTTTTCAAGATATCATTTAATTATAGATTTCTTGAAAAGGTTTGCTAACAATATGTTATAACTTTTATTTAGTGATTATTATGAAAATACTTTTCCTCGATAAACGTTTTAATTAAACTATAGAATATCTTTATCTTTTTAATAATTAAAACTTTTGTAAACGATTTTGCACCAAACACGACTATAAATACGCCCTCGTACAAATTAAGTCTAAAAATTAGTTTATAATGTTGTATTATATACTGTGGGTCTAAAACTTTATATGCCATTTTATCAATCATGTCGTGCCATATAAGTATCAATGATATTTATACTTAACTGATTGTGATAAGATTCACTCTAGTTTTACTAGACAATTTTCGTTCACATCGACATGTGGGAGTAAAGAGAAGAATTTTATTAATAAATAGTTGGAAAGTTATACACAACTCATAGGCATATTTGTACACAACTTTCAGTATCAAATCAGAAATACAGTTCCAGTTGTCCGTCAGTGGGAACACCGAGCGTTTTAAGTGCTGCAGAATACGCCGTTCTCATTTGTGATGCAAGAGTACTATAACATTATTGGCGATACCAGCTTAATCATTTGCATAACTCTTAAAACAACACTTGCATCCAGAGTTCTGCGTCTGTAGTTCAACTTTTTATGAGCGTATATTTTTTGTAACAGAATGTATGTATATATATATATATATATATATATATATATATATATATATATATATACTGACTTCCAAACATTATGCACGCAATGCAAATTTTCATTTATCGAGAGCGTATTTGAATTTGAGTGACTGAATATCGCTGCGGATGTAGATGGCACTATGGAAATATCGTATTTTACAGCCAATCACGATTGACTGTCCGGATATATGCTAATTAGGTAGTCGTTGAAGACGCCAGCAGTCTTAAGTGTTTGAGGAGATGCATTTAAATACTGATGCGAAGCGTTTATAACTTTGCAAGATTATTTTTGATGATATTCGTGTTCTATGGCTAAAAGAAGACGAATGACAGTGAGCGCTGTCGTGCTGTCGGACGCATTGAAGCAGGGCAGTCAATCAAATATGTCGCTATTTTCTTTGGCGTTGATCATTCGATACTTTCTCAATCATGGAAATAATTCCAAACAAGTCAGACACCTGTGTCCGAAGACCTGTGTCCAGTCGTCCAAGGGTTACCACTCTTTCTGATGATCAGTATATTGATATAGTAGCCCCAGTGGAATCGACGAGCGACCCCCACAACTGTTACAGCCATGGTTACAGCGGCACTTGGTAAGATAAGATCTTCCAGTACTATGCGCCGAAGGCTCCACGTGAAGAGATTGTGCGCCAGAGTACCACGTTTTCGTGTTTCACTAACCGTCCAAGCCAGAGGGCAAGATTAAAATGGTGTCATCAACATGTCAATTGGACTGTCTCAGATTGGTGCAACGTCTTGTTCACGGACGAGTTCAGATTTGCCCTGGAACCAGATGATAAACGTGCAAGAGTCTGGAATCTAATTTCCTCCTTATAGACTATAATGCCCTTCCTCATCGAGCTAACATCGTTGACGAATACCTGGAAAGTGAGGGCATTTTTCTATTGAGTCGCCAGGATATTCCCCGGACCTTAGTCCCACTGAAAATCTTTGGGATACCCTCGGGCGTGCTGTCGCTGCACGTTTACCTCTTCCAGCTAGTCTCAGAGAGTTGGAAACTGCCCTATTGGAGGAATGGTCATTGCTCGCATCTGCGATGGTTACAGCGGCTGGTTACAGCGGCGGTTACCATCTGCAATGGTTACAGCGGCTACCTTCATTAAAAGCAAGGAAAATCGTTGTAAAATTTGTTTGAAGGCCAGGGTGATCACATACCATAATAATATAAGTTTGGTTTGTTTGTTTTTAAACATAATTTTGTTAATGACCCAAATGTGACGTCATCATATAACTTACGAAAAGTAAATATTTTTTTTCATCTTTATATATAATTTTTGTTTTCTTGAATGCATAAACACATTTGCTACCTTCATGTACAGTTGTACAATTTTGAGCTAATCAAGCTTTACTTTTCCATCTTTGTTGATTTAACCGTTCGTGCTTAACTTTTGGAAGCCAGTGTATATATATATATATATACAATATATATATATATATATATATATATATATATATATATATATTACACAATTTAAGAATATGCTCTATTTAATACTAATGCACTTATCACCTTAGAAATGTTAATACAATAATATCGATTTGTTAAATGGAGATTGAAAAAGCATGATAAAATTTTATTGTGTAGATCCTGCGTTGCTTTATTGGTTTAAATTAGAAAACACGTATTAATAATGGTATTGTCCCAAATAATAAATACCGATTGTCTAAAACCCCTACTCTACTTTTACAATACATAATTTTGTTTCAGCAACTGTTTACACAGGTTTGCGATACGTCTAAATCGAGGACGTAATTCCGATTTAACAGTATATTAATCAGTATATCAACTCAGTTTTCAAAGTTATGTTCCGATTCCTAATAAGACAGAGCAATATAACTTTGTGTGTGTGTGTGTATGAACCTGACATTTTATCTCTAACATTCTAAATTGCCGTGTTAGTTTCTGCAATTAAATTCGCAATCAACAGTGTTGCATTTAGTGATCCAATTAGGCACTATCACTTTAACTATTAGACCTGCTAAAGGCCCTATGCGTGACTTTCCTCTGCATTCTGCGCATCACACTATACAACAATGTAATCATAGGGGCTCTATATCTAACGTACTAGAAATTATGAAGACGTCCAATTTAGATTATGTCAAATTATATTTAAACGAGGACAAATGATTTCTCATTCACTATTATTTAATACTGATTGCACTACTATGGAAGAAATGTGGTTTTGTGTATCAAATTAAAGTATTAAATTATTAATAATAACACAAGAGTTGAGTTTTCCTTATTTTAATATAATAGTATTCTTGTGGTTTAATATTGATTATATCCTAATACTTAATTTTTTTTAATATTGGAAGAATTAACAGTAAATGGTAAACACTAAAATATTGTTTCTTGCAGACAGATTATCATTTGGTCATAATTTGCAGAACATATCATAAAAATACAAGTACACTAGATTTTAAGCCCGTTATACCGAAGGGGGTTTTACGTTAATAATATCTCTCATCCGCACACTTGAAACTCTTGCAAAAATATCTGGACCTTCACAAACCACACACCTCTGCCAAATATTTCTATCAATGATTATACCAACCCCGAAAAAGCACAAGTTCTATATACCTCCATAACAAACGCAATTATTTTACTGTATCTTAGAATATGTATGGCTGATATATTACGAATGCAATTTGGATGGCACGCCAGTATCAAAACAGTTGCATTAAATAAAAATTTAGTTCTTCAAAATGCAATTTTTCAACACATTTCCTTAATGTGTTCTAGCGAATAACTACAGTGCCTCATATTGATCAAATGAGTGACTTTAATTTTAATTTTTCGTGTAGTAGGATAATGAAAATTCAGAAATGGTGTTCATAGAATTTCAAGATAGCTTTACGCAGGTGAATAAATTCGTCAAATTTAGCGAAGCATTTGAGGATATCGAGTGTGCTGTTGATACAGGATAATCTACTTAGTAACCAGAGAGCTTGATACTTGAATAGTGGAACAGCTTTGCACATTAATTTTCCGCCATGAAGAGTCTTGCTGCAGCGCTACTTAGTTCGGATAGAATCATCATACGCATGTCAGTCGCTGTTTTCTACAATTAATGTTGTAAAGTCAACGGTCATAAACCATTTTGGTTACGACTTACATCTTGCGTAATATTGAAGACAACAGACTATGAATGGAAAATAAATTGCTTGTCAAATAGCATTTAGCAAAAAGTTTAACATTAATATGATTATGTAAGTATAATTTTTCAATTACCTTCATACAAATTAAAACAGGTTCAAATTGTAATTGTAATAAAGGAACCGTAAAAATTTTCTGATGAAATGTTAACGAAGCCCGTTAGCGTTCCACTAACGATATGTTAAGTAAAACAATATATATGAAAGATCTATTGCCAGAATATTTTATAAAACATTTATACCTATATAAATTTTTCTAAGTTCCAACTGTAAATGTTCGAAACATTCGCAGCTTGTCCCTGATTCGTTTGAGCAGTAAATTAGAAGACGTTCAATTCAGTTGAAAAATGTATATCATTTTTTTTTTAATTTGGTTGATATTCGAGAGATATCTGCCATAAAATGGCAGTCAAATATTAAAAATAGGTGATTCATACTCATGAAATCTCCAAACACATAAATACTTCCAAAACCAGTCGGATTTATGACCCCATAATGAAACTTTAATTATACTTTAGAAAAAGCTTAAATTCGCTAACTGAAATTCGATAGCATTAAGAGGCATAATTAGTCCAAATATTTTCAGATACTTATTAATATAATCGTCGTCAAGTTAGCGAAATTGCACTAAATTCATTGTTAAAATTTTCGCCATAGTCTCCAAACTGTTTTCAAATCTGTCGCTTAGCGTAACAGACAGGTAATGATTTTTCCTATAACGAACATGCTAATCATGCGCGTATCACTTCTTAACCTTTTACTTAATTTGTATGGACTTTAAATTTTAAACGCAAACTCCAATCGGGACCATACTTTCCAGATTGATTTATTGTTACAAAATCCTGGTGGTTTTTCATTTTCTAGCTGATCAACGGGAAAAAAAGGTTTCTATGATGACTTTATTACGATTGCTAGCAAATGATTTGTTAATAGCTCAAAGAAATATAAGAACAATGTTCAGAAATATATATAATACACTACGTGGCAGTGAAAATGAAACATCAAGAAGGAGTGGGCAGAAAGTGATTAAAACCGGCAAACAGATAGAGACAGTAATGAACAATGAGTGATGTTTATTGCAACATGATTAACTTATACAGTGAGCGATAACACAGTCTATTCAGTAGGTCGTAGGACCACCGCGGGCGGGGATGCACGCAGCAACACGTCTAGGTACAGAGTCAATGAGAGTGTGGATGGTGCCCTGAGGGTGGATGTCCATTCCATGTGAACCATTTGCCAGTGTTCTTCTTCTAAACGTGGTTGTGGAAGCGTACACAAGCGACGTCCAATCACGTAATATTGGCCCAGACATGTTCGATTTGTGAGAGATCAGGGGAGACTGGTGGCCAGGGAAGCATCTGGGTACCTTATAGGGCATGTTAGCTGATGAGTACCGTGTGTAGTCGGGAGTTATTCTCTTGGTGCATGGTATTGGACATCCCCAGAAGGAAGAGTTGTGTCACCGACCGCAGTACATCATTCACTTATCGTTAGGCCGTAATAGTGCCCTCAATACGGACCAGAGGTGATCTGCGATCAAAGGCGATGGCTCCCCAAACCATGATGCCGCGTTGTCGCGCTGTGTGACGTTTCACAGGTGCGGCTGAATAGGACCTGTCACCACTTCGGTGTCAGACTCGTATACGGCGACTGCCATTGTTAAAACAGAATCGTGACTCGTCTGAGAACGCGATATTTATAGTTACATATATTGGCCTACAGGAGCGTACTGGGTGAACAAATTACTATATACGCCTGCTCCAGCATTATCTTGTATTCTAGAACCGTCAGTGTAAACTCTCGTTCATTCAGGTTCAGGGTATTGTTCGTTTAACATGCAAACTGAAGTTGCCCTCAGGATTACGTCGGGAATGTCTTTCTTACCCGAGTCATTAACTTCTAGGTAATTTTCAATGTTCATATAGTCAAGGGGATTAACTAACGTCTTGTTATTATCTAAAGGCTTATTAGCATCAAGTTCTTGTATAAATTTGTTACAAACTTCAATAGGGGAAATTTAGGTTTTTAAGGAACTAAGTCCGCTTTTAATATACATATAATTTTTCAAAGTTTGTATTATTCGAAAAGGCTATGAGGAGACATATATAAATATTTACCTGTGCCTCTCAAATGCGGTAGTGCATAAATACACCATTCATTAAAATTAGCTCAGATTTATTGTATTCATTGATTGAGAAATTTCGGAGTTGGAAGCTGTAAAAACATGCTGACTTGCTTAATTCTCAGTGCTGTATTATTTTACAATAGCACGTCTATGTCGCTAAACTATTAATTTACGTTTGTATTGTTATTTATCAACCCAATTTACTGTCGGAATCTTGTTAAAATTAAAGAGAATCGTATCCCATTGCGAAGAAAACGGGGTAACCAATCAGCGACACCTACATTTTCGGGATGAAGCTGGAACTAAAATATGATTCCGGCCTTTTCCCTAATTCGCCAGGCCACTAAAGCAAGCACGTCGCGTTGCGTAATCGAAGAGGGCCGTGGAAGTACTTACTGCTTATTAGTTTTATTGCTAAAATGCGAAGTTAAACGTTGGAGGTATATAGTATATAATACCATAATTTCCACCTCCTGTGTAAAAATCGTCTCTTTTATTATGAGCATGCGAGTAAAAGGTTATTAATTTTCAATCCTAAAACCCTCCTTGTATCGTCAAAAATTGTTTTCGCTAAGTCCTTGGCTAGAGCTTGAAGACATAATAGATTATTATTTAGTAAAATACTTTTATTAAAATATAGGTTCCAGAGAAGTCGGTGTGTGTGTGGGGCGGGGGGGGGTCTAAATTCTGTACAATAAAGAGATCAGTTCTTATTATCAAAGACATTACATGTAGTACAAAGGCCAAGCATTTAGTACATGCACTGTACTATATGTTTAAGGGATAAATAAATTATGAAATGATTATGACCCTCTGGGCTTTTATTTGATTTGTGATTTTTTAGAAGTTGGAAATTTGTTACACTTTGAAGATCCAATTATAGCATTGTAGCAAACTCCCATTCAACTACATAAACTGTCATACAAGTCTTACAAGCTGTTATACATATATTTCATCTCGATAAAATGCCTTAAATCAAGAATAGATGTTTGCAATATCTTTTTATTCATGCGGCCATTTAAAAAACTTGCATGCCCGAATATAATACATATTCTTCATTATACTTAGATCAGGTGAGATTGCAGGCCATGCTTTGGATAATTTTTTTCGACTGAGACTAAACTTTGAACGACTTCGACACATGTATTTTTCGACACATGTATGTAGTTACTTTGCTGAAACAACCAATTTCAACTATTTATTTTAAGTTCATTTCGAAAAACTACTTAACATTTGTTGGTAATCAAAACTTATTTGTTCTATGTATGATATCAATATCGCTTTTCTCTTATTAGCAAATTGCACCCTATATCATTATCTACAAGCTATCTCCATTATCTACAAGCTGTCTTATCAAACTTCTTCCCTGCTGTCAAGTGCCAAATACTAGTAGTTCTTGTTTTTTATCCTTCTAATAACTGCATACCATCCAGATCATTTAGATTAACATTTTTTGTCGAAGAAAATAAGTTTCCGGCACGCAAAGCTGCAGCTTATATGTCTGTTAGCGAATTTTTTCAACTGGATTTCTGCACTGAAGATATGATTGGTTTCTTCTTGAAATTATTCGAAGTTCTGATTTATTCAGCATTCAGCATTTATTCTGTTCATCGAGAAATAACTGGAAAATTTAAATCACCATCTCGCAGTTGTCGAGCTTTTATATAGGATGGCCTAAAAGGTATTTGACAAACTTTAAGGGTAGGTCAAGCATCATACAGAAATAAGCCCGTGTTCCAGAGACCAAATATATCATTATACTCGGAATAATGCATGCTAAAATAAATTAGCAACTAATTTGCATAACTGGTGGTCTTCATATTAAAATTTGCACCAACTCGATGTTTTCAAGAGAAACACCATCTTTTGATAACAGTTTCTGATTTTCCAGGTCAAAGCACCCCGAATTAATATAAAATGTATTTCACTGAATCAACTAATTAAATGACAAATCTTAAACTAGACTTAACGGTCACTTTATTAAAAAAAACTATAGATGTACAACAAATAAATGATTTTAAGCCTCGGAAGAGCATGAAGGTGTTCGAAAGCGCTTTGGCTTAAAATTATTTAATTGTTGTACGTCTGTAGGATGTTTTTTTTTTAATAAAGTAACCTTTAAATCTGGTTTTAAAAATTTGTTATTTAATTAGTTGATTCAGTGATTTAAAGTTTGACGTGTCGCCACTAATGGTATAGAATTTATTTGTTTGCCCAAGCGGTTGGGGAGTTATAACTGCTTAAAATTCCGAGCTTCTAACGTTAAATAGATGCTGCATATTTTCTTTCATATATTTAAAAATAATTAGCCTATGTAACTGATCCCTATATTTTTAATGTGGTACTAAGTACAACAAACTAAATGTATAACATTTTCCGTCGTCAAATAAATTTTTAATATTTTTATTACTTATGTAATTCATATTTAAAATTTTTTAAATTTAAATGTGGGTACATTTTGACAACAATTGATTCAACGCTGTTGGAAACATTTACTTTCGGAATTGAAATACAGAGGCATAATTAGAATTGCACCCTTTTGAAGTGTTCTATGGAACATCCATCAAGTTCCGATAGGAAACAATCAGAAGAAAAATTTCAAAATTATAGTGTGATGTATAAAGTTTGAACGATTGGCATTTGTAAAACGAGTGATCAGTCATTGTTATTGCATTTGCGTTAGGACAAAATCCGTAATTTAAAGTAAAATTACAAAAATGAAAGTCAATTCACCTTAGATTGAAATCTGCTTCTCGTTATCTAATTTGAACTTTACATATAATATTCAACAGTCTTTTTATATAAAATAATTTTAATTCAAAATTTAAATCAAATGTTTAAATCAACAAGGATAAATGGTGAAATTATCAGGTGCAACTAAATGGAAATATTTATTTAGTGCAGAAGATATGTAGACAAACACTAAATTTTCATTCCTGGAAATTTATGTAGTGTACAAGAGATATGGGCTATGTCATTGAAATAGAAATAATAATATAATTTTTAATTATTTTCCAATTGTGAATTGCATTTAGAAGATATAACGATGACTGCAAAGAACATTTTTATGTAAATATTATGTTTTATAACTATAGTTGAAGGTAAGCTTTTCTGTAAAATGTTAATGAGAGTTAGCTTCGAAGATCCGCATAAAGTGACGAGAAAATTAATTAGGCAGGATACTGAAATTGTCCGGTACTTGATCAGTGGTGCTCAAAAAATTGCATCACCCCCATGTTTCCATGACAGTAAAGGAGAAAAGGCCTACAAAACATTTAAAGTGATATTTAAAGGGTTTAATATTGATGACTACATTCAAGAGGAGGATACTCAGTAACGCACAAAATTTATTTACTTAGAATTGTTTATGAGATATTCCGAAAACAATGAAAAGAATCTGATGTTAACAACACATGACTTTCCTTATATAATGCAATAATTTACTCCTTTTACAGTAAAAAAATAATGTATAAGATCCGCGGTACTGGGTTTTTAACTTTGAATTGTACATTTGCGGGATGACAACATGGAATACTATTTCAAAATACCCAATTAACTTATATTTCACACAATTCTAAATTAACAATTCTCAATATTGATAGCATCCTCAATAAGCGATATAGTCCATATATTTAATTATTTTAACAATTGATTCATTAACTAGGCTTAATTTTCATTCATTTAGCTTTATTTTTGCAATTTTGACGAAATTTTCGTCCATCTGGGGCGAAATGTTATGAGGTTAGCTATACTTTGTTAGATTATTGGCCGATTTTGCCAAATGCATCACCAAGTATTGCAGACAAATGGAGAGAAGATAATCTCTTATATACTAGAATGTATGCCCATTTATGACGGAAATCAGAATTTTCGAAACATTACTTCTGCTTTTGCGTCTTTTTGACTTATTTCGCAATATTTTTGTCAGTTTCTGAATATATAAAAAAGTCGCCAAGTTGGCGACGTCCCGCTAAATTTTTCGCCAAGCGTTACGGATGGACGGGCGGAGAAATGGTTTATTCTTATAGTCTATTCTTATGTTCTTTCCAAGATATTGAACTTTCATTCATCGATTTGCAATCATTTCATTGATTCAGCTTCAGTTTCACCAATTTGGCGAATTTTTATCAATTGGGTGGCATTTTTATCAATGTAACAACATTTAAAAAGTCATCAAGTTGAAGATATTCCGAAAAATTCATCACCAAAATTTTATCCAAATGTTACGGACGAAAAAATAGGTTATTCTTATAGTACAGGTAGATTCTTATATTCCTTCCACGATATTGAGTTTTCATTAAATAGTCGTCATTTTCATTGATTTAGAGGTCATTTTTATGAATTTGGCATCTTCCTTAATTTGGCATTTTTTTAGAAAAATCGCCAAGTTGGCGCCATTCCGCTAAATTCGTCATCAAAATCTCGTCAAGATTTTTGATGGACGTAGAAATAAGTCATTC
Source organism: Amaurobius ferox (assembly GCA_951213105.1). NCBI lineage: Eukaryota > Metazoa > Arthropoda > Arachnida > Araneae > Amaurobiidae > Amaurobius > Amaurobius ferox. The sequence continues at coordinate 116,284,482 of OX578133.1, read as the reverse complement.
TTATAGCAGATAAATGACTATTGGCGTCCAACTACAAAAGTATTACCCAAAGTATATTTTCCCATGAATGGAACGTGTTAGATCTACAAGAATGATGTCACCAAATATATCGCATGATATTACATATGAAAAATGAACATTTTAAAGAATAGTTAATACTTTTTTTAAATTTATGTGATTTTTGATAAATTTATTAGAAAAATGTGCAATATCCAAAGAGCGGTTCATGCTAGCATTCTAAAGTTTGTGTCCATCGTTTTCTAATGAAAAATCACATAAAAAATGAATATTTGAGTAACTTTTTGAAAGGTTTTGATCTTTTGATGATTTTTTCAAAATGTTAATCAAAAATTTAGTGGGGTTCTGAACATTGAATTGCATTTTAAAACAATGGGTCTGTATTTACGAATTGTAATTTTTGTACCAAATTTTGTTCGAATCGCTTCATTTGATCTTGAGATATCGTCTCCACACACACACACACACACACACACACACACACACACACACTCACTCACACACACACACACACACACACATCACCTCAAAAACGTTCAATTCGAGTTCAGGAATGCTTAAAACATGCTCTCCCGTCGAAAATTCGCATTCGAATTTTCTACCCCGTTACAATACTCTCCTTATAAATTATACTATGTGTATAAGGAAAGTAATATGGGACATTCTTATTTTATGAAGTATTTAATTATACATAAAAAAATATGGTGGGTAGTACATGACTACTTTATATAATGCAATAAATTTACTTCTCTCACAGTGAAAAAATGATGTATAAGATTGTAAAGAACTTTGCCACAACTGGAAATAGAACCTGGATCTACGAACTGGCCAGACGATGTTCTACTGTTGAACTGGGGACGAAATTGCAAGCTGTTGTTGTCGGAAGGGATGTATAAGATCCATGACACACTATTTCACGTTGAATTATATATTTCTGGCTTTTCCGGATGACAACATGCAAAACTCTTCCGTTCCCAATAAACTTATATTTTGCGAACTCTAAATTAATAAAAATCAATATTCTTTTCATCCTCAATAAGCAGTATAGTCCATATATTAAAATATGTAAATAATAAATTCGTCAATTAAGGATTATTTTCATTAATTTGGCGTTATTTTTACCTTTCTGATGATATGTCCGTCAATGTGGGGCTAAATATTGATAAGTTGGTGATTTGCCATTAGATTATTAACCAAGTTCGCTAAATGTATCGCCAAGTGTTGCAGCCAAATGGGGAGAAGAGCCTTCTAATAGGAGCATACTAGAAGGTATGCCCGTCATATGACGGAATTAAAAATTTGCAAAACATTACCCCCCTTTAGTGCTCTTTTTATTAATTTGGCTGTATTTGTATCAATTTTGCGGCACTTTCGTTAATTTTGCAATGTTCAAAAAGTCGCCAAGTTGGCAATATCCCGCTTATGATATTGACGTTCCATCAATTAGTCGTCATTTTCAATGATTTAGCGTCATTTTTATCAATGTGGCGAAATTTTCGTTAATTTGGTAACATTTAAAAAAGTCGCCAATTTGCGACATTCCGTCAAATTTACCGCCAAAATATTGCTAAATATTATGGGCGGAGAAATAGGTTATTCTTATAGTCGATAGATGACTATTTTCGTCCAAATACAAAACTATTACCCAAATTATCTTTTCTCGTGAATGGAACGCGCTAGATTCACGAGAATGATGTCAACAAATTTATCGCATTATATTACATATTAAAAGTGAACATGTTTCTCAATAGTTAAGATTTTTTCTTCTTTTATTATTTTCATGTGATTTTTTGATAAATTTATTTGGAAAATTTGCAATATCTCGAGAACGGTTAATGCTAGCGTTCTAAAGTTTGTGTCAATCGTTTTCTAATGATAAATTACATAAGGAATGATAATTTGTGTAACTTTATTAAAGGCTTTGATTTTTTGATGATTATTTTGGGGGTTCAAACATTCGATTGCTTTTAAAAACAATAGGCTTCCTGTATTCACGGATTGCAATTTTTTACCAAATTTCGTTCGAATTGATCCATTCGTTCTTGAGATATCGTCTCTACACACACACACACGCAGAGAGAGAGAGAGAGAGAGAGAGAGACATCACCACAAAAACGTTTAATTTGTGTTGAAGGATGCTTGAAACATGCTCTCCCGTCGAAAACTCGAATTCGAATTTTCGACTCCGTCACAGTACTTTCCTTATATACATTATACTATGTATATTATGAGAGTAATAAGTGACATTCTTATTTTAATAAACATTTAGTAATAAATGGTTTTGCATAGTTAGAAAAAAATATTCTGTTAAATTTTGGAGATGGCATGTCCCATAATAATGTTTAGATAGCGATAATTCATATAATACCCCATACATTGAATTTTCATATAAGGTCCCATGTACTGAAACTGGATGCAACATTTGGGTGTTACTCTGTATCAAACATTTCTTTAACATGTTTGGAAATACGTCTAGAACATGAATTATAAACAGTTAAAACTACACTATTAAGAGTAAAAGTGTTTTGTAATATTACAACATTTAAGAAGTTAAAATTACAATTAGGACAGAGCGCTTTTAGGCGTCAGAACGTCCTTCATCAATGGCATGGGCAATAAAAGAGGAAAAACATGAGCTTTTATACAAAGTCAGAAACCGCGATACAAGAATTTGCATATGGATTGTCGGATTATCCTATACAAAATAAAATCTTTAAATTTCCAAATAAATATATAACACATGTATAACTGCGATCCAGAAATACACAAGCAGGACACTTTAAATTAACATTTTAAAAGCAAAAATAAAGTGAACTGGACATCCAGAAATCCAATCAAGGGTTTAACAAACAGAGAGTCGAGAATGAGACGCCATGTGAATCTGAGGGTTTGAACAAGATCGAAGTTACATATTAAGTTCCGATGAATATAAATGAATAGGGATTCAAAAAGTAAAACATTACGGGGTTATTGCAACTAATTAAGAGAAATTTGTTATCCAAAATTAGGGTAAATGCATCATTAATAACAAATTGGGGAAGAGCAGTGGGCTGTTTATTAATTTTAATATCGCGAGCTTGTTCAGATAAATGAATGTCTTACGGTATGTTTGGTACTACCAGTATAAAAATTAAGGTAAGTGACCCAAATATGGGCACCTCTAAGCATTTTAATTGTTATAATGTTTGCTTCAGCAGATAAAAATTTGAAAATTGGTGGATGTATTCTCCTTGCAGGGGGTAACAGGGAAAAAATGATAATTGAGTTAAAAACATCAGAAAGGTGCTAATAATGGACAGTGCCCATGTTGGGAACCTATGCCCATATTTAGAACCTTTGCACCTAATATGTGCATCCTTAAATATTATGCTAAAAAAAACCTTAAATCAACGTAAAACTTTCGGCACAAGATAGACTTAAAAAAATATAAAATTTTTCCTTACTTGTAAGGCCACAACATTCTTCATGTACCCAAACACTGCACGTATTACACTGTATCATGTGTAATTGTTTTTCTTGACGACACAGTACACAATAGCAGGACCCTTTTCAGCTAGATACACCATTGCAGAACGACTGAGCTTCAGCAGTTGGTATTACATTTGTCTTGGGTTAGGGTTGGGTGCTGGTTTCGGCTTAGCTGCTCGTTTGGACTTGTCAGCTGCTTTATGCTTGGGTACCTTTTATTCTGGAAAAAGCGATTTTACCAGTCTTACAGCTATATAATTTAAAGCCTTTTTTCTCTTGGTCTTTTTAAAATATCGGAGATAGATAATAGATGAATATTTGTGTATTTTTTACAGCAGTACCCATATTAGGTGTAGTGCCCATATTTGGGTCACTTATAATTATTCTCAGGGGATAAAAGAGGTAACAACATACACCACAGCCTGACTCAGAAAGTTAATTTTATTCTTACGTTTATCAGTGCGAATCTGACAAAACAAAGGGGTAACAGTAGAATGGGCAGGTTTAAATTTAAATTCAAGGCAAAAATGAATTGGACGAAAAATCGAAGGATGGAATTGAAGACTCGATTTATACGACAGACTATCAGAGAACCGGGCCTTATTAGTTTTAGGATAAATACAGTTACTGCAAATGGAGAAAAAAATTATAAAAGAATCTTTCGACTTCCGAATACTAAATATTTTTGAGTGGCGAATTTTTTTTTGCACCCCTGTATATTTTATGCAGTAACATATCTATGAAGTTATAGACAGGGATGGCCACCTTACGTCTTAGTATATGAAATGAAATAGTTCCAGGTATGCATTCGTGTGTATTTTAAGTTTTGTCTTGTAGTTAGAAAGTTAAAGCACTGCCAATCTGATAAAAATGGAAAAAAAAACTGTGTTAATGTCATTTAAGATTTTAATTTGATATGGTTTGTGTACTATAAAATAAAAGTTAACAGTCAAAGAAATATTATAAAATTTCTGAAAATCAGTCTAAGTAGGAATTGAAAATTAATTTTTGGATGACTTGAATAAAGTGCCAATAATTTTCATCTAGCTTCGTGATGAAAATTTATTAGGGGCCCTAAGGGCACTGCATTTTGCGATTTCAATAAAAAATCTCATTTAATATTAATATATTAATGGTTAAAAATGTTGTTTAACGCTGCCTGCAAAATTCAGGAATTGGAGATACCACAAGCCTATTGAGATATTTTGGTTAAAAATCTGCCATATCAAAGAAATGGAAAATATGTACAGTCAACCGTCCTATAACGCGTTACTCTCATAACGTGGAGCAAATATTGCGACAGCCCTTCCATAACGCGGTACTCATAAAACGCTGTTTCCGTGAAACGCGGTAGTCTTATAACACGGGTTCTCTATAATACAACACAATTAGCGGAAGAAGTCTCCTTATTGCATGAATTTTTCTATTACACTTTTACGGTTGAAATTAATGGGTAATTCCCCTGTATTTTCATATCCGTACATCGCCATTTTTCAATTTCAGTTATCAGGGAAATCCTCTGTAAAAAATTTAATACTTTCATCTCTGCATTGGTAGAAGAAAATATGAGTAAAGAATGGGTTGTAAATTTCAATTTACATGATATAAGAAGGGGGACTGGATTTGAGTAAACAATTAAAAAAATTACTTTATTGAAAATGATCCTTCAACAGTGAGAAGTGCAAAGTTTAAAATATAATTACAAAATTGCTTAGCTCCTTATAGAGATATTTTGGTAGAGTCACAAAATAAAACTACATTTGAAAACAAAAATGAAGATATGCAATGGGAAGAGGATATTAAAAGAAACATATAAGGCCACTAATATTTCACAGCGATGATGAATATTAAAAGGATTTTTGTTGGAAAAAGTTATTAAATTTATACTTTATATTGTTTTAAATTTCTTATATGAAGTCTTAATGAAAATAATTCGAAATATGTAAACATACATTGCTTTTTGTATCTATACACTTATATTTCGTAACCGTAGTCAACATAACATGGTGCTCTAAAAATGCAGTTTTATATAACGTAGAACGAATCAGCCTGATTTGTATGTTCTGAGTTTCGCTTAATGCGATTTCTTTGTAACGCCGTACGAATTGTTCTGTTTTGTACAAATGTGAGTTTCTTATAACGCTGTTTCCATATAACGCGCCACGAATTAATCGCGTTATAATAGGGCTGACTGTACCTGCAGAATATATGTGACTTTCATTCCACTATCTCAGATATGAAAATTAATCCCGAGTATGTTTCCGTATATCTCTTTTATTTATAATCAGATTCTCACGCACATTTATATTTAGCATATTGTTGACATACGATGTCCTATGATGACAAAAACTGGAAGTTCCTATTTGAGTTTTCGAAAATAATGAAAATTAGAAACCCTTATGAAGATTAGATGTATGTACACTTATTTATAGTAGACATTATTCCGAGTCTAATGCTTGTTTTGATTTCACTTTACAACCTTAGGAGCCGGGATAATGAGCGGTGTTCGAATTTTCTTTTGGACGACTGTACATAACAAAAACATGTTTTACACTTTCTTTCTTAAATTATAATAATTTATTTCGCCATTTTCTAAATTTTCTCTGAGTTTTACAGTTTTAGGCTTTTGAGTAAACACTAATTTTAAAATTCAACTTTTAAACTAATGACTGATCCACTCGCACTTCATTAAAAGTTTCATCCACATGTGTTATATTTGCAAAGCTGAAAGGTCTATTTTTATCGCTCGGGAATTATTAAAGGGTACTCTTCACTTAAACTCATTGTCACGACGCAGTTATTCCGCTTTTATTCAAGATAAATGGAAATTTTATTTTTGAAAACTGCGTAGTTCCTCATCCTAACATGTTTTCCAAACGTCACGTTCGAAACCCCGTGTAGCAAAATGTAAAAGGGGAAAGTTTCTAGCACAAGAACTTTTCTTCTCCTTTTCTTCCTATCCAATAGCAATGATTTCCCCCCTTCTACCATACTAATTATCGGCAGTCTGTCTCATTTCCATTGGAACATTGGAAAGTGTAATTGTATAATAAGTAAACACGTTCACTGTTTAGATATTTCATTAACGGCCGCACGCAAATACATAATTATCCGTTTGATAAAGGAAAATTGATTAAAGAGCAGAAAAGTGGTTTTCGGCCTATTTGCTACGTTTCATTATCCGTAAAATGATGCACGCAATCTTTTATACCAGTGCAGGAAAGAGTTATTTTCTGCCAAGGAGATTTTTTGTATGTAACTATGAAGGATCAGAGCTTTATAAAGTACATCAGTGCAGAGTTGAAGAGCTCAATTAAGTGATCAAAATTCTTAATGTGTTTTATATTTACCGCTCTTTAATATTGCTTTCGAGGATAAATTTTTAGAAAACTTTTCTTGGAATTAGTTATAAATTTGCAATTACTTGCTTGAAAAAGTTATAATTATTGTTTGGAATTAGTCATATATCTTCTTTGGAATTAGTTATAATTCTGTGATTTTATAGATTTATATTTTTATTTCTTTTAAATGTTGTTTAGTTAAATAACGATGATCTTTACTTATTAGCTAATTAACAAATTTTTAAACTAAAAATATTGATGCTATTACTTGGATTATTTCCCCCAATAAATAAAAAAATCTGATGTAAGCAGCACATGACTTTCCTTATATAATGCAATGAATTTACTACTTTTACAGTTTAAAAAAATGTTATTCTTATAGTAGATAGTTATATTCTTTCCAAGATATTGTATTTTCTTCAATGAGTCGTCATTTTCATTGATTTAGCGTCATTTTTATCCATTTGGCGATATTTTCATTAATTTGGCAACATTTAAAAATGTCGCCAAGTTGGCGATATTCCTCTAAATTCGTCGCCAAAATCTCGCCAAGCGTTATGGACGGAGAAATAAGTTATTCTTACAGCGGATAAATGATTATTGGCGTTTAAATACAAAAGTATTACTCAAAGTATCTTTTCTCGTGAATGGAACGAGTTAGATCCACGAGAATGATGTCACCAAATTTATCGTATGATATTACATATGAAAAGTGAACATGTGTCTTAACAGCTAATATATTTTTTTTAATTTATGGGATTTTTTGATAAATTTATTAGAAAAATGTGCACTATCTCGAGAACGGTTCATGCTAGCGTTCTAAAGTTTATGTCAATTGTTTTCTAAGGAAAAATTACATAAGAAATGTTTTTTTGGGTAACTTTATTAAAGGTTTTGATTTTTTGATGATTTTTTCAAAATTTCACTCGAAAATTTAGGTGTGTGTGGGGGGGGGGGGGGGGTTCTGAACTTTCGATTGTGTTTTAAAACAACAGGCTTCCAGTATTCACGGATTGTGATTTTTGTACCAAATTTCATCCGAATCGCTCCATTCGTTCGGGAGATATCGTCTCCAAAGTCTCACTGACACACACACACCCACACACATACATACACACACACACACACACACACACACACATACACATACTTTCACACACACACATCACTTCAACAGACATCACCTCAAAAACGTCTGATTCGTGATCAGGGATGCTTGAAACGTGCTCTCCCGTCGGAAACTCGAATTCGAATTTTCGATCCCGTCACAGTACTTTCCTTATACATTATGTATATAAGGAAAGTAATAAGACAACAAAATTCATTAAAATCGGATTGTAATTTAGTTCGATGTATTTTATATAATTTCTTTAGACAAATATTCCTAGTATATATTGTAGTGTTCCTTTTCAATATACAAATTAATGAAATACAAATAGTCTAATGTATAATTTTAACTAGACAAGCGGAGATCCGAGGTTCAACTCTTAGTTTGGAACATACGTTCCTTGCAATATCACCTAAGCAGCGTAACCCTTCATGCCTAAGAGTTTAAATTCAAAAGCTAAAATTTAAATTGGAAGATCAATTGACCAGGCAATGATCCGTGGCTCAATTCCATGTTCTTCACAGTATATACAGTACCCAATACTTAACATTCCAGATATTCTGTGTTTATAAATATATTATAAAACTTTCAATTTGAATATGAAAAAATATACGTAGACGGAGCGGACTCTGAATGAGTAATGCAATTTTACTTATTTATTGCATTTAATCTTGAACTCTCTAGTCTAATAAAAATACAGTTTTTGATGAAGCAATTTTATTTTATGTTTGGCAGCAAATTACCTAAAAGCATTCCATATAATTGTGAAGAAAAATTCCACGTTATGCAAAGGCTTCTAGTCCTTTAATACTTTGTTTGCTATTTGAAATTAGAAAAATCCAATTAATGGTAGTTTTATTAATTTGGATACAATTTATATGCAAACATTTAATGACTTTAGTTCCATTTGCCTTTTTGGTTGAGAATAAATGTTTATATTCAGTTAGTTTTCCAAATATGTATTTTGAAAAGAATAAATTAAGTATTGTTTACAACATGCAATGGATTTTTTATAACTTACGCTTCACGTTTAGTAAATTTTACGAAATATAGGCAAATCGCATTTACTCCAGTTATGTTGAATATTAGTACTCAGTATTGGAACCAGCATAGAAATAAATCTCCATAACATTTTATAGTCCTTATTTACTAATATTGCTATGCGAATGGAATTGACAAGCTCAGACTCAGTGTTTGCAATTTTAGCGTGAAAATCAGTATTTCCGAAAAACAAAGATCATTATTTAAAAGTTTATTGATTTTGCAAAAATTCCTTTAAAGATATTCCTTAAAAATTTCATAACGGTTTTTTGTTGGTTTTATTGAGCCGTAATATCGCACAAAAAAACATCGGACAAAATTATATTGAACTTTGTGTACTAGTAATAAGTAAATAAATCTCCACGTAAATTGCCGCGAGAATAGAGTGTTAAAATCTGACAATCATTTTAAAAACACGTTGTTGTTCTTTTCTTCATTTCACGCAGACCAAGGATTTAGAAAACAACAAGTCTACCAAGTGCTGCCGACCACTTAGTACAGTAGTAAGAACTACAAATAACACACAATGACAATGATAAAGTCAGACTGATACAACCAGAAAAATAAATTGGACCAGGTGAAAGGACGCGAAATTCCCTGTTTTAGCATCCAATTTTTTTCGGGCCTCATCGTTTTGGTTTTCACGCACATTTTTTTTTTGTTTATTCAGTTCCTTATTATTTCTCTCACGAGAAGACATTGCTATATTTAAGCTGTCGACAGTATGTTGTAAGATCATTTGGCATGTAGGCATTTGCCCATTTCAGTAAAGAAAAGGCAGTATAACATATTTTTGCAACGATTGTCTATTTTTAATTTTATTTATGCAGGATTTTACTTTGCTATCAATTCATTTAATTTCCATATGTACATTCTAAATTATGTTTGGTTATCTGTTCCGTATATAAATCATCAGTTTTTGGCACAATTTTGTCAAAATTGGTGTAATAATTCTTTACCTCAGAGCCTGTAGTCCCTGTGAAGCCGATTTTTACCGACGATCATTGTGAAGGCGATTTTTACCGACACTTTCTTTACAAAAAATAATATAGGGTGATTCTCTCGCCAGGAATGCCAAATATTTCTCAATACATTTTTTATTTCTGTATGGTCCCTTTTGAAAATTAACATGGACGTAATTTACACCTATCGAAGCAGGGTTGACGCCCTCAAAGACGTGATACGGTGGAAGGTTGCTTTCATTACCGATGACACATTAGCACGTGTCTTCGTCAATTTGAAGACTAGCATACACTGGCGTTGTCATGGTAGTATTTGGGGAACATAAAACCGTCCAAGAATCCACAGGAATCCAAAGGAACCTATTAAAGTTCGGAAAAATGCTATTTGATGAAATGGGAAGGAAAATATTTGGTTACTAAGCCTCCCCCACAGACACAGAGACATATTTTCTGGTGACTCTGCTGCTCACATACAAAGGTGCTTGGGTGCTGGAGGGGGCAGATGCTGGAATTCTAGAAGGGGCAATTTTCAGGATATGTTTTAAGCAGACCTTGCTTTGCTATATACAAGCAAGTGAATGAAAATTTTCATAAAGAACCGTATGTAAATAAGGAAGTTTTTGAGGAATATTTATGCTTCCTAGCTGTGATACTGTAATCACATATCTTGATACGTAACCCTGGGAAAAACGGGAATGTATATTGTAAATATATTGAAATGTATACTATGTTTTGTGATTTATGTTTATAGCTAGGCCTTTGCACAGACGGAATTGGGATTTTTTTGGCGCCGTTGGGTTGTGTGCGCACTGACATGGATTGTAAATATTCAGAGATTTAATTGCAGCAAAATGTCAAAGTTGAGCTACAAATCTTTGAAAATTTATAGCCCTGTCAGGTGTGGCGCGCGTCGGTGTCCGGTATTTTGGACCACCCTGGTTTTGTATGCCCTCTGGTTCTTGTATTTTAGTGGAACGCATATAAAATAAACGTCGCTTCTGACACCAATGGTGAAGCATTTTTGGACCTCCTCCTTTTTTATAGCGTTTGGGAACAGCGAATGAGAGTTGGGGGGATTTCCTCCCTGTTTTGTGTCGTTCCCCTTGTATGTAAAGTTTGGATTTTTTAAGAAATGTAAAAAATAGTCAGTTGCTTTTCTGAGCTCGAGTAGAGAGCACTCCAAGTGCGGGGCACTTGTATTTCGGTGTAGCCCGACCCGGCATGTATTTTTGATGCATCTCTGAGCCGGCATCCGCGATTCCTATCTCGGGCGGCAATGCCTTGCCGAGGAACCGACGTGGTGGGTCCGGTATAGAAGGCGACTCGTAGCCAAATCGAGCCGAGCCTAACTCAGAGCGAGGGCGCATTTTCTTCGGGCAGTTCGACCAGAAAATGGAAGAAGGTCGTCATGTGTTAATTGGTTGCAGTACGCACAGCTCTACCACCAAAACGGGGCAGTATAGGACCTTTGCTCCTTTAGCTGCATTTAAGCCGTGGTTACGTAAATACTGTGTGCACGGAATATTGCGGAGCATCAATCCAGGGCTCCTAAGCTCTACAAATAAAGTATCTGATCTCCACTCTTTAGGCAAGGACCTGTACGCATGCTCACTCAAGAGCCGCTGGGTCTAAGCCGCATTAAGAGGAGGAGAAGGAAAGTGATCAGTATGCCCATCGTCATTTGTTTTTGTTAGTTGCAGTGCAACACAGCTCTACCACTAAAACGGCGCGGTGTAGGACCTTGCTCCTTTAGCTGCATTAAGCCGTGGTAACTGTAACACTGCGTGTAAGGACTGTTTGCGGAGCCGCAATTCCGGGATCCTAAGCAGCAGACAAGCCTCTACGAAAACGTATATATTTGGCAAAGCCTGTACGCATGCTCACTCAAGAGCCGCTGGGACTGAGGCAGATATTAAGAGGAGGAGAGGGAAAGTGGACGGTGTGCCCATCTCAAAGAAAATACTTGGCAATAACTTATGACCGATGATATGCAACCTAGTGTTTCCCGGACTGGTAGTGTTTTCCACGAACCATCGGAATAAATGAACTAATAAACATTCAATTAATTGTGCCACCCTTTCCTACGTGCAGAGGTCAGCTACAGCACTCAGTGAGAGTCCTATGTATGAAGGTATGGAATATATATATTGATTTTAAAATGTGTACATGAATGTTTAAGCAACTGATGTAATCCAATAGTGTAAGGGCAGGGTTATGATAAATGGGAGTTTTAGCAAAATTGAATATACATATTGTGTTCTTAACAAAAAGTAATTAATTACAAATTTGGATTTTATAAATATGCAAATTCATGCAAAATAAATTGTACACCCCGAGGTCTAGTTTAGGTAATTTGGGAACTCTTTTGTAATTGTGTATTTTGTATATTAATGTTTAAATTTGAGATTTCATGTGTTCTATAAATAAATATTGTTATTTGGCCACAAAAAGGGAGTGATTAATTATTTCAACTAAACGCAATGTACTTTGGTCCAATCGGACCCCACTATACGTTAACGCGCTTGAGCCTGGTGGAACTATTTGGTGAGTATCTTTAATGTATTTATGTGTTTAAGTTTATTGTATTTATGTGTAAAATTCCACCTCACCACACTAGCAGGAGAATCACCCTGTATCATAATATTGCTTAACAATGGGATTAAATAGCTGAAGCTGCCTTATCGCTCAGTGCTGATCGCTCAGTGTTTGTGATTGGGGTTTTATTTTAATCTCTGTTGCCTTGGCTATGAATCAGCGCTTTAGGTGTTCCAAATATTTCACAGTTTTTTGGATGGCAACTTCTTGCTTCGCGATTGACAAGTAAAATGCACTGTTTCGACCGGATGAAAATGATCAAAACTCCATCGAAACAATCATTATCACGCAATTTGCGCATGCCTGATTTCTTTAAGGTAGTATTGAAAGTGTTGTAAATAGAACTTGATAATAACTGATTTCATTTAGCATTAAACTAAAGTGCGTGTGTGGGGGGGGGGTAAAGGCGCACAAAGGATTTCCATTACCGATTCAGACAAAGTCAAAAATTTAAATTTATGTTTTCATTAAAACATATGTTTCTTATAATCTGCTATAAATATAGCATATATGGTTACTGATATGGATTCAGCTTTCAATTCTGAAGGGGGGAGGTAGGGCGTTAATGAGGTGTTGCTACTTGCTGTATTTTTTACACTTCCACTTCGAACGTTTTTCTTGAAACGTCAATTTATCAAAATTGTTTATAGATAGATATTAGTTGATGACTGATATGCATTCAGTATTAAATTTCAGAGAACGGGGATTCAATAAAGATTTCCACTTAAGGTTTAAAAAAGTCCTTCGTAATATAGGTATTTAAGGACTGAGTATAGATAGAGTTTAGAAGATGACTCATGGATCGACATCGCATTCTAGAGAGGGTTGGGGGATTTCTGTTTCCGGATATGGAGATGTCACGGAACTTTGTATGACTATAGTAAATAAGTATGTAAAATAGAAAGAAAATTATAAATTGTAGATCAAAAATGCACCTTTTACTGCCATATAAAGAATTCTTAATCCAATTCGTGTGTTTTTCTAATTATTATTTTAGAAATTTGATATTTTATTCTTAAAAATCACCTATTCAGATAAATTTTCATAGCGAGAACAGTTGTTTATATAAATTTTTTATAGGGGAATTGAATGACATATTTAAATATAATTTTATAAAGAACAACTTTATTTAGAAGATTACTAGAATGGTCGCATATTTTAAAACACGATTAATGTCTGTACACATGCACACACAAACACATATCATATATAAATATATATATATATATATATATATATATGTATATATATATATATATGTATATAAATGTATATATATATATATATATGTGTATATATATGTATATATATATATATATATATATATATATATATATATATATATATATATATATATACATATATATATATATACAGGTTGTCCCAAAACCATTGACCTCGGCTTTTATTCCTTAAATATTGATCTTAGATATATGTAATAAATTACAAGGTCGCTTAAAAAAGTCGCTTACACAATTTTATGAAATCGTTTTAAATTTTCAAGTAAATGAAATTTTAAGGAATGCAAAATTTAAATTTTTATACTGCCCCCGTACAAAAACATTTCCAATGAGTAAAATGTGCCCCATAATTTAATAAGGTGATGTACAAAATTTCAGCATTTTATCATAAAAAGTCCCAGAGATATGAAAAAGCAAAAATGCTGACTTAAACTACTTTTCGATGCATCGACATGGGTTCTCAGAGGGCAAAAATCATATCGGCAGATCCCGTTTCAAGGGTTATACATAAATCACGAAAGAAAACAATGATTGCATAAATAAATAATAATTTTGCTATTTATTGGTACAAAAGTAGCTACAATGTGTAGAAATAATAACTTTACACAAGGATTACAAAGTTTGTTCAAAATGTTTTCCATCCATGCCAAAGATCCATTAAAGATAAGAGGCAGATATTATTTGCCTATGATGCGTTTCTGCGTCGCGTCATTTGCACTCTTGCTGTGAACATTTACATTTTAATTTATGATTAATCCCTCACCAAATTTGTTTAAACATATCTCTGGGACTTTTTATAATAAAATGCTAAAATTTTGTACATCACCTTATTGGTGTATGGGGCACATTTTACTCATTGAAAATATTTTTGTACGGGGACCGTATAAAAATTTAAATTTTCTATTTTTTCAAATTTAATCCCCTGAAAATTTTTATCGATTTCATAAACTTCTGTACCTTGTTTTACGCAACTTTCTAATTTCTTATATATGTCTAAGATCAATATTTAAGGAATAAAACCGAGGATAACGTTTCTGGGACACCCTGTATATATATATATATATATATATATATATATTATATATATATATATATATATATATATATACATATATATATATATATATATATATATATATATATATATATATATATATATATATATGTATATATATATATATATATATATATATATATATATATATATATATATATATATATCATTAAAAAAGAATATAATTATTTTATTTTATTCATTTTATTTTATTTACAATATTCAAAATTTAGAGCTAGAAAATAATTCAGACGTCTGTTAAAAACACATCTTTTCAAAAGTTCCTATCTTGACATATTCCCAATCGTTAAAGACGAATAAGAAGCTAAATAGCATCATCAAATACGATCCCTTGTAACTTGTGCTAAGGCTCGATGTTACTCCCATAAATCAAGAAGAACGGTGTCTCAGCCCAAGGCTCCATCCTTGAGAAGTGCCTAACATACAACTCAGGTACAAGAGTGGTTTGCATCCTCCAGGGAAACAACAGCTGCTTTCTGAGGTTAGATGGGACTTTTGCGGAATCTTGATAACACAGAGAAGAATCAGGAAGCTTTTCCCCAAAAAATAAGGAACAGGACTTCGGAGACTTCATATCTAATTTAGTAGACTGCAGACAGAAGATGAAGGTTAATATGTGTATAAATAACTAAATACCTGATGCGTATCATATATAAATTCATCAGAGATCATGTGGGTATTTTTGCTGCGAGTTGTATTTTGAGTATGATTTATCTTATTATATGAAGTAAAGTACACACTACCATTTGTGTTGTAAAATGTCTCAAAATTTGCAAAATAGAAATTTCGCTAGATACAATATACAAAGTTAAATAAAAATATCAACCTTATATATATATATATATATATATATATATATATATATATATATATATATATATGTATATGTATATATATATATATATATATATATATGTATATATATATATATATATATATATATATATATATTTGTATATATATTTGTATGTATGTATGTATAAGTATTAGAGATTTCGAGTATATCATCATTGAAAGAAATTCGAATACCTCGAATATCGCGCGGTGATTGACAGCAGGTTTTGGAATTAAAAGTCAAGATTCTCCAGATGTAGAAATTCGAAAGTATCTGGAAGCAATTTTGCTTTTACCAAACGAAACTATTTTCAACTACTAGAAAATAACAGTCTCCATTCTCACTTGAAGGAATCAATTTTGAAATATGTAATCGTCAGCAGTTATTTAAGAGTGAATCTTCAGCCTCTGTGGCTTAATCTCAGACTAGATCCTGAATTATATATATATGGATATATAAATATATATATATATATATATATATATATATATATATATATATATATATATATATATATATATATATATATATATGTACTACTGTCTTTAAATACTGAAATGTTTCCTGTAATATTAAAAGTAGAAAATTGTAACATTTCCCAGGTCTTATCAGTGGCATTTATGTAATGACTGATTTACAAGCAAAGGACGGAATGCATTTATCTAATAGTCACCTCCATGATATATGAAGATGGTAGCGTCTTAATGCAATAGCATTAAACTTCATTTACATCTCTTTTCTCAAAGTATGTGTTGGGAGGGACCAAAATGCCTAAAAGGAGGACGCTGATTTATTTCCAAACCTCGCAAAGCACATTCAGTTTCCTCAGCCCCAGATATAAATCATTCTATCAAAAGCAATTTAAAGGAAAGTTATTTTTATGTACGGTATAAACAATTCAAAAGATACAGGGCGTTCTGCTTTCTGCGATTCCATTTTTTTGTTCTCTGTGCCTGCTACCGCTTATTTCTTAAGTTTAATGCGAGGTGGCAGAGACTGGCTGGCTGGCTGGCTGCCAGTAAAAGCATTTCAGCGTTAGGGAATTAATTCTTCCTTGCAAAGCATGTTTCCATTACATAAAGTATTTCGCTTTGTAGTAGAAGCATTTATTAAGATTATATCGCACTCCTGCGATGTTTAATGTTGCTGGTTAGAGTCAAGAGTTGAAAGAGTCAAAATTGAGGCTACCAACTAACTTTTAACTTTTCCTATCCAGATTTTTAAATTTAAACTTGCGCTTGAAGGGAGAGCTCGAAGAGTTTTCCTTTCCAAATATGCTGATTTAATTAATCGTGAATGAATGCAATTGAAGAAGTGTGGACTACGAAATGAGTGCAAACGCATGCTTTCGAGTGGATGGAATCATGCGATACCCTATTTTATAAAACAATTTGATTTTTGGAAGTTGCTGGAAAATTGGTTTTATGCTCCACGAAAAATGACTGTTGTAACTATATTTTTAAATTTATGAATTTTTAGACCGTATTATGTGAATTTTTTAGGGGGTGGTAAAATTTACAGTACATTCAAAATATAATTATACTCAAAATATAATTATACTTTGAGTTTCACAGTTCACGCGGCAGGTATGTTTTGTTAAGGGTTATAGCGGTCCAAAATCAAGTGTGTTTTGGTAGGGTGTGGTAAAGTAACTATGTTTCATTACGCAGTTGGTTAATAATTAATAGTGTTGATCAGAGGAGATGCAAGGATCTCATACGCTCTAGGATCATAGTGGCGAATGTACTGCAAGCGAACTGAGAGGAGGGAATATATTACATAAATTTCTGTGTTCCGTCCTATAATGGGCTTTACACCTAGCTTTTAATGTTTATCATATAATAATGTATTAATAATCTCATAAATAATAGTTATATAAAATTCTTTATAATCTTTTAACATAATCATTCAGATATTGTTAATAAAATGGCTTCTGCTGATAAATAGTTAGCAGATGTTAAATATTCCATTCGGAATATAAAGTAATTGAAAATCTTTCATACAGCATAAGCGCTCAACATCTTAATGTTTTATTACATTCTACATGTTTGAGGAATGGGGGGAATTCGTGGGCTTGCCAACTTGTTTGCTTTATATTCAAACAAAAAAACAACAAACAATGGGTGTTAAGTCGATATCTTTGCAACTTCATTTTCCTCACTGAGTTAGTCAAG
Source organism: Amaurobius ferox (assembly GCA_951213105.1). Taxonomy (NCBI): domain Eukaryota; kingdom Metazoa; phylum Arthropoda; class Arachnida; order Araneae; family Amaurobiidae; genus Amaurobius; species Amaurobius ferox. Next base: position 116,266,624 of record OX578133.1, on the reverse strand, counting down.
AAAATGTTGAATATCTATATCTCGGATTAAAATGGGTCGGATTTAAATATGGCTTATATAAAATGTACATAAACTACCGAGTAGACCTTGTAAAGAACTTTGCTGCTAAACCGGCAGTCGAACCATGGATCTTAGTACTAGCCAGCCGACACTCTACCGTTGAGCTGCGGGGACGGAATTCCAAGCTCTTATCGAAGTGGACTTTGCATTATCTACCTTCTAATGTCAGATTGACGTGCATCTGATAATCTGACTGACCATCTCATGCAATTTTTACCTCGGATAGCCCCTTGCTGCTATTTTTATCCTCCAATTTAGCTTAATGCGTAGTTACTTTGCTTCCCGATTTGAAATCGGCTCTCAGTATACTTGTGTTCACTGAATCCGTGCTAGTCGTACTAGGGTCACTTTTAGACTTCTGATATTTTTTCATTAACTTACAAGGTAAATTTATTCCGACGCCATTATAAAGAACCTTGCTGCTTAAGCCGTTAATCTAACCACGAATTTTCGTACTGGCCATTCGACACTCAACAGTTTAGCTACTGGGACGAAACTGTTGGCTCTTATCGTCAATGTACACCTAGCAATACTTTATTATGATACCAGGAGACATTTAGGCAGTGTTAATGTAGAATATTTACGATATCTGCCAAACCAGACGAAAGCACAGGCTCGTAAACATCAGTTTACGCCAGCCATGGCCCGGGAGGTCCTGAAAGCAATAAATAAAGGCATTTCAATTACCTCTGTGGTTGGGTCAGAAAATCTACTGGAAGCCAAAGCCGAAACCATGCAGATTGGTTAAAGAATTAACCAATGAAGAAATGGTGCTCCATTGCCCTGAGGCCAACCAATGAGATACGGAGTGTGTATTTGGACTTCATCTCAAACGATGTGGAAACAATCAGAGAAAGTTCAAGTGATTTCAATTATTGAATAAGTGTCAGTTTGATTCAGATGTTGAAAAATGATCATTCATAGTCTATTCTAAGAATTTAGAGGCCATGCGGGCCCAGAGTGTGGTTATGCAGTCAGTATGCAGATAGAGACATGCTGTGATGATATTCAGTCTATAGTTAATATTAAGAAGTGGTGCGACAGTAACGATGAATGACCGTCGAAGAGGGAGGGCAAATTGAGTCCAGAATAAACATAAGAGCGTTGAGTGTTTCAAGATCCAAAAGAGGTATGTATCAGTCTGCTGTCATAAAAAGTTGAAGAGATAATTTTGGATAAATATAGTAAGCCTGTTCTGACACACTCAGTCACCTCCTTAAATATATATATATATGTATATATATAAATATATATATATATATATATATATATATATATATATATATATATATATATATATATATATATATATATATATATATATATATATATATATATATATATATATATATATATATATATATATATATAAATTATTGTAAGTGGATATTTTAGGAACTCGTACAAAGAATGTAGGTGGGTTATTTTACGGCAACAAAGTAGTGTACGGCTATACATTTACGGGCAATTTAAGTATGATAATTTAAGTCAACCCAAAGATTTAATTATTACTTATAAGGAAATAAACTTCGACCAATGCAAATTTCTAAATGTGTACCACATTTATATTAGTATTGTTAACAATAAGGTTGTTAGGAAATGGATTAATATTTTTGTCTCTAATTCTTGCTATTTCAGTCACTCAGTAAATCTTACCAATACATGTAAATAAGTAGTCACAGTAGCTATTAAAAGCAAATATTTAATTAGCTAAATTTTAATTCCAATAATTAGTGTATTAGCGTCTAACATATAATAAAAGTTATCCTCTCTAATAATAAGGTAAGGCCTACGGGCTTGACTGTGCGCGGTATAGCGGAAAAAGCTATCATTAAATAGAGAAAAAAAAATATTTTACCATGCTCGTAATGGTGAAAAGTGCAAAATCAGACTTCTTTTCGATAGTCAGATTGGAGTATGCAGAGGAAGTTTTATCGACTATTCTACGACTATATTACTATATATATATATATATATATAATAGAAGTTTGAAAATCCAATGAACGAAAAGTAAGAAGATGTAACACGATAAACCTAACTTTTTTAAAAACACCCAATTCTCTATTTAATAATATTTGCATAGTATCCTTCATATTTTAGTAAGCTATAGTATCTATATATATATATATATATATATATATATATATATATATATATATATATATATATATATATATATATATATATATATATATATATATATATATATTCCTTTTAAACTTAAATTTAAGCTATTTAGTATCCAGTAGGTAACATAATTGCACTATTATAGATATTATATGTTTAGATTCCATTAGCTATAGGTCTATAAGCTTTCATTTATATTATTTTTTAATTCGACAGATTGGTCGACAGATTGGTCGACAGATTGATTTGGTCGACAGATTGAAAACTTATTCTGAAAGATTTTATTTTAGAACGTTTGATTTTAAAGACCTATTTAACAATATCAACTTACAAGATCTCTTTGATATTTTAATGGAAATTTATTTTACATCAGATTTACACAAACATGTGGAAACCAACAAGTACAAAAACCTCCTTAAAATTGTCATATTTGAGAATATTCTATATAATGGAATCACATTTTATAGACAAATCAAAGGCATCCCAATGGGAGGGGGATGTTCCTCGTTACTTGCGGATTTTTACTTACATCATTATGAGAAAGGCACGCATTTAATTAGTGAAATACCATTCTTTAGATTCGTTGATGACGTCATGATTGGAGTGGATAATCAATGTACTATATTTGATTTTACATTCTACCCGTCGTGTCTTGAACTAATCGAATCGGAGTCAGCGAATGTAGGAACAGTTGATTTCCCTGACATCACTATTTATTATAATTTGGAACAGAAATTATGTTATAAATTATTTGACAAGAGACATCTATATGACTGCAAGATCAATTATTTTACCCACTGGAATACCAACTTGAGTTTAAACGTACAACGTAATTTAATCGTAAATCACTTGAACAGCTACAGATTATTAAACTCATCTATTACAGAATTTAATAAATGCATGATGCATTTAATCAACGGAACTCGGGAACAATCATATCCCTTCCGCTTTGTACAGCACTATTATGATGTTTTTTTGCAAAAATTATAGTGATAAAAATTATGTTAATTTATCCGACATCATACAATACAACTCAACTCTTACCTAGGATATCTGATTGATGCACATCCAGATGGCTCTATAAGTTAGACGCGACTTTTTTATGTATGCCTTCCTATTCGAAGTTTATACGCTTTATGCAACTCTTCCATGATTCTCGTCTTGCTGGTTGGTAAAATTTCCAATTTTTGTTATTTTGATCATTTTTATGTTGTCTGGGATTCGGCCATTTTCCCCCTCGGGCATGATCGATTGTTGTTTCGGGCGTGCAGAGTCTCTGGAAGCGTTTTCATGAAGTCAAAGCCAGCTTCTAACCAGGAAATAGGGGTCGCAATCCCCCTTGACCTTTCTGCAACCCTGTAAACACAATCATTCCACCTATATATTTTCTTTTTTCATTTTAAATCTTTATATATATATATATATATATATATATATATATATATATATATATATATATATATATATATATATATATATATATATATATATATATATATATATATATATATATATACAGGATATCCAGTGCTATCGGTGCCCAATGGCTATTTCCTCAACCGTTAGTCAGAGAGATACACTTCCAATTGCAAAAATGTGTTAAATTTTAAAATCTATTATCTTAATGTATTTCTGAAAGAAATACGAAAAATAAATTTTTATACAGTCCCCCGGTTCTACCAATTTTATTTAAGAAAATCATCCTCATACAATTTTATGCAAAATAAAAAAAAGCATCCTTTTACTATCAAAATTGACCGATTTATAGGTGTTTAAAGTTGGATCACTTTTTGTGCTGAAAAATGGTCAATACGGTCCCTGATTGGTTGGTTGCCTGAAACGGGACATTTTTATGCGTGGAAAAGCAACTTAAGTCATAAAATTTAATGCTTCATAAGTCGGTGAATTTTGGTCGTAAAAGGAAGATATTTTCTTTTAAATTTTACATGAAATTGTATGATGATTTTCCTAAATATAATATATATATATATATATATATATATATCAATCAGATTGCATTTTCTCGTATCGTAACTTAAAGCCTATTACTGAATTCAAACCGGGGCTTGGTGATAGAGACGGCCTTACTCAAAACTACCTAAACAATTGATCAGTGCTTATTTACATGTCCGATGATGCAGTTATTCTATCCAGAAACTCTATATGTTACTAGATACTTCCGATCATCACTATACCCCTCACTACTATTGCATGCACCAGTTTCGCGGAACCTATCTTATACTCACGCTCATAACGACTCAGCGTTTAATCAACAATCCTTCACTTATGGAAATCGAAACTTTATCCTACCGTACTACAGGAACGGATAAATGTTACCTAGCTCGATGATTGTTCTATTTAACGGAACTAGCCAACAGTTGCTGAGTAAAATATAAATGAAATCGTAAACTGAAATCTTAACTTTATCGACCTCATAAAAGTTACAAGCCAAATATATTTTTCTATCACAAATATTTTTTTGCAGTAAACGTTTTTGAGAACACATGTTTATTTCAAATAACGGTCGAAGTTCAAATTGAATGATTTTGAAATCTAACAGTTTATTATGTGCGCCGTGTAGCATATCGTTAAAAAAGTATGTATTAAATGATAATATAATTTTTATTCGAACATGATCGATCAATTTGGTTCAAAGCTATAAACTTCTTATTCAACGATGAAATAAGGAAAGAGTCATGTTTGAACATGCATCTTGAACTTGAAGCTTTGATGAAATATGTCACCACTTTGGAATTTTCTAATGGATGTAACTTCGAAATTAAGCATGTGACATTTAGAAAGTAACTTTGGAAGTAATTCTAAGAATAATAAATAAGAAAGTAGAGGACACGTATGAGGGCAAAAATCCATAGAACCCCATGTTACACATACACACACGCATACATGCACACACACACACACACACACACACACACACACACACACACACATATATATATATATATATATATATATATTCTTATAAATTTGTATATATATATATATATATATATATATATATATACATTCTTATAAATTTGTATATAAACTTATAAAGTCTGAAATAACTGAAACTGAATAGTGACTAAAACTAAATAGTAATGAATAAATAAAAACTGAATATTGATGTAGTAGTAAGTTTCCAAGTAACTAACTACAATTTTACTTTATGGAAATTGATACTTTATTATACATATTTTTAGAGTTTTTATATTGTTAAAATTACGATACAAATACGGAAAATTCACAGAAGTTGACAAATTATTTTTGAAAATTAACTACATTTCCATCAAACGTTAATACCATAACAGATTATTCTAACAGAATGTAACCTAAAAGACAATTAATACGATTTTTACTTTCCTTGCAATACATGGAAATATATAGGGAAAGTACTGGGACCATGCCAAAAATCGTAACTCGAGTTTTCGACGGATCTACACGTTTTGGGAACTGAAGCATACAAAAAAACTATGTTTAGCGTGACGTCTGTGTATGTGTGTGCTTGTCTGTCTGTTTGTCTGGCGGTCTGCTTATCTATTCAATGAATGTATCCACTATAACTCAAAAACTATTGGACCAAATTTCATAAATTTTGGTAAGTAAGTCACTTGTGTGGGACCCAAGTGCTGATTAGATTTTGGTACGATTAGGAAGTGAAAAATCTGGTTTTTTCTTACGAAATGGCCCGCAAAAATCTGTAAAATCTAAAATAAAAGACAATTTATGCCCAAATGTATCACTTATATGCTTGTTTTATACTTAATTTTTGACGGTGAAAAGAATACGACCATCCTCAATACTCTAGTGCTTGTCGTTCCCAAGATACATTTTTCCCAAAATGGTGTTTTCGCCATTTTTTCGTATTCTTACTACCTCGGTTTTGAGAATAAGTCCAGTTACCAAATGAAAATGAAAGCTGAATTAAATGCGTAATTTCAATTAATTACGGGTGTTATTCAGTGCAATTACACTCAATTTAATGTATTATTAATGAAATAAAGAAAAAATAAATTTGAGTCTGCAAGGAAAGTCATGTGCTGCCCACATCAGATTTTTTTTTAGTATAGAATGCTTGAATATTCTACAAAAGTGTGCACTACACGTTTGAAAGTTTGCGTCACACTGTAAAATATTGACTGAAAATTCCAGCTGTAGGTGAATAAATTTTGTTATATGTGTTTTCCTACGAAAAAACTGATATTATTTTCTGGTAGGAAAATATGGAAATTTCCCATTTTTCCTTAAGAGACGTAACTTCTGCCTAACATTTAAAGCAGTTGAAAATGAAAAAGAGATATTTTAGAAACAGCTAATTTAAATTCAGCCATAAGTGACATGTTTATCTTTATAGGAATATGTGATAATGCACTAGAGATAATAACAAAAAATGTGTTCATTTGAAACTCTTATCAGAAAGAAATCATTATAAATTTGTTATACAAATACCAAAATATAGATTTTTTTCTTAAAGAGAATTTAATTAACCTCATTTATTTCAAATTTTTGGAAAGCATCCAAGTCTCAACCGAGATTCGACCATCATCCAACGATCCGAGAAGCTCGGATTGTCGGACTGCCCAGACGACGATCCATCCATAAGCTACTGAGACGAAATTAGTATCTCATACAGTTGGAGTGGACACTGCGTATATTCCAGATCGAACTTTCAGATCGAACTGAAATTTCCGATCTGATCAACCTTTTCATTCTCTATTTTTTACAGGCTAGCATCTTGTAATACTCGTGAGTTGTTAGTTGGTGCCATAAAACGCAGGATCCTTCGAAAAATGGAAAATTTGTCTAAAAATCTTTGGTGATGACAGCTTATAACCAGCAGTAAGTTGTTGGATCACCATTGTAAATAAACCGAGTCCTAACAGAGATAATAAAAATGTTTTTCTTTGAACTGACCAAACAAAGTTATATTCACTAAGCTACTGAGAGAAAATTCTTATTAATTATAATGAAAACCCCATACGCTGTAAAGAACCTTGTTTTTCTAACAGGGATTCGAACCCTGGATCTTCAGACTGAGCAGTCGACACTCAACCGTTGAGCTACTCGGACGAAATTGTAAACTTTTATCGCCGGAGTACACTCTGCATTGTCTACCCTCTAATGTGAGATTGACTGGTAACTGACAATCTGACTGACCACCTCCTGCTATTTTTACCTCAGGTTAGCCTCCTGCTACTAATATTTTTACCCATATTAGTATCCTGCGTGGTCTTTATCCTCTCGATTTGAATCGCAACACTGACTTAAAAAGCAAACAAGGCTGCTTATCTGGTAAACTATTCTTCATTTCTATATCAATAAATTCCCTCATTAATATTTTTATTTATATTTCCTTTTACAAAAATAAAAATCCTTATAATTTTATTATATTACATTTTACAATAAAACTATATATTTAGATGACACAAAAAAGCAAAATTCAAAGATACAGGGAAATGTCACTTTTGATAAGTTGACATAAATCCTTGTTTTGACTGTTTTTAAAACTTATTAAAATTTTATTGAAATTTAAGAACAATAACAACTTATGAACTTTCAATTTTAACCGATGTAATTAAATCCATCTTTAAAAAATATTGATAATTACTTTTTAATTTGAATCTTAAAGTTATATATCGAAAATTTTATGCATACGGAGAGACTTTTTTAAATACAAATGTTATTTATACCAATTAAATTATAAAAATACAGTTTCTTAATTAAAATGATTCTGAGGTATCTTGTCTTAATTATGTTATTTTAAAATAACAGGACAGAATATCGGAAATTCAAGTATAGAGATGAAATTGAGATAGTTAAATAAAATATTTATTGTATGAGCAAAAGCTATCTTATTTTACTAATTGGGAAATATTTTAGTCAATAACATAATTTGAAAGATATGCATTTTTAATACTTAAATTCGGAATTTAATTGAAATGTTACACAATGGGCATAGTAATTAAATATTTTGAGTGACTTATATAACAGTGAGTTTTTTTAAATGTCATGTTAGTTAATGTATGATTCACCTGAAATGTGATTAAAAATTGCTATGTGATTCAAATTACTATTCTGTATTCTAATGATTACTATTATAATAATTACTATTCTGATCATAATTACTATTCTGTATTGAAATACGATTCAAATTACTATTCTGTATTCCAACGCTATCTTACATAATAGAAGAGGATGTCTGTGTAGGTAGTGGCAGAAAGTTGAAGTTTCAAACAGTGGCAAAAATCGATGCAAAGTTACATCATATACTCGAACAATACGACTCAGAGAGATTTTTTTAAATTTTGAATTAGTTTAAAAGTTAGGAATTTTTAAAACCGAAAATAGCTCATTTTAAACAATTTTATCCCAGAACAAGGAAGGTCAATTAAGCATAAAGCATTGATTATGAAACATTTTCCAACTGAAATGTAATTTTATTTAAACATTTAAAATGCGATACATTCATCGGTAATAGTTTTTTAATTATCACAGAACTACAATAATTTATTTTATTTGAAAACTTAGAACTTCATTGAAAAAAATGAACTTCATTCAAATGACGTCACCGAAATATAAATTGTCTGGCTCTCTATGTAAAATCAGTGTATATTTCATTCATACAGTTATATTCCAGACTCCATAGTTGAATAACTTTGCGTGAAAAAAAATCAGCAATTCTTATACAACTCATCTTACTATCGTTAGTTTACATTCTGCATTCATTAAAATTGGGCTTCGTAGAAGAAATAATCAAATTTTGATGATAATTTAAACTCAAAACCATTGTAATTGTGTTGGCGCAGAATATAGATACACAGAAAATATACACAAAAAAGCGTTTTTAGGACGGATACAATAATAAACTTTAACAAGAAAGATCAATCATGCTTAAATCATTGATTATGAAATACTTTCCAACTTCAATGCAATTTTATTTAAACATCTCTAAAGTGCAATACATTCCTCGGTAATATTTTAAAACCTATCACAATACTACATTAATTTATTATACTTGAAAACTTAAAACTTCATCGGAAAAAATGAATTTCATTCAAATGACGGCATTGAAATATAAATTGCCTGGTTTAAACATCTCTAAAATGCGATACATTCTTCGGCAATAGTTTAAAAATTGTTACAATACTACGATAATTTATTATATTTGAAAACTTCATCGAAAACAACTGAAATTCATTCAGATGACTTCATAGAAATATAACACGCATGGTTCTCTCTATAAAAGCAGTATTTCATTCATAACATTTTTCCATTCATTTCATTCATCACAATACCATAATAATTTATTTTATTTAGAAACTTTAGACCATGGCGTAACAAGTAATTAAACTCTATGCTTAAAATTTCATCGAGAAAATCGTGCTTCTCTCTGTAAATTCAATGAATATTTCATTCATATCAGCTATATTGCAGACTCCATGAGCTAACTAATTTTGCATTAAAGAAATGCAGCAATTCTTATAAAACTCATTCTACATATTTTGGTATTTACATTCTCCATAAGTGAAAAATGTTTCGTTGTAGAAATAATAAAATTTGGATGATCCTTTAAACTCAAATATATTGTAACTGCGTTGTTTCAGTATGTAAATGGACATAATTTAAGCAAAAATAAAGCGGTTTTATGTCGGATACAACACTAAATATGAAATAAAAAGAACTTTAAAAATCACGATTTTGACACAAGATGGATGCCATATTTTATTTTGAAGTGGGCCACGTGATTTCTTCATATAAAATGTGTAATTATTATTTCAATTTTGTTTTTAAAAACTACTGAAAATATTTTGCTGACATTTTTTTTATATATTTTATGGGATAATTTGAATATTTCCTAAAACTTTCGAAGCAATTTGTGAATTTTAAATCCGCTTAAAAATGTTTGAAAAATTAGATCCCATAAGGTTCAATGTATTTCATTTTTTCAACCCGAGTTCAATCCAAAACTAATTGGGTGATATTTTTCATTTATATTCCCATAGATCCTACAGACCGTCTGAACAACATACTAAAATTTCATTTTGATAAAGTCATTTTTACGGCAGTTATCGTGCTAACGGAGAGACTGACAGAATGAACTAAATCATAAACACTTTTCAACTATGTTGTAAAGTGTTAAAAAAACTACCGAACATATTTTGCTAAAAAATTTTTTATATATTTCATTGGATAATTTGAATATTTCCTGACTTTTCGAAGCAATTTGTGAATTTTAACAAATTGTAATTAAATTATTATTTTGTTGTAACATTTTGTAATTAAAAAATGTTTAAAAAATTAGATCCCACAAGGTTCAATTTATTTCATTTTTTGTAACCCCCAGTTTCAATCCAAAACTAATTCGGTGATATTATTCATTTACATTCCCATATGTTCCACAGATCGTCTCAACACCATACAAAAATTTCATTTTGATAAAGTCATTTTTACGACAGTTATCGTGCGAACGGACAGACAGACAGACAGACAGAATGAACAAAGTCATAAACACTTTTCAGCTATATTGTAAAGTGTTAAAAATCGATCATTTTTAACACTTTACAACACAGTTGAAAAGTGTTTATGACTTTGTTCATTCTGTCTGTCTATCTGTCTGTCTGCCTGTCTATCTGTCTACTGCCGTAGAAATGACTTAATCGAATTGAAATTTCAGTATGTTCTTCAGGCGGTCTGTAGGACCTATGGGAATATAAATGAATAATATCACCCAATTAGTTTTGGATTGAACCCGGGTTGAAAAAATGAAATACATTGAACCCTATGGGACCTAATTTTTCAAACATTTTTTATGCGGATTTAAAATTCACAGATTGCTTCGAAAGTTGTAGGAAATATTCAAACCGCCTCATGAAATATACAGAAAAAATCAGCAAAATGTATTCAGTAGTTTTTAAAATAAAAATTAAAATAATAATTACACCTTTCATATGAAGCGATCACGTGACCATTATATGAAGAGATCACGTGACCCACTTCAAAATGAAATATGGCATCCGTCTTGTCCCAAAATCGTGATTTTTAAAGTTTTTTTTAATTCATATTGAGTGTTGTATCCGTCCTAAAACCACTTTATTTTTGCTTAAATTATGTGCATCTACATACTGAAACAACGCAATTACAATATATTTGAGCTTAAGTGATCATCCAAATTTGATTATTTCTACAACGAAGCCTATTTTTCACCTATGTAAAATGTAAACAGCAAAATATGTAGAATGAGTTTTATAAGAATTGCTGTATTTCTTTAACGCAAAATTATTCAGCTCATGGAGTCTGCATAGCTGATATGAATGAAATATTCATTGATTTTACAGTGAGAAGGACGATTTTTTCGATGAAGTTTTAAGCATATATTTTAATTACTTGTACATCCATGGTATTAAATTTTTAAATAAATTAAATTATTAGAGTTTTGTGATGAATGAAATGAATGGAAAAATGTTAATGAATGAAATGCTGCTTTTATAGAGAGAGCCTGGCGTGTTATATTTCGATGACTTCATTTGAATGAATTTCATTTGTTTTCGATGACGTCATTTGAATGTATTTTAGTTGTTTTCGATGAACTTTTCAAATATAATAAATGATTGTAGTATTATAGTGATTTTAAAAATATTACCGAGGAATGTATGGCATTTTAGAGATGTTTAAATAAAATTGCATTGAAGTTGGAAAGTGTTTCATAATCAATGCTTTATGCATGATTGATCTTTCTTGTTTTTTCATAAAGCAGATACTTACGCTAATATACTCAATATGTCCAGACCTATTAAATCCTATATACTGTATAATAGTGAGCAGAATTATGTATTTTAACATGATCAATACAATTTTAAAATGACGAATACAATTCAACATGATCAATACAATTTTAGCATGACGATTACAATTTTAACATGATCAATACAATTTTAACATGAACAATAATAATAACATATAAGTAAGTATTGAACCAGTATTTAATTTCTGAAGTATGAAATTACTACGATTTTCATTTTTTTTAGTATTTATTTCAGGTAAATGGATAAAAATATCCGTTTTTGTCTTTATTTGTTTAACAATGTGGAACAACAAAATGCTTACTGTACTCTAAAGCTCCCTTAATGAATCATTACACCATTTTTATAATTGAAAAAGTCAAAATATTTTATTTATATCGTGCGGAAAATAATATAAAATCGTGTTTTGTAACAAACGCTGCGTAATCTCCAAAGCCAACACGAAAACAACAAGATTATATTTTTTGCATATCGCATGATAGTACGAAAGTACTGATATAATAAATTACTACTACGAAAGTATTTTATATCAATCTGCTTTGAATTTATGAGGCTACAAACTTATGTTAAAATTGTAGCGTAATTTTAAAATACGTTGTTTTAGAATTTTAATGGTGTATCGAATCGATAAATATTCAAAGTACCATTCCTATTTTCTACATATTCACATCCAGCCTCTAACTGATAAAAATATCCATTCTTCTACACTACTGTTTGCCATACCCTATATTATAAAAAGAATATAACAAATTTTGATACAATTACAATAAATAAGACTGCTGCATGTAAGTGAACAGGATACAGAACCTTGAATAAAGTAGGCATATGTCAGTTAGGTGACGACAATTGTTTCGAGAGCGTCATTAGCCCCCTCATCAGGTCAAAAGTCTGCTTCCTTAACAACCACTAAGAACGAACTGCAATGAGCGAGACGATTAACAATTCAAACAGAACTGGAACACCCAACGATTGTTTCGAGGGCGTTATAAGCCCCCTTCATCAGGTAAAAAATATGCGCTCTTAACAACTGCTAAGGACGAGCTGCAACAAGCTGCAAAAAGGGTGGCGCTTAACAATTCAAACAGAGCTAGAACACCTAACTCGAAATTCGCAAGCGGCTGGTATCTACCATCTTCTAAGCTGTTATTTTTTACCGATAATTTAAAAGTTTATATAATTTTCCTTTCTGTTTTATTTTAAATCTTGTATCAATGCATAAAATTTCATTCTTCGGAACCAGCCTCTCCCGATTTTTTGGGAGGCTGAGGGACACTTTATCGTCCTGCGTTTATATGCTTAGGCCACTTTTTTTCTATGGCTTATATCACCCGCTAGCACATATCGTGTTGGGTGTTCTAGCTTTGTTTGAATTGATCTGCGATTGACTGGTTGCAGCTCATTCTTAGCCCACTTAATGGGAGCATAAGCCTGATGAAGATGCCTTATAGCGCCCACGAAACATTTGCCATCACCTAACTGCATTCGCATATTTCCTTCAAGGTAGTTTTGTAAGTTATTTTTATATTCATATAGTTCTAAATTGTAGTTCAACATTCTATTTTAGTCACTGTATATATAATCATGGAAAATTCTGATGTAGGCAGCACATAGCTTACCATTTATAATGCAACTAATTTACGTTTTTCAGAGTGAAAAAAATTATGTATAAGATCTACAGATTAAAATGTTTGTTACGTTCAATTGTACATTTGGCGCTTTTCCGGACGACAATATGTAAAAATATTTCGAAGTAACTAATAATCATATTTCGCGCAACTCCAAATTTACAATAATCGATATTGATAGCATCCGGGATAAGCAATATATTCTATATAAAATATATTATAATTAACGTGTCAATTTGGCGGCATTTTCGTTAATTCATAGTTTTCGTCAATTTTGCGATTCTGACGATATTTTCGTCAATCTGGAGGGAAATATTGCAAATTTGACTCTATTTCGTTAAATTAGTCACCAAAACCGACAAATTTATACCAAGGCGTTACAAACAAACGTAGATAAGAGCTTTTCTTCACTAAATGTCTATTGGCGAATTGTTTGGCGTCAAATTACAAAACTATTGCCCAAAGTATATTTTCTTGTGAATTGGACGAACTAAATATATGAGAGTGATGTTAACACATTCATAGCAAAATATTACATATGGAAAGTGAACATATTTTACAATAGTTAATACTTTTTTACTACAATAGTTAATACTTACAATACTTAATACATACAATAGTTAATACACTTTTATAGGATTTACTATTTTATCGCAATATCTCAAGAACGGATCATGTTAGCGTTCTAAAGTTTGTGCCATTCGTTTTGTAATAAAAATGTAATAAAAAATAAGCATTTAGGAAACATTACCGAAGTTTGTGATTTTTAAAGATACATTTCAAAAGTTAATTAAAAAATTTGGTGGTCTTCTGAACATTTGATAGCGCCCCAAATCAATAGTTTTCCAATATTCTCTATTTATAACATTTGCACCAAATTGCATTCAAAACGCTTCACTCGTCCTTGCTATATTGCATCCACGGATACACACACATATACTCAGGGCGCGGTAGCCCAGTGGTTAGCGCGCGGGAATTGCACTCGGTAGGCCCGGGTTCGATTCCCTCCGCTGCCAAAACTGCCGCCGTGTTCACGCGGAGTACGATCCCGTTAAACATGGGGATCCGTAAGTCCTTCCGAGAGGTTGGTGGTAGGGGAAGGAGGATACGGTCCCTGTGGATGCCTCCCCCACTGGGTTCCGGTCTAAATTGGGTGGCTCTTCCCGGCCGTCCAAACAGTTACCTTATACCTTTCTGGTAGGTCGGACGGTCTGGGTCTCAACAACAATAACACACATACCCTCATCTCACCACACCTCACCTAAAAAGGTTCGATTCGGGTTCAGGAATGCTTGAAACGTACTCTCCAGTCGAAAACTGGAATCCGAATTTTCGACCCCTTCACAATATTTTACTTATATACATTATACTATGTATATAATGAATGTAATAAGTGATACTATATATATTAGGAAAGTAAAAATGTTAAATACTTTAATCGCATAAAATTTTGTACTTTATCGATTCAAGTTCAGGGCGGCTTGAAACGTGCTTTTCCGTCGAAAACTCAAACTCGAATTATACACCCACCCTAATACTTTCCTTATATGCATCACATTATACAATGTATCTAGGGAAAGTAACAATCATATTTTGTTTATCCACCTATTTATTTCACTATCGTGGATAATGACTTAGTACTTAAAAGTAACTTAAACGTAAATTATCTGAATAAGCTACACTAGATAGATAGCGTATAATTGAATTATCTTACATTTTGAAAGCAGTTAACCCTTTTTACCCACTCATGATAAATTACTGTTCTGTCACTCCTTCGAGCACTTTGCGTTGTTTCTCTAATTAATCCTTTAAAGAAGTTTCCGGTTGGATAATTTATGATTCTATTAAGGGTATCTAATGCTTAACTTAGTGAATGTTTATTGAAACAGAACTAAAACTCATCTTACATTTGAAAAGAGCAGTATTAGATTACGTACGTTTGCTAATTTATAAATTAGTTATAACTTTTCCTGTATACATAGTATAGCGTATAAGGGAAGTATTGTGACGGGGTCGAAAATTCGATTTCGAGTTTTCGACGGGAGAGCATGTTTCAAGCATTCCTGAATACGAATCGAACGTTTTTGAGGTGGTCTGTGTGCATGTGTGTGTGTGAGAGAGAGAGACGATATCTCTCAAAGGAATGGAACGTTTCGAATAAAATTTGCTGCAAATATTACAATCGGTGAATACTGGAAGCTTATTGGTTATAAACGGAATCGACTATTCAGAAGACACCTCCCCCCACCCAACCAAATTTTCGAATGAAATTAAAAAAAATCATTAAAAAGCAGAACCTTCTGTAATGTTACATAAATAATCATTTATTATGTAATTATTCATTAGAAAACGAATGCCGTAAATTTTAGAATGCTAACATGAACCCGTTCTCTATATGTAGATTTTTCAAATAAATTCATCAAAAAATATATAGAATAAAAAATGTATTAACTGTTGTCATATATGTTCACTTTTATTATGTTATATTATGAAACTAATTTATTATTAACATCATTCTAGTTTATTTATTTCTGTCCATTCACGAGAGAAAATATTTTAGGTAATAGGTGTGTATTTTGCATTTTTGTGTGTATTTTGAATAGGTGTGTATTGGCTATTTATATTTAACAAAAGCTCTTCTCTGAGTTTGTCTATAACGCATGGCGATAAATTGGGTGAACTTTGTGACTAATTTTGAGAAATATCGCTAACGTAGCTATCTTTTGTTCCAGATTGACGGAAATATAGTCAAAATTGCAAATATGGCTCTAAATTAATGAAAATGACGCTAAATTAATAAAAATGACGCCAAGTTAATTCATTGTGTATTAAAACATTTTGATATATGGACTGTATTGCTTATTACAGATGCTATCAATATTGATATATCCTAATTTACATTTTCGTGAGATAAGTTAATTGTGCATTTTGAAATAGTTTTATATGCCATCTTCCAAAAAAGTGCCAAATGCACAATGCAGCTTGAAAAACTTTGTGTCAATGATCTTATACATCATTTTTTTCAATAAAAGAAATAAATTCATTGCATTATGTAGTGAAAGTCATGTGCTATAAAATAACCGAAAACACTAAATTGTAAACTATCATTTTACCATGTTTGAAATATTTTATTCAATATATTTTATTCTATTGACTTACTTAAATGTTGTTCTTCAATTTATACAAAACAAAATTACAAATCATGTTTTCTCTATTACGCAGGTGTCTATACTTTCTAGCTAAATGTTAGTAACTAGAATAAGCAAAATGACGAAAGAGATCTTTGTGCCTTGTCAAAGATTTTGGTGTTCACTGTACGGTAAATATTTGTATGTAGTCGCGCTGCATTGAATGAATTTTATGCAAATTTCATTAATTAATTAAACAAGACACCAAGACAACGAGTTAAAAGTGTAGAGCGTGCATGGTTCGTTCTCACTTGGTTGGAATTAAAATATGATTTCATTTCTTTTTGGGCTGATGTTTTACCAGATTTTTCGTTACTTGGCATACTTTTTTTAACAATACAGTTGTTCTTGTTTAGGTATTAATATAAGGAAATGTATATTACATAATATTTTGGAAATATGTGCACCTTTGACTCTAATTTGATTCTAATGTCCCATGGGATTATTGAAATTTGTGCATCTATTTAACTTGAAAAAGGTGACCAATTTGATACAAACAAATAAAAAACAGCAGTCGCTCTACATATACCCTATTATTTTAATATAATAGCATAATTTGGTTATTTATAGCCATGAATGTAGAATTAATACATAAAAATACATCGACGATTACTAATTTAAAATCTCAGTCAAATGACAGTAGCAATCGCTACTGTCATTACTGTAGTACTGAAAATATTTTATAAACAAGTTAAACTGCATGTTGCAATTTACTTGAAAATAACTGTTATTGATAGTTTTACAATATTAAAGAACTTTTCCCATGTCCATTTATATACTGAGAAAAATTATAAAATAGCATGTGCTGAATTACTTATTTAAAATCACAGGCTTCTTTAGTTCAAATTGTGTAATAAATGTACTAAAATTTATTACTGCATGCTCGCAATATTTTTTTATTAAATTCCAGTGTTAAGTTCATTTAAGAATTCATGCTGTACCTAAAGTTATCAAAGTTGTTTCACAAATCTGCAAAATCAGCCATTTTCTTCTGTTTAAATACATAGCTTTTTATATTTTCATAAATAAAAATATCTGTACGACTATGGGAAAAACATGAAACACATATAGAAACTAGGCCTCAAATTATAAACTCTTGAACAAATCAATATCTGTCGAAGAGATAAAAACCTTTCTGTTTTCAGAAGAACTGCAAGTATGTAATAAAAGCATAAAATAGAACAAGAATTATTAAAAATAATTTTTCGAAAGATTAATAAAAATTTCGCATGTTTTCCCGAGAGGAAAATCATATCATATTGTTATTTTCGGGAGAATTGACAAGATTAGAATGGCATGTTTCTCCGTAGCTACCGCATAAGAAAACGAAATAATATGTCAGCTGAAGAGAAAAATGTTCCTTATATTGCTGGTCAAAAACGTGGCAAAGAAACTATTTTGAATTGAAACACGGACAAAGGATTGGGAAAATTTTATTGTTAGAATGCAAATGGAAAAAACACATTTTGCAAAACCAATATTATGTTATGTTTATTGAATTTATAAAATGGAATTTTCTTATTTCTGAACAGATGGATTTTCAGCCCTTTTACGAATAAAACAAATATATAAAGTCACGAAATTCTTAAATATACGCCGAGGTTATTGCTTTTAAAAGTATTAAGAACGTTAATCTTCGTTTATTTAAATTTTGAAAAGTACTGGATCCTTTCAAGAAAAATTTCCGGAATTTGTTTTGTGTGAAAACAAGATTATTTTTAACAGTTTAGTATAAAGTCTGATTTCATATTTTTAACTTAATATATATTTAAATATGATTTTAAGATTTTGAATAACTCTACTAGTTAGGTTTAGTAAATACGTTGTTGCAAAGAGAAGATCAATTATCAAAAGATAATTCAGATGATGGAAGCAGTTTCATACTTTATAAAATGGTAGCAAAGTGTGTGGCCGGGGGGCTTTTATAAAGTTTCATACTTTATAAAAGCCCCCCGGCCACACACTTTGCTACCATAAACCCTTGGGTTGGTCGTGTGGTCTGGGCCTTCAACTTTATAAAAGCCCTAAAATATATTTTTTAGGTTAATTAAACGTCTTTTTAATATGCAGGTTTTATGAAATCAAATATATATTTATATATTTACATTTTCTGTTAAAAGCTTCTTATTTCCACGTTATAAAAATTCATAATAAGTATCGTTGTGATACATACATTTCTAAAAAATTAGTGTAGAAAATAAATACTGGAATTTACTTAAGGTTATCCATCCATAACGGAACAAAAAGGCATCGGCAAATGTGCACAATAAAGGCAAAAGTGCAGAAGGCAAATATGCATGGAATGATACATTGAAATTATTATGTGTGCATATATATAATGCTAAGAAGCTAATATCTATAAAATTAAAAGAATATAACAGTTTCCTTATCTGTTTGATTATTTTCTGTTGGTATATGTCGTCTGTAGCATTTATATGCATCATAGAGCCATGAAATTTGATGGAGAGAAATAACCGGCTAAAGAAAAATCCAAATACTGTTCGTTATACTAAATTCACGGGTTGCACAGTGAAACCAAATGTATCATGAGACGCGAAATAAAGTTTTCCTTAAATGAATGGGCTTCTAATTTGAATGCAGAGTCATCTTTATATTAAACTAACTCAATTTTTTTAAAGGGCAACACTCACTGTTGATAAGAGATTTTGATTCTTAATTGTCAAAATACCCTAAATTCCTGTAAAATGTAAATGTTGCACTCAAGCCGTGTTGGATTTATAACCACATGAAAAGTTGAGCTTCTAATGTTAAATATGTACTGCAGTTTTTCTTTTAAATTTACTGGAATAATTAGAATATATCAAACTAATTCCTAGTCCATATTGTGATTCTAATTAACCCAAAAATAAAGTGTACAATTTATTATCTTAAAAAATTTGTTGTTGTTACTAATCCCCCATAGTGAAGGAGCGCCTATGCACCACGTCCATTACACCCCTGGTTCCATGGCGAAATGGAGAGACTATGCAGCTTCACTTTTTCATTGAAGCTTCCCAAGAGCATAAGCCTGACTTCGCCTCGACAACACAAATTCCATGCCCGCTGGCGGGATTCGAATCCACAACCCGGCAATCTAGCGATCCGACGGAAAAGCATGCCCCTAACCGCTTTACCACCGGATCGGCTTAAACATTTTAATGACAATTATTAATTACGTAGTTCATATTTGAAGAAATGACCAGAAACATGGGTAAATGTTGATGCGAATTGCGATTAGAAATTCAATTATAAATGTTCGATTCAGCATTGTTGGAAACTCTGTTGTGTAAAATTTTAATTCCTTTCTTTCACTTACTGAAATCCCTTATTCAAAACTGCATCAGTTTAAAGCTTTTTGGTGATCTTACATGAATTAACGAAGGAAACTGTTCGAAAGGAATTTAAATTACGGTACAATGCATAATTTTGACGCTTTGCATCTGTGCAACTAGTGATCAGAGATTGCTATTGCATCGTGTTAGGTAAAAATACAAATTTAAGTATAATGATATATTTGAAAGTCGATCTAGTTTAGATTCATGTATGCCGTGTAAATTGATTATATATAACTTTAGATTTATCATTTTGTACGTTTTTATATAACATAAATTAAGTTGCATGAAATTAAATGGTATTGAGCTTATCTGTATATAATAACATTTTTTTTCTAGTTTGAAATTTTAATTAATATTTAAAACAAATTGAACCAAGCACGAAAACAAAAGAAAAAAGAAAAAATGTGTTAATGACATTTAATGTTTTAGGGCTATTCGCATTTGTATGCAAGAAATTAAAAGTCAATAGTCAAAGAAATATTATTGAATTTAAAATTAAATCAGCCGAAGTATAAATTAAAAATAAATGATACAGGTTTAGAAGACCCAAATGAAATGTTAATGACATTTTCACCCGACATCGTGAGGAAAATTAATTTGTGGTCTTGAGGGTCTTACATTTTTAGCTTCCTTACACCTCATTTAATATTAACATATCGACGGTTAAAAATGTCATTATAGCTGCCCCTAAAATTCAAGGGCTTGGGAACCCAAAAGCTTTTTTAACACTTTACAACATAGTTGAAAAGTGTTTATAACTTTGTTGATTCTGTCTGTCTGTCTGTCCGTCTATCTGTCTGTCTGTCAGTCTGTCTGTCCGTCTGTCTGTCTGTCGGTCTGTCTGTCTGTCGGTTTGTCTGTCTGTCTGTCTGTCTGTCCGTTAGCACGATAACTGCCGTAAAAATGACTTTATAAAAATGAAATTTTAGTATGTTTTTCAGACGGTCTGTGGGACCTATGGGAATATAAATAAATAATATCACCCAATTAGTTTTTTATTGAACCCGGGTTGAAAAAATGAAATACATTGAACCCGGGTTGAAAAAATGAAATACATTGAACCCTATGGGACCTAATTATTCAAACATTTTTTAAGCAAATTTAAAATTCACAGATTGCTTCGAAATTTTTAGGAAATACTCACATTATCCCACAAAATATATAAAAAAAAAGTCAGCAAAATATATTAAGAAATTTTTTAATTAAAAATTATTTAATATAGGGAATAAAACGATTTCAATCAAATTATGACTTTGGGATAACCTCCAGAAATAAAAAAGAGATATATTATATAATAAATATCTTTCCAAGAGTTTAATCCTTTTGTATATGAGAGAAGCTTCACATTTTAAAATAAATTTGGTACAGAACAATTTTCAAATTATTTTTTAATTTTATATAACTCTTCGTGATATACTTATTTGATATCATTTTTAATGCACTTTCCTATGTCCTAGAGAGTTAAAATTTGGTACACAGCTTAAATTTGTTGAACATTTTATTCTACAACAATTTGGTGGATCTTTAAATACAGATCCTACATTTTTTTCGAAATGGCCTGCAAATAATCCCCGTTCACTTCTATAAATCATTGTTGTTACATTGTTAAAAATTCTGATGTGGACAGCACATGTCTTTTCTGCAGACTCATATTCACGTTCTCTTTATTCCTTCAATAATAATTTAAGTTTATCTACACAAAATAACAGCCATAAGTATTTTAAATGACATTGAATTTGCACGTTAAACTTAAATTTGATTCTCATTTGATAGATGGACTTATTGTCAAAGGTGGCGTAGCGAAAACGCAAAAAAACTAAAATATCTCAAGAACGGCTAGCCCTAGAGTAATGGGGTTAGTCTTATTCTTTTTGTTGTCAAAAATCACGTATGAAATTGGAATTTAATTCATATAATTGAGCTCACGTAGTCTTTTATTTTTATATTTAACGATTTTTGATGGCCATTTTGAAAAAACAGCCCGTTCCTTTTTCCTGAATCGTAATAGAATAACCTCAAAGTGATTTATAAACCAAATTTTGTTAAATTTGGTATATAAATCACTTGTAGGTTATTGAAATATTATACACCAAATTGTGGTAAATTTGGTCCATTAGTTTTTAGCTATAGTGGATAAAGGCAATTTCGCAAAGAAGGCAGATTCTTTTATTACGAAACGTACTATAATCAAATGAACATCAGGGTTTCCCACAAAAAACTTACCTACCAAATTTTATTAAATTCAGTCCATTAGTTTTGCAGTTAGAGTGGATGCAATATCCTCTCAGACACACAGAAACACACACAGATGCACCCTTACACACACATATGTCTCCCTAAAAATAGTTTTTTCGTTTTTTAGAAGTCCCAAAACGTGTAGATCCTTCGAAAATTCGAGTTCCGATCTTCGGCACGATTCCAATACTTTGAATACATTCGTACACACACACACACATATATTATCTGCGTATCTGTGTATCTAAATTCCGTGCCTATGCAATTAGAATAGTTGTGATTTTAAATGTTTCTTAAACTTTTATTATTTCTTCAACGAAGCCTAATTTTAACTTATGCAGAATGCAAATATCTGAAGCGATTGTAAGGCGAGTTACATAAGAATTGCTGAATTTTTTTCACACAAAATTATTTAGCTCTGGAGTCTGGAATACAAGTTATATGAATGAAATATTCCTTGATTTTGCATAGAGAATCAGATGATTTATATTTCGATACAGTTTTAAATATTTAAGTATAATAAATTACTGTAGTACTGTGATAATGTAAAATATATCACCACTGAATGTATCACATTTTAAAACATTTTAAATGAAATTGCATTTCAGTTGGAAAGTGTTTTATAATCAATGCTTATGCATGATTGATCTTTCTTGTTATATAAAATTATATTTTTGTATAGGATGGGAAAAGGAAGTGTTTATCCAAAAGTGACTGCATTTTTTTACAACAAAGTTTACAAGTTTACAACAAAGTTGAAAAGTGTTTATGACTTTGTTAACACTTTACAACAAAGTTGTAATGACTTTGTTCATTCTGTCTGTCTGTCCGTTAGCCCGATAACTGCCGTAAAAATTACTTTATTAAAATGAAATTTTAGTATGTTGTTCAGGCGGTCTGTGGGTCTTATGGGAATATAAATGAATAATATCACCCAATTAGTTTTGGATTGAAGTCGGGTGGAAATAATGAAATGCATTGAACCCTATGGGACCTAATTTTTCAAACATTTTTAAGCGGATTTAAAATTCACAAATTGCTTCGAAAATTTTAGGTAATATTCAAGCTATTCCAAAAAATATATAAAAAAAATTTCAGCAAAATATCTTCAGTAGTTTTTTAAATAAAAATTAAAATAATAATTACGCCTTTTATATGGAGCGATCACGTGACTATTATATGATGAGATTACGTGAGTCGCTTCAAAATAAAGTATGGCATCCATCTTGTCTCAAATCGTGATTCATAAAGTTCTTTTTAATTCATATTTAGTGTTATAACCGTACTAAAACCGCTTTATTTTTGCTTAAATGTTGTGCATCTACATACAGAAACAACGCAATTACAATATATTTGAGTTTAAATGATCATCCAATATTGATTATTTCTACAACGAAGCCTACTTTTCACTCACGGAGAATGTAAATACCAAAAGATGTAGAATGAGTTGTATAAGAATTGCTGCATTTCTTTAAAGCAAATTTATTTAGCTCATGGAGTCTGCAATATAGCTGATATGAATGAAATATTCATTGATTCTACACAGAGAAGAACGATTTTTTCGCTGAAGTTTTAAGCATACAGTTTAATTACTTGTATTTCCATGGTCTTAAGTTTTTAAATAAAATAAATTATTTTAATATTGTGATGAATGAAATGACTGGAAAAAATTTATGAATGAAATGCTGCTTTTATAGAGAGAGCCAGGCGTGTCATATTTCGATGACGTCATTTGAATAAAGCTCATTTGTTTCCGATGAAGTTTACAAATATAATAAATTATCGTAGTATTATGGTAATTTTAAAAATATTACTCAGGAATGTATCACATTTTAGAGTTGCTAGAACCAGACAATTTATATTTCAATGCCGTCATTTGAATGAAGTTCATTTTTTTCGATGAAATTTTAAGTTTTCAATTATAATAAATTAATGTAGTATTGTGATAATTTTGAAAATATTACAGAGGAATGTATTGCATTTTAGAGATGTTTATATAAAATGGCATTGAAGTTGGAAAGTGTTTCATAATCAATGCTTTATGCATGATTGATCTTTCTTGTTATAAGATGCTTTTGTAAATAATGTGCTATATCAACGACGGAGAAAATGTGTAAGAGTATCCGTGTAATTAATGTTAATGTCTCTGAGACGAACCCCGAATGGCATTTTCCGCGTCTTTTACGTATTTATGGTCGGAACCGCAAATAAATTTATATTTAGCATATTGTCGACATAAAAAATCATATTTTTACATAAACAAGAAAGATTAATCATGCTTAAAGCATTGATTGTGAAACACTTTCCAACTTCAATGCAATTTTATTTAAAAAAGTCGAAAATGCAATACATTCCTCGCTAGTATTTTAAAACTTATCACAATACTACATTGATTTATTATATTTGAAAACTTAAACCTGCATCGAAAAAAATGAACTTCGTTCAAATGACGGCATTGAAATATAAATTGCCTGGTTTAAATATCTCTAAAATGCGATACATTCCACGGTAATGTTTTTAAAACTATCATAATACTGCGATAACTTATTATATTTGAAAACTTCATCGAAAACAACTGAAATTAATTCAAATGACGTCATAGAAAAAATAACACGCCTGGATCTCTCTATAAAAGCAGGATTTCATTCATAACTTTCTCCATTTCATTCATCACAATACTATAATAATTTATTTTATTTAAAAATTAAAACCATGGAGCTACAATTCATAAACTTTATGCTTAAAACTTCATCGAAAAAAATCGTCCTTCTGTTTATAAAATCAATTAATATTTCATTCATATCAGCCATGCAGACTCCATGGACTGAGTTATTTTGTGTTAAATAAATACAGTAATTCTAATACAACTCATTCTACATATTTTGTTGTTTACATTTTTCATAGGTGAAAAATAGGCTTCGTTGTAGAAATAATCAAATTTGAATGAGAATTTAAACTGAAATATATTGTCATTGTGCTGTTTTAGTATGCAGATGCACAGAATTTAAGCAAAAATAAAGTAGTTTTAGGACGGATACAACACTCAATATGAATTAAAAAGAACTTTAAAAAATCACGATTTTGAAACAAGATGGATGCCATATATCATTTTGAACTGGGTCATGTGATCGTTTCATATCATGGTCACGTGATCGTTTCATATTAGATGTGTAATTATTATTTTAATTTTTATTTAAAAAACTACTGAATATATTTCGCTGAATTTTTTTCATATATTTTATGGAACAATTTGACTATTACCTAAAAGTTTCGAAGCAATTTGTGAATTTTAAATCCGCTTAAAAAATGTTTGAAAAATTAGGTCCCGTAGGGCTCAATGTATTTCATTTTTTCAACCCGGGTTCAATCCAAAACTAATTGGGTGATATTATTCATTTATATTCCCATAGATCCTACAGACCGTCTGAACAACATACTAAAATTTCATTTTGATTAAGTAATTTTTACGCCAGTTATCGTGTTAACGGACAGACAGACAGACAGACAGACAGACAGAATGAACAAAGTCATAAACACTTTTCAACTTTGTTGTAAAGTGTTAATAAAAACGAGTGTTTCCACTTGAATATTTCTGAAATACTGAACAACTAAATATGAAGACGACCCCTTATGCAAGTAAGAGGCCCATTTATTTATAGTATAGTTACAGTGCCTAGAAGTAACAGTGTGCCGACCGCCTATACCTAACAATGCTGGGAGCTGTTCCCGAAAAGCCGCCTCCGCCAGACGGCTCTGGTCTCGAATAAGAGATCAAAATCTGAGGAGTTAACATTGAAAGTAATGGGAATTTATTGCAAAGGAAATGACCTATATCTTTGGAAATAACTGAAGAATTTGTGTGAAATTTGGTGTGATTTTTGCAAGTGGCATGCGCAAAAAGTCATTTGATTTTCAGAGAGATAGAGCTAAGGATATATTTGCATTTATAAAATTTTATTTAACTTGATCTGTGTTCGTGTGATCGGTGTTCATTTGATCGGTGTTCATTTGATCGGTGTTCATTCAAAACCTTGAGGTCCAAAATAATCAGGTTCATTTATCACAGTAACGTGAAATTCGGTATGACGTTTTCTCTTGTGGTACATTTCAGTTCTTTCGATTTTGAAGCTTATCGGGCTAGCCCGTTCTGGTCCCGCCATAGGACTTTACCCGTTTTTAGAGAATAACTCGAAAATCGGAGAAAGTAGGAAATCTAAATTTAATATATCGTTTTCGTTTGGGGTATATTTTAATTCTTTCATATTTGAACCGTATAGGGTTAGCCCGTCATGGGCCCATCTTAGAAATTCACCCATTTTTTGCGGAATAGCTCGAGAACAGGGGTATCTAAAATTTCGAAGTTTAGCATATTCTTGTCATTTGTGGTATATTTTAACTCTTTGGGTTTAAAACCTTATCGGGCTAGCCCGTCCTCAGCCCAACAAAAGGAATATACTCGTTTTTGAGAATAACTCAAAATTCTGAGCATCTAGAATGTCTAAATTTAATAGCTCATTGTCCTTTGGGGTATATAACATTTCATCGCATTTCGCAGCTTATCGGGCTAGCCCGTCTTAGGCCAGCCATAGAAATTTACTCGCTTTTCAAGAGTAACTCGAAAATAGAAGTAGCTAAAAAAATGCAAATTTAATATATCATTTCTTTTTGGATAGATTTTTATTTAGATTTTGAATTTCATCGGACTAGCCTGTCTTGGGTCTTCTGAAGAGTGCAGTCGTTTTTTAAGAATAACTCGAGAACCGAAGTAAGTAAAAATTGAAGTTTAACATGTCGTTGGCTTTTGTGGTATATTTAAGTTTCTTCTGATTTAAACTTTATCGGGCTAGCCCGTCCTAGGTCCGACATAGCAATGGACACGTTTTTTTAGAAAAACTGGAAAATCGGAGCAACTGGAAAATGTAAATTTAGTACATCCTTATCTTTTGAGAACATTTTAATTCATTCGATTTAGAACAGTATCGGGCGAACCCGTTTTGGGCCCGCCTTTTGGGGGGGGGAACTCATTTTGGGGGGGAATAACTCTAGAAACGGAGTAGTATCTAAAAGTTCCTCGTTTAGAATGTCGTTCTCATTTGCGGTATATCTTAACTCATTGGATTTAAAACCTTATAGGGCTAGCCTGTCCTGGGCCCAACAAAAAGAATGTACTCGTTTTGTAAGAGTAACTCCAAAACTGTAGCAGCTAGAATACCTATATTTAGTATGCCATTGTCTTTTAGGGTATATTTTATTTCTTTGGATTTTGAACCTCATAGGGCTAGCCCGTCTTGGGCCCGACATAGTAATAATGCACTCGTTCTTCGAGAATAACTCGTAAATAAGAGCAGCAAAAAATCTAAATTTATTATATCATTTTCTTTTGGGATGTATCGTAATTTATATTTTGAACCTCATCGGGCTAGCCCGTCTTGAGTCCGCCTTAGAAATTAGCTCGTTTTTAATTAATAACTCGAGAACCGAAGTAGCTAAAAATTCCAAGTTTAGCATGCTATTGCATTTGGGGTATATTTCATTTTTTCGATTTTGAACTTTATTTAACTAGCCTGTGCTGGGCTAGCCATAGGGATATACTTCATTTTTTAGAATAACTCGAAATCCGGAACAGATAGAAAATCTAAATTTAGCATGTTAATTTCTTTTGGGGTAGAATTACAAATGCAGTTGTTTATTTGTAATTAGTGGCTTAGACATGGGAGAGGTGTGTCTGGTAAAAAATTTTATTTTCCGAACAATTACATTAGTTCTCAAAATTGTCCATATTCAAATAACTGAATTTTGCACTATACGATTCATTCTAATGTTGACCCCCCTTTTTTCCAAGATCCATAGTTACATCCATATGCAAATGAGCTAAGAAGTGCAAAGTTTGTCCACGGATGTTGGGTCGCTGCACTGGGAATACGAGTGAAGGTTGCGGTTCTGTGTGACCTGACGAAGAAGGTTTTGTGCCTTCGAAACCAGTCGATACTAGCATTTTGATTTTGCTTCTGCTTTTAACGAAGGTATCTTAGTTTTATTTCTTGAGCAGAAATTTGGGCCGAACGTATTGATATTGTTTACTTGAAATAGAAATGTTTTAATAATTTTTAAAAGCATTATATGAATAACTTGAACGAATGCTTTGAAACCAAACATTTCTTTTGCATTTTGAGACAGATTATCTTGTAAACCTAAAAGAAAACGTATGAGAATGTCTAGCAGATATTTTGTTTTATCTGGTATGTCCGGTTACTGAGAAAAATGACTGTGGGTGGCCCTGTGAATTTAGAAGAAAAACATGAAACACCATTGCTGCCTGAGCATTAGAACAAGGTGGGGGCTGCCTACATGTACTGCCTCTTTGTACGATGAAAGATAGCGCTGATAAGAATTTCGATTGAGAATGGACATAATGGTCACATGTACAATATTCTTTCTCATTCTGAGATTGTACAGGATGGACCCATGAAGATGGAATGATGTTTCGAAGCTGTAAGCAACAAGTTTTCATTGATTTGATGTTTGTTGTAACTGACGCTGAAAATCTATATTTTTGTTTCTATATTTTGATTAAAAAGGGTGCTTTTATAGCCATACCATATCAGTTTTCTAATAGATCTATCAACATATTTAATAGTTTTTTTATAGTTGAAGCATGCCCCTAAATATTCTAAGAAAAAAGGGAATGACAGACACTGCTTCATACCTGAATGTAATACAGGTTACAGAAATTTCCGAGGCAAATATTCTCTATATAAAGCTTCTGACAACAATGAGCTGAGAACTAAATAGAGAAAGATTAATACCTCGTGCAGATAAAGTTCTAAACAAAAACTCTGTAGTTTGTGAGTTGCATTTTGCTAATAAAGTTATTGATCGTAATTATGTAAGGTTCAAGTTCCAAAAGATTAAAGTATACCGCACAATACCAAAATTGGAATGTTTAGCTACCCCGATTCTAGAGTTATTTTTAAGAAACGAGTATATTCCTCAGGCGAGCCCAAGATTAGCCCGATGAGGTTCAAAATCTGAAGAATTTAAATATACTCCAAAAGAAAATTATATACTAAATTTAGGTTTTCTAGCTGTTTCGGTTTTCGATATATTCTCAAAAAAGAGCACATTCTTATTTCGGGTCTAGGACGGACTAGCCCCATAAGGATTCAAGTCCAAAGAGTTAAAATATACCACAAACGACGACGACATCCTGAACTTGGATTTTTCAACTATTTCGGTGCGGTTATCGAGTTATTTGCAAAAACTGAATGCATTCTTATGGCTGGCCCGAGACGGGTTAGCCCTGTAAGATTTAAAATCCAAAGAATTAACATTAATATATAACAAATTTAGACATTCCATCTGTGCTGGTTTTCGATTTATTCTGAAAAACAAGTTCATTCCTCTGGCGGGCCCAGGACGGGATAGCCCGATAAGATTTTACATCCAAAGAGTTCAAATATACCTCAAAAGATAACGACTTGCTAAACTTTAAATTTTTAGCTTCTCCGTTCACGAAATATTTCCCTAAAATGAGTGCATTCCTAAGGCGGGCCGAAGACGGCCTAGCCCATTAAGATTCAGAATCTAAAAAATTTAAATATACTCCAAAAGACAATGATATATATAAAGTATTTTAGTTGATCTGCTTGAGTTATTTAAAAAAACGAGTACATTAATATGTCGGGCCCAGGACGAGCTACCCCGATACGGTTCAAATTCGAAAGCAATAAACTTTACCTCAAAAGAAAATAATATACTAAATTTTGAATTTTTAACTGCTTCGATTTCGAGTTATTCTCAAAAGACCAGTACATTTCTATGTCGGACCCAAGATAGGCTAGCCTGATTAGGTTCAAATTCCAATGAAATAAAATATATCCTAAAATACAATGATATACTAAATTTAGACATTCTAGCTGCTACAGTTTTGGAGTTATTCTTAAAAAACGAGTACATTATTTTGTTGGGCCCAGGACGGGCTAGCCCGATCAGGTTTTAAATCCAATGAGTTAAGATCTGCCTCAAATAACAACTGCATTCTAGATTTAGAAGTTTTAGATGCTCCGTTTCTCGAGTTATTCCCCGAAAATGAGTTAATTTCTAAGGTGGGTCCATAACAGGTTCATCCGATACCGCCCAAAATCGAAAGAATTAAAATATATCCTAAAAGAAAAGGATATATTAAATTTAGATATCCTACTTTATCTGATTTTCAAGTTATTCTCTAAAAACGGGTGCAGTCTTATGGCTGGCCCATGACGGGCTAGCCTGATAAACTTCAAAATCGAAAGAACTGAAATGTACCACAAGAGGAAACGTCATATCAAATTTCACGTTACTGTTATGAATGAACTTGATTAATTTGGAACTTAGAAGTTTGAACGAACACCAGATCAAGTTAAATAAAATTTAAAAAATACAAATATATCCTTAGATCAATCTCTCTGAAAATCAAATGACTTTTTGTGCATGCCACTTGAAATAGTAATACCAATTTTCACACAGATTCTTCAGTTATCTCCAAAGATGTCGGACATATCATTTGCATTAAATTCCCACTAGTTTCTATGTTAACTCCTCAGCTTTTGATCCCTTATTCCACACCAGAGCCGTCTGGCGGAGGCAGTTTTTAGAGAAACCGTTTTTCGCCTAGGTCGGCACACTATCTCTTCTAGGCACTGTAGTATAGTCCTGCAGCCGCGAACCGAAACTGGTTTTGACATGCATTTTGCGCATTCCATTCGTTACAATATAAAATTTTGTATCTTTCTTCAGTGGGTTAAACTAATATAACCGTTCAGGTGAGTATAGCATTCACACAGAAGCAATGAGTGGGATGTATTAACTGTGACTGATTAACTGTAGCTTGAATTCCCAGTTTATATAAACTATAGCCGAACGAACACATGTAATACTGCGTACAGGGTAACGTAATGCATAGCTTTTAAGGTTTTAATTCATCAATGTCTTTAACTATAGTGGTATATATTTTATTTAATAAACACTTACGGAAAATCTTAGACACTCATAGCTAATAAATTTGGTACAGTTACAGTGCATTTTTCTAACATCTCCAGGGCAGTCTCTAAAGTATAATAGTGCAAATTATTTAATATCGGACGCCAGCTTCTGTAGAATTTCTTTAGACTTTTACTGGACAGATTTAAATGTCCATATGAATATACTATAGGGAGGAAGAAATAATTCGAGTTTTGACTGCTTGCATTTCTTTTTACCGTCCACTTTTGAAAGGCTGAGATGTAAAAATGGAGTTATTTGTTAGAAGTAGGGAACAGATGCTAAAAGAGAAAATTGTGAATATATACTAGAATGCTATAACAGGCAATTTATCATCATTATGGGATTTGTTTTTGAAACTTAATAAGAAAAAAAATTGACCCATCGTGTTCTCTTAGCCTTTTAATCTTCAATTAGATCAATGTGCATGGAAAACTTCTTTGAAACCTTTTGGTTGTGTATTGAGATTAAACATGAAACATAATTATATGAAAATGAGGAACTGCTTTATTTATAACGACCATTAATATTCCAGAAATACAAGTGTATTTGAAAATAATAAAATCATAAACGAAGTTAAATCCATAAAACAATTATTGAAGAAGTAAACTAACATACCTATAAGAACAGCTTGATAAACAAAACATAAATATTTCTGAAAAAAAGAAGAAATCCCTTGTTCTCAAATGAATCATAGAATAAATGAAAACATAGAAATTTAGATCAAGTTTTCTTCTTGTCCTTTTTATTCTACAAAAATGAGCAAGAAGGAACGAAAAAATGCTAACATAAATATTATTTCTATAATAAGACAACGAAGTGATAAGGCTGTGGTGACGGAACAAGAAGAAATACAAGTTATACATTTTTTATTATTCCAATGTCATTTCCTAAAGTATATTATTTGGGAGCTGTTCAAAATAAATTATGGAGTGGAGTATAATGCACAGAAGTGAACATATCGGTATATAAAATAGAATGTTTAAATTTATTGGTTTTTATTATATTAATTAAATTACTTAGTGTTCTTAAGAGTGTATTTTAAAAAGTATTTTTTAAAGAAGTATTTAATGGTTAAAATAAAAAGTATTTTTCCATTTGTTTTTAAATTATGCTAATCACTCTAATATTACGTTTGAGATTTTTATTAAATGTTATTGATTTAAAATTTTTACATAATAATCCAGTATTCTAAAAGTGATAATGATCCTTAATGCAGTTTTCAATGGGATATGATTGAGATGATGTGAAATTTTTTCTGATATTTATTTCAACAGCAGGATAATTTACTATCACGTGGGGTTCCACCATTCGCATTAGATTATTATAAATGCCGTTTCATAATTTACACTTTTAAAACACGCCCTACCATATGCGTTAGTACTAGAGCGAATTACCTGAGGCCACCTTGAGCCTAAGTAAGCACCAACTTCGTAAATAATAAAAATAAAGCCACTTAATTTCTAAAAACCCAGTTTAGAGAAAACAAGAGAGATCAATCATGCTTAAAGCATTGATTATGAAACACTTTCCAACTTCAAAGCAATTTTAATTAAACATCTCTAGAATGCAATACATTCCTCGGTAATATTTTAAAACTTATCACAATACTACACTAATTTATTATATTTGAAAACTTAAACATTCATCGAAAAAAATGAACTTCATTCAAATGATGGCATTGAAATATAAATGGCCTGGTTTAAACATCTCTAAAATGCGATACATTCCTCGGTAATATATTTAAATTATCATAATAGTACAATATTTTATTATATTTGAAAACTTCATCGAAACCAACTGACATACATTCAAATGACGTCATAGAAAAAATAACACGCCTAGCTCTCTCTATAAAAGCAGCATTTCATTCATAATATTTTCCCATTCTTTTCATTCATCGCAGTACTAAAATAATTTATTTTATTTAAAAAATTAAGACCATGGAGCTACAAGTAATTAAACTCTATGCTTAAAACTTCATCGAAAAAAATCGTCATTCACTCTGTAAAATCAATGAATATTTCATTCATATCAGCTATGCAGACTCCATGAGCTAAATAATTTTGCGTTAAAGAAATACAGCAATTCTTATACAACTCATCCTATATATTTTGCTGTTTACATTTTACATAAGTGAAAAATGGGCTTCGTTGTAGAAATAATAAAACTTGGATGATCATTTAAACTCAAATATATTGTAATTGCGTTGTTTCAGTATGTAGATGCACAGAATTTAAGCAAAAATAAAGCGGTTTTAGGACGGACACAACACTCAACATGAATTAAAAAGAACTTTAAAAATCACGATTTTGAGACAAGATGGATGTCATATTTCATTTTGAAGTGGGTCACGTGATCTTTTTATATCATGGTCACGTGATCCCTTCATATAAGAGGTGTAATTATTATTTTAATTTTTATTTAAAAAACTACTGAAGATATTTTGCTGAAATTATTTTTATATATTTTATGGAATAGCTTGAATATTACCTAAAATTTTCGAAGCAATTTGTGAATTTTAAATTCGCTTAAAAATGTTTCAAAAATTAGGTCCCATAGTGTTCAATGTATTTCATTTTTTCATCCCGGGTTCAAGCTAAAACCAATTAGGTGATATTGTTCATTTATATTCTCATAGGTCCTACAGACCGTCTGAACATCATACTAAAATTTCTTTTTGATTAAGTCATTTTTACGGCAGTTATCGTGCTAACGGACAGACAGACAGCCAGAATGAATGAACAAAGTCATAAACACTTTTCAACTTTGTTGTAAAGTGTTAAAAATCCTTCCCACGCTCGGTGACGTCATTGACACAAGAGAAAGAGATTAAACATTGTTGACAAACCCACTGCTACGCATCTGCTGTGGTAAAAGAAGTTCCAAAGGAGAGCTATTTTTTCTTTCAATTTCAAATGTCAACTTCTTTAGACATACCTAAAATTCATAAAAAATCGCGAAAATATAATTTTAATTTTTATTATTATAAAACAAAAATATCATACCGTATTCATACTAAAAATTTGAATATTGTGAATATTTTATTTCCTAATGCGATAAAGTAACAAGAAAGATCAATGATGCATAAGCATTGATTATGAAACACTATAGTAGTTGTAGAGTATGTTGTAGAATAAAATGTTCAACAAATTTAAGCTGTGTACCAAATTTTAACTCTCTAGTACATAGGAAAGTGCATTAAAAATGATATCAAATAAGTATATCACGAAGAGTTATATAAAATTAAAAAACAATTTGAAAAATTGTTCTGTACCAAATTTATTTTAAAATGTGAAGCCTCTCTCATATACAAAATGATTAAACTCTTGGAAAGATATTTATTATATAATATATATCTATTTTTTATTTCTGGAGGTTATCCCAAAGTCATAATTTGATTGAATTCGTTTTATTCCCTATATTGAATAATTTTTAATTCAAAAATTTCTTAATATATTTTGCTGAATTTTTTTATATATATTTTGTGGGATAATGTGAGTATTTCCTAAAAATTTCGAAGCAATCTGTGAATTTTAAATTTGCATAAAAATGTTTGAATAATTAGGTCCCATAGGGTTCAATGTATTTCATTTTTTCAACCCGGGTTCAATAAATAATTGTAATTTTTATTATTATAAAACAAAGATATCATACCGTATGCATACTAAAAATTT
This sequence comes from Amaurobius ferox, assembly GCA_951213105.1. Lineage (NCBI taxonomy): Eukaryota > Metazoa > Arthropoda > Arachnida > Araneae > Amaurobiidae > Amaurobius > Amaurobius ferox. Next base: position 116,231,559 of record OX578133.1, on the reverse strand, counting down.
GAATATTGTGAATATTTTATTTCCTAATGCGATAAAGTAACAAGAAAGATCAATAATGCATAAGCATTGATTATGAAACACTATAGTAGTAGTATAGTATGTTGTAGAATAAAATGTTCAACAAATTTAAGCTGTGTACCAAATTTTAACTCTCTAGGACATAGGAAAGTGCATTAAAAATGATATCAAGTAAGTATATCACGAAGAGTTACATAAAATTAAAAAACAATTTGAAAAATTGTTCTGTACCAAATTTATTTTAAAATGTGAAGCCTCTCTCATATACAAAATGATTAAACTCTTGGAAGGATATTTATTATATAATATATCTCTTTTTTATTTCTGGAGGTTATCCCAAAGTCATAATTTAATTGAATTCGTTTTATTCCCTATATTAAATAATTTTTTATAAAAAAATTTCTTAATATATTTTGCTGAATTTTTTTTTATATATTTTGTGGGATAATGTGAGTATTTTCTAAAAATTTCGAAGCAATCTGTGAATTTTAAATTTGCTTAAAAAATGTTTGAATAATTAGGTCCCATAGGGTTCAATGTATTTCATTTTTTCAACCCGGGTTCAATAAAAAACTAATTGGGTGATATTATTTATTTATATTCCCATAGGTCCCACAGACCGTCTGAAAAACATACTAAAATTTCAGTTTGATAAAGTCATTTTTACGGCAGTTATCGTGCTAACGGACAGACAGACAGACAGACACACAGACAGAATGAACAAAGTCATAAACACTTTTCAACTATGTTGTAAAGTGTTAAAAATAAAGTAACTAAAAGTATATATTCCAATGTGTCGCAATGTGTCCAATTCCAATGTGTCCAATTCTCATATGATGAAACTATCCTACGGATTTAGTACTAAACCTGTTACTTAGTGGGTTATTCACTCTTTCAGATAATGCCAAGATGGAAACTCTGCGATAATTTCGTGTAAATAGGTATGCTATAGCAGATCGCACGAGACATTATGTAACAGAAGACCCACGAGATATTATGTAACAGAAGACCGCACGAGTAGTCATGTAACAGAAGACCGCACGAGTAGTCATGTAACAGCAGATTAATCTCCACTGGTAGGGACGACCTGGGTATTTACGCCCGTGTTCCGCCAGGAAGAGTCATGTAATGCAACAGCAGAAAGCGCGAGTAGTCATATAACAGCAGAACGCGCGAGTAGTCATATAACAGCAGACCATGCCATCAGTCATAATATAGCAGACAGTGCGAATAGTTATAAAATAGCAGACCTTCCGAGTAGTTACAAATTAGCAGACCTCGCTAGTTGTTACTATGTAACAGCAGACCGCGAGAATAGATATGTGTGAAACACATAAATAAAGTGAATTTCTGTCATAAGTGAGCTTACTTGGGCGCTATGAAAACAATCCGTATGGGAATTTCTATAAATCAATAGTTAACCAAAATGTATAAAACGTTCTGTAAAAATATCAAATATTCAAATATTAAAAAAAAAGCAGAATCACATTCAGAATATTTTATACGTACATTCATTTTTTATTCCTTTTTCGATTTTTTTTTAAAGACGTATACATAAAAACTTGGTATCAATCATCCTTCCATGCATAAGTTGCTCAAAGTTTTATCATGCGAAATGAAATGGAAACCCATTACTTTGACCCAAGAGATCATGCATTGGAGGAAAAAAAGCAGATGTTTCTTCCCACAAATAACAAAATCTCTCTCGAGGTAGGTACGAAAAAAATGCAATAAATTGAGGTAGGGGAACGACCCAATCGAAAGGAGCCCCATCTTTGCTTCGTGTAACTTTTGGGGTAAAAAGCTGGAAGTTGCTGGTGGAAATAATGCAAAAGCATGATACTTAAAACTCTATAATGCTTTAAGGGGGGGGGGGTCATTCACAAATTTCAGTTTCACCTTTCCCCCATAGCATGGTTTTGTGATTCTAACAAAATATACTTTAAACCAGTGACTTTCACTATATAAAACTTCCATATATTTGTTCTTTATAATATTTGAAATGATTCTTACTTTCCAAACTGTAAATACTACAGTAAAACATCGTTTATATTTCTCACATTTATACGTTTTTATCATGTATATGTCCCTTTCAGTTGGTCTCTAAACATTTCTATATCTTTCGAGGCTGAAGTTTTTCATTCATATGCTCGAATTCATTCTATAGTTGCATTTGTGCGTTGTGTGCTTCGTAATTCCAAGATATAGCGAAACCCAAAGTCGAAATCGAAACAATGTTTCTTTAATTTTGTTCAAGAAAACACTTTACACATAAATATTTTCCGTGCACCCCATTGATTGAATAATTTGTGCAAGAACGTGTAGCAGTAGAAAAAACCAAGAAACGGATATATGCTGGTAGAAACCCGCCATGGATGATGTGCTGAATATACACGGTGTCCCAAAAACATTAACCTCGGCTTTTATTCCTTAAATATTGGTCTTAGACATATATAATAAATTACAAAGTTGCGTAAAAAGGTACAGAATTTTATGAAATCGAATAAAATTTTCAAGTGAATTAAATTTTAAGAAATAGAAAATTCAAATTTTTATACGGTCCCCGTAGAAAAACATTTACAATGAGTAAAATGTGCCCCATACATTAATAAGGTGATGTACAAAATTTCAGCATTTTATCATAAAAAGTCCTACAGATATGAAAAGACAAAAATGCTGACTTAAACCACTTTTCGTTGCATCGACATGGGTTCTCAGAGGGGAAAAATCATGTCGGCAGATCGTGTTCCAGAGATCATACACAAATTATGAAAGAAAACAATAATTACATAAATAAATAATAATGTTGCTATTTATTGGTACAAAAGTATCTACACTGTGTCGATATAATAACTTTACACAAAGATTACAAAGCTTGTTCAAAATGTTTTCCATCCATGCCAAAGATCCATTAACAGTAAGAGGCAGATATTATTTGCCTATGATGTATTTTTGCGTTGCGTCAAATGCACTCTTGCTGTAAACATTTACATTTTAATTTGTGATTAATCCCTCACCAACTCTGTTTAAACATATCTCAGGGACTTTTTATGATAAAATGCTGAAATTTTGTACATCACTTTATTAGTGTATGAGGCACATATTACTCATTGGGAATGTTTTTGTACAGAGGCCGTATAAGAATTTAAATTTTGTACTTCTTCAAATTTAATGTCCTGAAAATTTTTATCCATTTCATAAAATTATGTACCTTTTTTACGCAACTTTGTAGTTTATTATGTATGTCTAAGATCAATATTTAAGGAATAAAAGTCGAGGTCAATATTTTTGGGACATCCTGTGTAGTGCACAATACTTTTCAGTCAGCAGCAGATCAACTTCCAATTGATATTGAAGGCATCATAATCACAATTTACAGTGATATTTATATAGTACGATAAATGTACAGTTATTAAAAGATTTATATGAGGATGCAGAGATGCAATACATGCTGGAATACAATACGACAAGATGCATTTTTTCGAAGATAATAGCTCAGAAGTATGGTTGTATTTCATACATGGTCAGGTAGCAATATTCCACAGTACAGTGTCGGGTATTGAAGATGATAAAAATGCTGTCATGGAGGTTGATACAGAAATGAACGAATTCAAACAAATAATAGATATGTAATATCTACCACTCACTGTACGCAATCAGTTAAGAATATTAGAAGATAATGTTTGGTTCAAAACAAATTCATTCAAATCCAATGTTAACAGTTTTTATCAAAAATGTATCCAATATTTAGAACTTTGCTTATCACAGTTTGAACACATTGATTATTTTAAGTGGATCAGTTTTAAAAGCAGTGTTAATCTACAAAATGTACAAAGAATTCCTGAATACATTTCATAATTTGATGATTAAGTAGGGCTTTTAGATGCTGATAAGGAAGAAAGGGAACTTTCTGATGAGATATCATATCTAAAATATATGTTGATGACACAAAATTAAATGCTTGGAATGAACAAAAAAAAGGACAACGGAATAAGGTTTGTTGAAATATTTAATCATTTTTTGATACGAACAACATACCAGTCAAGAATATTAAGAAAGTAATTGGATTTGCATTATGCTTGCCAGGCGCCAATATTACAACGGAAACAGTTTTTTCAGTAATGAATAAATTTGACCCTCGGTAAAAAAGCAGCTGAAAAGACACGCTGAAAGGAATATTACAAGTGTAATTTTCAATGCCAATTTATTTTATGTACCAAATCCTGTGAAGAATTATATAAGAATATTTTAATTAATGAAGATTTATTAAAATTATCACTCTGAAGAAAAATAAATATAAATAATGTAATTATTCATTTAATACTGTTATTTATATTGACGGTATCTTTATATAGTTATTTTTTATATTGATTTGCATAGTCAATTTTTATAGTCATTTATTTTCTATGTAGTTAATTTTTTTGTTATGAAACGAAATGTGCACTTATTTTTTTATTAATTTATCAGATGTATGCTTATTTTTATAATTTTATATCAATAAACACATAGAACGCTAGATCCAAGACATTTTAATGACGTCCAATTAAATAAACTATGAAAATGGTGTTTTCACGAACGTGTTAAGCGTTTCTTTATTTTTGTTTGGACATGTCCCGTATTCCAACATAAAACATCTGATCACTTTAATCATTCATTAATTTAATGATATCCCTTACTTTACTTTTACCCGATTCATTACTTTAACTACTGTTCTAATGCTAGAGGCATGAGTAAAATAGATATCAGCTAAATGAAAGGAAGTGGAGATTTTAAACACACTTAATTATGTAATATTAGTGTGTATAAAGTATATGAATAATACTTATACAAAATGTGGAAAATGACCTGATAACATATGAATTATTTAGACATAATAAAATAAGATGCCTGTTGCTGTTGCTGTTGAGACCTAGACCGTCCGATCTACCAGAAAGGTCGAAAACCCAGGCCGTCCGATTCATCCGAAGATATAGAGTAGCAAAAGTAGGCGGCCGGCCTACCAGGAAGGTGTAAGGTAACTGCAAATAAGATGCCTATGTATTTGTTAGTTATTCCGTGCTAAAATACTCTAAAACGGACAAAATTTGTTCAATGCTTAAAACGTTGATGAACCGGTTTCTGCTAAACAAATTCCCTGCCCTGGAAATTATATATTGTACTAAGTTTTTCTCTCAACGTTGCTCGCCAATCTCCGCCGAATCTCCGCCAATCTCCGCCAATCTCCGCCTCCCTTTGCTCGACTCTGTCATGATTGTAGTCGGCGGTCAATCCTTCAAAATACTTTCATGTCAAAATGCATTCTCTTGCAATGACAGTACATATTGAGCAGCACATGCTGATTCGTCTGATAATCTACCTCAAAAATACATAAATAAATAAGAAATAAAAAAGTGTTGAAATGGGCTCAGGAAGTCTTAAAATGCGTTTATCCTTAAAAATCTTGATATCGAAAATATTTGGGAAAATCTTTTATTTATTCAATAGTGCAGGAAAATATTAAAAATGCTTATATTGTGATCCAAAGAAGCTGATGTATTGAATGAGCTAGTTTGTTTTCATTATTTGTCTCTAAGTTTCAAAAGTGTCTCTAAAAGTCCTTCTTTTTCAATTTGAAGTCACTAAAATATTTTTGGGCAGGAGCAGGTGAAATTCCAGACCTAACTTAAGCCAATCACCTGTGCCTGCAGTGCAAGTGAAGATTCCAGTTTGTTCTGAATATTCGGTTTTGTCCCTAATCCCTTCCCAATAGGGTTTGTCACTTGAGGTGAGGGTTAGCATGATCTTTGTGTATACAACGTGTAGGCGCTAACTTCGTTCTAATTGAAAAGGCTGAAATTATATGTAGGAAATAATCGAACTAAAATAGTTTAAACTAATGACATATTACAAGAAATAACCACGTATTTCCCATTACTGCAACAAACATAAGAAATTGAGAGAAAGTAAAAAATCTGATATGTGCAGCACATGGCTTTCCCTGCAGACTCATATTCAAGATCGTCTTATTTCTTCAATAATGGATTAAAGTAAGTTTAATTGCACAAAATAACACCCATAATTATTTAAATTACACTGAATTTGCATTGGTAATTCAATTTTCGTCTTCATTTGGTAACTGGACATTTTTTCAAAGGAGATGTAGCAAAAAATCTAAAATATCTCGAAAACAGCTACTTCAAGATTAATGGGCTTAGTTTTATGATTCTCATCGTCACACATTGCGCATAAAAAATCATTTAATTGATATATTTGAGCATATCTTTTATCTTAGATGTTGACGATTTTTTCTGGCCATGCCGCAAAGAAGGCAGATTTTTTCTTTCTCAATCGTACCAAAATCTAATCAGTACCAGGGTAACCTGCAGGTGACTTATCTACCAAATTTTGTGAATATTAGTCTATCAGTTTTTCAGCTAGAATGGATACATCAACTTTTGCGAGTCATTTCGTAAAATCGGCAGCCTATTTTATCTCGAATCATGCCAAAATCAAATCAGCACCAGGGTAACCCACAAGTGATTTATTTATAAAATTTTATGAAATTTGGGCAATTAGTTTTTTAGCTAGAGTGGATACAATCTCTAGACAGGCAGACACAAACACACACAGACCTCTAGCTAAAAGTAGTGTTTTCGTATTCTAGAGGTCCCAAAACATATTAATCCGTCAAAAACTCGAGTTGGGAATTTCGACATGATTCCAATACTTTCCCTGTACATTATTTTTCCTATACATCATTTCCCTATACCACGTATTTCAGGGAAAGTTAAAATTGAAAATATTCCCTAATTTACAGCAAATTAAGAGAGGATTCAATGTACAAGTTCAGGGAATACAAGTAAATATTTAATATCAGAAAACAAATTAGCTATCAGAAACGTAGAATACATGCAAGTTACAAAGATACTTCAGAATTTTCATCCGAATTTCTTGCGCATATTATGGTTTAAACATCAAACGATCGCTATTTTGTTGATTTTCCGTTTAATGTTTTGTTCGACTATCTTTGAAAGAAATTTTGTTTGACAGTTCGACTCTAAAGGTGTCTGGATGTTAATTTAACTTTTGATATTCGAGGATTTAACATTGGTTTAGACATTCAAGAATAAAAATAAAAATAAAAATGTTGTTATTGTAGAAGTTTCTTTATACGTTTGAAACTTGATATCGTTAGTATAATACCATGTAATTGAAACTGACAGAAACTCAGTGCTACGTAAAAACAATTTCATATATAAACCAATATACGTATACAACATTTCCCAACTTCAATTACAAGTTTATTTTACTAGTTTAAGGAAACATTTGAATGCATGTGTTATAAACATGCATTATCGTAATGACAAATATAAACTTGAAGAGTATTTTTAATAATGTTTTATAGAAATGCTACATATATTAATTATTCCCATCAAATCAATGCTTTGTAAATAATTTTAACGCGGAATAAATGCACTTAACTGGTCAGAAGTTATTACAAGCCGTTCTCGAGGTAATGTGAATTTTATTATATTCTGCGTTAAACGCTATATATCTCGAAAAATTTGAAATAAGCGAATACATTAGGATACAATCAATGCTTACTAAAAGCTCGATAATTATCCAGGACATTTAATCAGGAAAACAGCTATACATGTTAAAAATTCTTTAAATTGAAATGAAATTATAAAATCAGAATCATTCTGGGATTTAATAGTAAAATAGGTATTTTATATATAATTTTTAATTTAGAAGCAAATGATATAATTTATGGGAGAGTAACTTATGTCGTTCCCGTGATATTATTTGCTTTTGATCCTAAATGGAGAATAAACAAATATGCTATGGGAATTTCTTGACTTTCTCTGCAGACCCAAATGCATTGTTTCTTTACTTCTTTAATAATTCATTAAATTGAGTTTAATTGCACAAAATAACACTGAATGGGCACTTTTAATTCAATTTTTTGTTTTTATTTTGTAAGTGGATATTTTTTTTCAAAAGCGGCATAACATTAATGCAAAAAAACTCAAATATATCGAGAACGGTTAGTCGTAGAGGAATGCGGTTGGTCTTATTCTTTTCCTCGTCAAAAATTACACATCAAACATGCATTTAATTGATATATTTCAACAGGCGTAGTCTTTTATTTTAGAATTTGTCGATTTTAACGGGACATTTCTTAGGTAGGTTCTTCTGTTTCGAATCGTACAAAAATCTAATCAGCACTAGGATATCCTGCAAGTGACATATCTACCAGATTTTGTGAAATTTTGTCAATTAGTTTTTTAGCTGGCGTGGGTACATTAGATTTTTGCGGGCCATTTTTAAAAAAAAGGCGGGTTATTTTATCCTGAATCACACCAAAATATAATCAGCACCACGGTCACGCACGAGTTACTTATAAAATTTTATGAAATTGGGTCAGTTATTTTTTTAGTTAGAGTGGATAAATACATTGACAGGCAGACACAGTACAATACACAAACAGGCAGACATACACACATACAGACGTTACGCTAAAAATAGTTTTTCGTGTTCTAGAGCTTCCAAAACGTATAGATCAGTCGAAAATTCGAGTTGCGAGTTTCGGCATGATTTCAATAATTTCCCTATATATTACCATGCAATATGCAGTATCGCAGGGAAAGTAGAAATCTGTATATATATATATATATATATATATATATATATATATACTTTTAACTTTGAAAGTGCATTTAATTAGTTATAACGGTCCAATCTCAAATAACTATAAATTTTACTTTTGCACAGGCAGGGCAATATCTCTCGAGATAATCAAGGGAATTACATGACATTTTGTTTTATTATTTTAATTGTTAAAATAAACAAGCCTCTAAATATAAAACTTCGCTCAGACTGCTTCTGATAAAATCTGTAAAAATAAAAATGTTTAATCTTACACAGCACAAAAAATTGAAAAAGGTATCAACCGTTTTGAAAGACATAAAGGCACATTTTTCACAAGATAAAAGAAACAGAATACCAGTACCGACAATGAAAATTACCTGTCTATTGTTCGTGACGGGCACTTATAGAAGCATTCTTGCCCTTGTAGGTATTGCTGCTCTGTCTCATTTACGCTGATGAATAAGTCTGTTTTTTCCTTTGAAATCGGATGATACATTTAGCGAATCGTTATATGCTGTGTCTAAATGAAGTTTTTATTTTTCAGATCAATGCACCTGTTGATATCAGCGAGATATTGTCATATGAAAGCTCTTTATGTTATCATTTTTGTATAAAATCGATAACTTTTAAAAGAAAATAGAAACCCTCTGTTTAGGCTTCTATGTGGGCTTCTATATTGGATATATTGTTAATTCAACTATTTGGCTTCTTAGTTAACTATTGGCTTTTGATATTGTAGAATAATTTTAATATTGTAGATGAAGAATACTTGTATACAATGCTGAGAGAAGTATGTCTAATAATAATAATAATAAAAATAATATTTGTTACAAGAACTTGTAATGCAATTAACAATAATCTGTAGTTCATATGAAATGTCGGATAATATAGTAATTATTTTTGTTCAGACTATAATAATATATTCATTACTTAAACGCAGTAAATTATACTGCCAATTCAGTTAAAATTATCAAATACTGAAAATTTCTAAAAAAGGTAAAGCGTACTATAGTTGGCCTATATATTAGAAATCTTATTTCATAAACTAGAATGGATTAGCCGAAGTTACCTGGGTCCTAAATAACCACTCGCTACTTAAATAATACAGAAACAGATGACACCCCTCAATTTCCAAATCGCCTGTTTTATAAAAAAAATCACTACCGCACTCCGTTTTTACCATGGCAATTAAATGTACAGCTGCGGGGAAAAAAACGCCCAACCCTCTGTTAACCGAGCATCGTTCATCGTAGAGAAAATTGAAAGATATCATTCGATTAGGAATAACATCCTCTACAAATTAATGTGCGTAAAATTTGCATAAAGGGCAGTCTTCATATCTAAACGCGCACAAACTTTGAAATTTTCAATGGCAACACCCAAGTTTGACGCAATATTTCGAATATAACACTAAAAATTAACCTCGGATATTAAGTTTCAAGTTATTTGGATGAAGCGTTTCCGAATTATGAGTATGTTAAATTAGTTTCAAAGACTTCCATTCATATCTTCTGTAGTAATAATCTGCTCACGTTGATTATTTGTATGAGGTTACTACTAAACAACCCAAACACATTTACGTGATTTTTATTTTTGTGGAAATAATTGTTTGTACGAAATACTAATTATGAAATCAATAATCGAAAAAATAGGAATACAAACCAGGACATGTTTTGATAAAAATCGATTCACAAAGACTTTTATATGTTTATGTAAAATTCCAGGTGTTTCCTCCCTCTAGTTCTTTCGAGATGTTTAAATATTCAGCATCAAGATGAATTTAGGGGTCGTATATTAGTTTAAAAAATGACTAATTTGAAAAAGTTATATTAATTGTAAGTTTATTTAAGAAGACGGGCATTTATTTTTATCCAGTTTTAATAAAAACTTTGTATAAACAGTGCACATAGATGCAAACTAATAAACGTAATTCTGCTACTGTGTTGAAGTGTGAAAACTTGTATTGTTATAAATGGGATCTACTTATGTTACTGTTGATTAATAATTCCGGAGCTTCTGCGAGTTGAAATCGCCCACAAAATGTGACAATTTGTAATAAAAAATATTTATATAAAACAAATTGAATAACAGTAAACTCAGAAAAAACACGAGTTACGGGGATACTTTACATATTTCTATCGAATTTCCTGAAAAATATCATGGTTTACACATCAAGCGATCATTGTTTTGATGATTTTCTGTTTACTATTTTATTCATATAAAATTTGTTTAACAAGTCTATGTTCGAGGCGTCTAGATGTTAATTTCACTTTTGATAATCAAGAATTTTATATTGGTTTAGACTTAGGGAAAATAAACTAAAATATTTATTATATTAAAGGTTTCTTCTCAGTTTTAAAATCGAATGAAAATGATGTAAAACATTGCCCAGTATAACCGGATATAATGCAATTTATTTTTCTTCTATTTGAAGGACAATTTGAGAAAACTTTTAAATGAATCTGCTATAAAAGTGCATCATTGAGCTAATAAATACAACTACCAAAATAAATTGCCATACTTATTACAGTAATATTATATTTATTTCTGACTATTATGAATGAATGAATGTTTTGAAAATAATTTTAATCCGAAGTGAATTAATATCATTGTTTAGAGGTTATCAAAAGCCGTTCTCCAAATATTGGAATTATTTTCTTTAAAGGGAGTTGTATATCTGGAAGAAATTGAAATAATCCACTAAGTCACGGTGTGATTTTTTCCAATCAATAAATGTCAAAAGCATATAGATAGTCGAGAAGCTCAAATAGAGATCTTCAATTTCTCAAACATTTTGTTTTACAAAAATAAAAATAAAAATTGTAGAAACATAATTGTATTTGAATTTGTTATAAAAATAGGCATTTTATCTATAACTTTTTATTTAGAATGGAAAATAAAGTACAGAAGTACAGAAAAAAACGCCTAACCCTCTGTTAATCGAGCATAGTTCATCGTAGAGAAAATTGAAAGATACCATTCGATTAGGAATAACATCCTCTACAAATTAATGTGCATAAAATTTGCATAAGGGGCCGTCTTAATATCTAAACGCGCACAAACTTTGAAATGTTCAATGGCAACACCCAAGTTTGACGCAATATTTCGAATATAACACTAAAAATTAACCTCGGATATTGAGTTTCAAGTTATTTGGATGAAGCGTTTCCGAATTATGAGTATGTAAAGTTTTGAGCTCCTAATGATAAATTAGTTTCAAAGACTTCCATTCATATCTTCTGCAGTAATTATCTGCTCACGTTGATTATTTGTATGAGGTTACTACTAAACAGCCCAAACACATTTACGTGATATTTATTTTTGTGGAAATAATTGTTTGTATGAAATATTAATTATGAAATCAATAATCGAAAAAATAGGAATACAAACCTGGACATGTTTTGATAAAAATCGATTCACAAAGACTTTTATATGCTTATGTAAAATTCCAGGTGTTTCCTTCCTCTAGTTCTTTCGAGATGTTTAAATATTCAGCATCAAGATGAATTTAGTAACAATCTAATAAACGTAATTCTGCTACTGTGTTGAAGTGTGAAAACTTGTATTGTTATAAATGGGATTTACTTATCTTACTGTTGATTAATAATTCCGGAGCTACTGCGAGTTGAAATCGCCCACAAAATGTGACAATTTGTAATAAAAAATATTTATATAAAACATTAACAATTTATAAAATTATGTGATACTAAATACTATAACACGTAGCTTTACATCAAAAGGCGAATTTGCATAATTGCGATTTAGTATGATAGTTATTACAACAACCTAAAAACCTCTTATTCAAAGATAAAATGATTCTATAATTTTATTCTCAATTTATTTTCGCTTATTTAACTGTATTACAAAGCAGAGTTATCACACCTAATAACATTATTATTTAAAGTTTTACTGCGGTATATATGTTTGAAAGTCGGGTTTGTTATAAATGCCTATACTTCGACTATATATTGTGCGTATGCTTCGGCACTTGACGTGAGGAACATCATTATAAAATAACCAATATTTTTGAAACAGCATTATAAAATAACATTTAAAAATAAGCATTCCAGTCTTCTTTATTTCTTCTTTCTTTCATTGACCCTGGCACGAATGCCCCATCAGTTTTTAGCAACGCACCCAGTACAGCTTTTTACCCCTTATAATCGTGCCGTATTTGAGCCTCACATAATCCTACCCATTACAGCCCCACTGCCTTAGTAACACACACACACAAGACAACACCACACGCACCCATGAAAATGCTCACCCTCTCATGCAGGAATCGCACCTGCGACCCTTTGGCTGTGAGGTAAGCCGTAATGCTGAATGTCAAGAGGATAGTTCAAAAATTTACAACAGCAACGAAGTCAATCAACGAAGCATCGCCCTTCAGATTGCGGTTTTCAATATCGAGCTGATCTCGAAAATTGCACATTCCGGAATATTGAATATCTTCGGATATAAAGATAGAAACGTCGTGAAAATTTGAATTTGGACTAATTTTGGGGTCTAGAACTTGTGGGTGACGTCAAAATTGGGTGTTGCTATTGAAAATTTCAAAGTTTGTGCGCGTTAAATCAGAAGACGGCCCTTTATGCACATTTTACGCACATTAATTTGTTGAGGATGGTATTCCTAATCGTATGATACCTTTCAAATTTCTCTATGATGAACGACGCTCTATTAACAGAGTGTTAACAGGTGGGGCGCTTTTTTTTTCCGCAGATGTACAACTCTCTTATTTAACATGTTCTAAATAAACTTTTTTAATAGAGACTAAATGAGCGCGCCCAAAATAAATAAAAATACTTGAAGTCACACGAAAAAAGAACAAGAAAGATCAATCATGCTTAAAGCATTGATTATGAAACACTTTCCAACTTTAATGCAATTTTATTTAAACATGTCTAAAATGCAATACATTCCTCGGTAATATTTTAAAACTTATCACAATACTACATTAAATTATTATGTTTGAAAACGTAAACCTTCATCGAAAAAAATGAACTTCATTCAAATGATGGCATTGAAATATAAATTGCCTGGTTTAAACATCTCTAAAATGCGATACATTCCTCGGTAATAATTTTAGAATTATCATAATACTGCGATAATTTATTATATTTGAAAACTTCATCGAAAACAACTGAAATTCATTCAAATGACGTCATATAAAAATAACACGCCTGGCTCTCTCTATAAAAACAGCATTTCATTCATAACAATTCCCCATTCATTTCATTCATCACAATATTATAATAATTCATTTTATTTAAAAATTAAGACTATGGAGCTACAAGTAATTAAACTATATGCTTAAAACTTCATCTAAAAAATCGTCCTTCTCTTTATAAAATCAATGAATATTCCATTCATATCAGCTATGCAGACTCCATGAGCTAAATAATTTTGTGTTAAAGAAATGCAGCAATTGTAATACAACTCATTCTACATATTTTGCTGTTTACATTTTAGATAAGTGAAAAATAGGCTTCGTTGTAGAAAAAATCAAATTTGGATGATCATTTAAACTCAAATATATAGTAATTGCGTTGTTTCAGTATGTAGATGCACAGAATTTAAGCAAAAAAGTGGTTGAGGGCGGATACAACACTCAATATGAATTAAAAAGAACTTTAAAAATCACAATTTTGAGACAAAATGGATGCTATATATCATTTTGAAGTGGGTCACGTGATCTTTTCATATCATGGTCACGTAATCGCTTCATATAAGAGGTGTAATTATTATTTTAATTTTTATTTAAAAAACTACTGAATATATTTCGCTGTTTTTTTTATATATTTTAAGGAACAATTTGAATATTACCTAAAATTTTCGAAGCAATTTGTGAATTTTAAATCCGTTTAAAAAATGTTTGAAAAATTAGGTCCCATAGTGCTCAATGTATTTCATTTTTTCAACCCGGGTTCAATCCAAAACTAATTGGGTGATATTATTCACTTATATTTCCATAGGTCTACAGACCGTCTGAACAGCATACTAAAATTTCATTTTGATTAAGTCATTTTCACGGCAGTTATCGTGCTAACGGACAGACAGACAGACATAATGAACAAAGTCATAAACACTTTTCAACTTTGTTGTAAAGTGTTAAAAATGTTACTTTATCCCAGAAGTCGAATTTAAAAATGTATTGCTACCACAATGAATTGTGCATCCGAGTGAAGTGAAATTTTCAGAGAACATTTATAATATTGAAATAATTATATATTCAAGAACATGAAAATTAATCTTTTTAATTAGCTAATTCAGAAAATATCAAATGAAAAAACCACTTAAAACATCACTGGTTTAAACTAAAAGTCTGTGATATCGTTTGTTAGCCATATGCTTTTGGATGCTGCAATGTATAATTGATTTTGTCGTCTGCTAAGAATAAAATCGATTTTGAATTCAAATTTCGACGGATTTTCCATTCCAATTTTGCCGTTATCTGAAGCTTCGAAATTTAGCTAAAAATGACACTAGCATATAGACACTCACACAGACATATTCTATAATGTAAGATAATCAAGTTACTAGTTTGAACTAGTAGTACTAAACTATAAATACTCCTGATTTTTACATTACTTTAAGAAAGTAAGAATTTCTCGAATGTCTAGCAAATTAAGAGGGAATTGAAGGTGCACGTTCAGGGAAAATGACAACACGTCAAATATCAGAAAACAAATTGAATAACAGTAATCTTAGAAAAAACACGAGTTACGGGGATACTTTACATTTTTTTATCGAATTTCTTGTAAAATATCATGGTTTATGTATCATGCGATCATTGTTTAGATGATTTTCTGTTTAATATTTTATTCATATACAATTTGTTTAACAAGTCTATGCTGGAGGTGTGTAGATATCAATTTCACTTTTGATAATCATGAATTTTATATTGGTTTAGACTTAGGGGAAATGAACTAAAATATTTATTATATTAAAGGCTTCTTCTCAGTTTTAAAAGCGAAGGAAAATGATGTAAAACATTGCCCAGTATAACCGGATATAATACAATTTATTTTTCTTCTATTTGAAGGACAATTTGAGAAAACTTTTAAATGAATCTGCTATAAAAGTGCATCATCGAGCTAATAAATACAACTACCAAAATAAATTGCCATACTTATTATAGTAATATTATATTTATTTCTGACTATTATGAAATGAATGAATGTTTTGAAAATAATTTTAATCCGAAGTGAATTAATATCATTGTTTAGAGGTTATCAGAAGCCGTTCTCAAAATATTGGAATTATTTTCTTTAAAGAGAGTTGTATATCTGGAAGAAATTGAAATAATCCGGTGTGATTTTAATAAGTCTCGGTGTCATTTTTTTCAATCAATAAATGTCAGAAGCATATAAATAGTCGAGAAGCTCAAATAGAGATCTTTAATTTCTCAAATATTTTGTTTTACAAAAATAAAAATAAAAATTGTAGAAACGTAATTGTATTTGAATTTGCTATAAAAATAGGCATTTTATCTATAATTTTTTATTTAGAAAGGAAGCTAAAGTATAGAATTGAAACCTATGTTGATCGGGAAATATTTTACGTTTCTGATCTAAAATGGAGAAAATGTTAACAAAAATGAATTTGATCACTTTTATCAAATGTCTGTATATTTTGTAAGTATTTATCTAGAAAATAAAATATAAAATAGTCATTAAAAGTTATCAATATATGTTTTAAAAGTATTATAAATTTTACTTTTCCATAGGAAGCACGGAATCTCTTGAAATAATTGATTGAATTACAAGATATTTTGTATCCGTCTTTTAATTGGTAAAAAACATAAACGAGTTGATTTTAGAAATAGTTTGTAATTAGAATGTTTTAATTTGTGTTATTGTTTTCCCACGAAATCCGAATTTTTTAATCTGAATGTAATATCATGTATGGGACACATCAAACTGTTTATGTACAGACTGTATTAAACATACATTACACTGAAGTCATACATTATACATTATTGAAGTCATACTTTACTGAAGTCATATATTATATGCTTCGTATATTGTTAGAGATACGATAAATGCAATACTAGCTAAATGGTTGAAATTATAGAATTGAAGCATGCCGAAATATATGACTTTATTATGTACGTTATACAGGGTGTTTAAAAAAATGAAGTTTCATTGAACCGTTAGTTTTAGACACACAGTTCCAATTGCAAAAATATTTTGAATAAGGTAGAAAGTTATGGAATAATGATTTAAAGGATGTGCAACATTTTTATAAAAAATAAAAAAAATACCATATGTAGTAAAATTGACTGTAAAACGATCAAATTAATATAGATACCATTGATTAAAATTTCATTGAAGAGTAAGGGGGTATTCAGAAAACCATTTCAGCTGCAATCAATCAGCCAAACATCTACTACTTATTCAAATTTATTTCATACAAATGTTTCAGTAAAGCTACTGCGTTACCATTACGTCGATTCACAGTTATTTTAGCATACAGTTACTATGCTACATAACTAGCGTTTAAATTATGGAACTTGAACTGTACTGTCGAACTTGTACTGTTGAACTCTGTGAGATGATTTCTATATGCGACGAACACTCGATCTCCTAGTTTCGTACGCAAGCGATCTCTAGTCGAATTCAAGATATGTTTGTTTTCCATAACTTTTGTTAGGAAAAGATAAACAAGATTCCAATGACATATGAACAAAATACCAATTATAATAATTTTACTTTCCCTGCAATACATGGTAATGTATAGGGAAAGTATTGGAATCATGCCGAAAATCGCAACTCGAGTTTTCGACGGATCTACACGTTTCGAGACCTCTAGAATATGAAAAAACCATTTTTAGCGTGACGTCTGTGTATGTGTATGTGTGTCTGTCTGTGTGTCTGTGTGTCTGTGTGTCTGTCTGTCTGTGCAGATTTTGTATCCACTCTAACTAAAAAACTAATGGACCGAATTTCACTAAATTTTGTAAGTAAGTTACTTGTGGGCGGGGCTGGAGCTGATTAGTTTTGGGTACGATTCGGAATAAAATAACCCGCCTTTTTTTGCGAAATGGCCCGCAAAAGCTTGTATCCACTCTAGCTAAGAAACTAATGGGCCGAATTTCACAACATTTGGTAGATGTGTCACTTGTGGGTCACCCTGGTGCTGATTAGATTTTGGTATGATTCGGAAAAAATAACCCGCCTTTTTTTGCAGAATGGCCCGCAAAAATCGTCAAAATCTAAAATAAAAAACTACGTATGCTCAAATGTACCCATTAAATGCTTGTTTAATACGTAATTTTTAACGAAGAAAAGAATAAGACCAACCCCATTACACTAGGACCAGCCGTTCTCGAGATATTTTAGTTTTTCGTATTTTCTCTACGCCACCTTTGAAAATAAGTCCGGTTACCGAATGAGAAAGAAAATTGAATTAAAAGTGAAATAAATTTAATTAAAATAAAGAGAACGTGGATATAAGTCTGCAGGGAAAGTCATGTGCTGCCCACATCATATTTTTTTACCTTATTTAAGGGTTGAAATACAATTTAACCAGAGTCATTTGTCCTTATTCCTGTCAAAGAAAAAATGCTGAAAAAAATGTCCTTTTAAAATACTACTAAATTATTTATGTGAATTAAATCAATTTTTGAAAAGACCTTGGACTCATGTATTACGGTAAGTTCAATCGTATAGAAAATCCACAATAAAGTGGTCACGATGTTTGACAACTAACTTAGTCTTAAATTTATACCACTTTTAAGATCGTTTTTTTAGATTGGCTATAAATGAAGTAGGGTCAATACTTTTGCAATTTTCCTTTTCTTTTTGCTAGAATGATAGACTGATTGTTAATTTGATTGATTGTTGATTAAAAATTTAATGTTTTTAATTTTTTACAAAAATATAGCATATATATATTTTTTGCATAATTTTCCATCTTATTTAAAACATTTTTGAAATTGGAACGACATGCATGTTTACAACCAACAGTTCAAACACACCTCCACTGTTCACTTTTTAAACACCCTGTATATAATGTAGTCATAAAACACATTCCCCTACTTATGAGCTTCTAATGATCGCACTTTTTGACGGTAAGGGATAGCGTGTGAGATTTAGACGTATGAAAATATGTGCCGAGATTTATACAGATAAAAAAAATCGGATTCGAAAGGTTAGGGTTTCAGTGTATGAATCATTGAAATTTCCAATGGCAACACACACTTTTTATATATATCATTGTAATCAGCACCGTAGAAACCAATGGGCTTAAGGTTTTCAAATGTAGATACAGCAGCTTAAAATATGTTGAAATTAACAGAGGAGGAAATAAAATCAACTGTGGCAACTACATGTCTGCACTCATTTGATTTGTTTACAATAGAGATAAAGCACGTCATTTACATAAATATCGAGCTTATTCGAACTTCTAAATCTAAAATACC
This sequence comes from Amaurobius ferox, assembly GCA_951213105.1. Classification (NCBI taxonomy): domain Eukaryota; kingdom Metazoa; phylum Arthropoda; class Arachnida; order Araneae; family Amaurobiidae; genus Amaurobius; species Amaurobius ferox. Next base: position 116,212,481 of record OX578133.1, on the reverse strand, counting down.
ATCTCTATTCTTCAAAAAGCCTGGTTCCTAGAGGCTCGCCGATAGCGGATATTAATTTATGCACATTTTATTTGCATGCTCAAAATATATGTTGATAGTACAGTTAATTACTATTCCATGGTGAAAAGCTCTAAAAAAGGCAGAAACTATTCTCCCCAGTATGCTGCTACATTAGAAATTTTACTCTGTAAGTAATTCAGTCAAAATAGTTTGAACTAATGGCCATAAACTACAAATAATCAGCTCTTTTACATTATTCCCCCAATGTCCTCAATTGCATTTTCCCGAATTTCCAGCAAATTAATGGCGAATTCGTTGCATGTTAAGGTAGGAACAAAACATGTCAAATATCAGAAACGAAATTGAATATCGAAAATCTTAGAACAAATACGAGTTACAGGAATACTTCTCAATTTCCTCTAAAATTGTTTGCAAAATATTATGGGTTAAACATCAAGCGGTATTTGTTTTGTTATTATTTTGTTCAGTACTTTGTTCACTTAAGACTTTGAAAGCAAATTTGTCTGACAGTTTGTTGCTCAAGGCGCTTGAATGTTAAATTCACTTTTGTTTTTGGAGGATTTTACATTGGTTTACACTTTGAAGAAAGAAATTAAAATGTTTGTTAAATATTTTTGTAATTTTTTAACGGAATGAAAATGGTATAACGTCATCTGCGTAATTTAATGCCGCGACTGGTAGCAAAATCCATTCATAACACAGAAGGAGCCATGCCGTACTATTATAACTATATGAGTTATTTTTGCATAATATTTAGCTCCAGAAATTTTATCATATATTATTTATTACTTAACCCGTCTTGCCCATATGTTTGATGTCAATCAAACTTGACCTTCTTGGTTTTGCCATTTCAATTTCACTGAAAGTAGAGGGTATGGCGAGGCTAGTTATTTCAGTTTTTACATTTCAATTTTTCACATTTTTCTTATAAACATAAATCAGATTTTCTCTTTCCCAACTTTCATCATGTGACCAAATATAAAAAAATTAAGGAATATTTATATGAGTGGCAAATAATTAATTTTAATTTTCATAGACAGAATAAAAAAGTGTGACAATTTGACCGGTTGCAGGACAGTTGTCACAGTTCAGCAGGACAGTTGTCACAGTTCAGTTGTCCTATATATTTCTTCTAGGGGGTTTTCATTCTAATATTTTTTTGCAACAGCTGTCAACACTATATTTACTTCATATATAAATTTTGAAACTTATTGTAGAAGGCATTTAAACAAGATTTATTCCATTATATGTAAATCTTAGTAAAATGAAAAAAAAATTGCTTATAGAAGCACGACAGAATAATAAAACTCACTTTTAAGAAACGGAAAAATGCAATTCCATTAATCTTCAAAGTTATATCTAGCTACTATAGTTATATTAATTAATCATATATTGAATTATTTACCACCATCAGCGTTGTAAGATACACATAGCTTTTGGGTGAGAATCACATAGTTGAGGACACACATAGCTTTTACCTTCAGAGCAACCCTTATACTCCTCCCTTTCCACTCCTGCTACATGATTCGTACTTTTTTTTAAAGGCTATTGGAACTATGTTATGCACATACCAGTATATACGGCTGATCTTCATATATTTTATACTTAGTACCTTATATACATTTTTCTTCCCCTTCTTTGGTGTATTCTTGGATTTAGTGAAAGTAATTTTTCTTACATTGCTTTTCATTGTTTAATATTATTTATTTCATTTTCGTATGGGTTTTCCTTCCTTTTGTTTTCGTTTCACGAGATAATCTATAAGAATATCTGTTTCACGTTTTCAGCTATTAATATTTTGGTTAATTTTCTGTCCAGCTGCCTCCTCTGGAAATGGGCTCAAATGCTTAGAGGTCAATTTAATATGTAGCAATCAGCACCTCGTGATATGAGACAACATGTACCTTCCCACTATTTTAGACTGAATATTTTTTATCTGAACTTGATGTGATTCAATATTAAAAATCATTCCCACAAATAGTGCACAAAGATATAAACTTCAAAGTCATGTAACAAAAAATACGCCAATGTGGATACTTAAAGACTGCAGAATAAATATAGTAACATTGAAGATATTTACTTATTTTACCTTTTATTACACCAACTTTTTAAAATAGATTTCGATGTCGACATCGGAAATGAAATGACAGCTACTCCTCAACCATGTCGAACAATTAGCAATGTTTTCGCCCTTCAATCACAGAAAGTACAACTGAACCCTACAACCACCGAGAAATCACTATTGAGACAAGTAACACATGGACACTACCAACCCAGTCCCATTCTGCATCATATTGTCAAAAGATGATTGTTATCAAGCCATGGATGTTGTTAAATGATCTGTATGTTGTTAAACGATTTGCATGTTGTTAAACGATCGGTATGTTATAAAACGATACGTGTTATTTTTGGCTTAAAATAAGAACAAAATGGGATATTTTTTTTCTCGACTTAGACCATTTGACCTACCCGAAGTTGTTAAGTATCTGTTAGGACGGCCGGAGCAGTGCCATCCAATTTAGATCAGAACTCAGTGGAGGCGAAATCCACAGGCACCTTATCCTTTTTTTCCTGCAACCAACCTCTCAGAAGAACTTTTGGATCGGAAAATTTAACGTTCCTGTACTCCGCGTAAACAAGGGAATAATTTTAGAAGAGCAGGGAATCAAACTCGGGTTGCAATCCCTGTTTACTTAACCACTGGACTATTCCCCTCAACAATAACAAAAAAAACAGTGTGATCTGTACTAAAGTAAGTTTGAGATAAAAACCCAAAGCATTGTGAGGTGTGATTAAAAAATTATTGTTTTACGCAATAACTCATCACAAAGAGCAGCAAAATTACCATTGTTTTAATAAGAGCACTTCACAAGCAAAAGGTGTGCAGTAATGTGAGAGCAGTAATGCTTTTCTACAATCAAGGAAAGATAAAACTTCAATTCCTCCTATTTTCATCAATTTTGCCATTAGAATCTTCGGTTTGTGCATACTCTGTTTCTCCATTGCGGAATTTAATTGCCTCCTCGTTAATTTTATAAATTTATTGAGTAGTAACATCAACAACAAATACGACGAAAAGTTGGATGGCTAAAATTTGGATAATAATTAAGATTTGAATTTCTTACCTCATGAATAGGAGAAAAATTTTGTAAAATTATGATTTGAGAGAGCTGAAAATAAATTATTTTAGTATTTGTGAAATAATGTGATGTCACAAATACTAACGTTGCACAAACGCCTAATTTAATTATTAAGAGTTTGATTCAGGAAATAAATATGTAAAAATATGGGGAAAATATACGTTGAAATATTTTAACTTACACTGCCCCCGTGATTAATCTACCAGATGCCATCCAGCCCAATAAAGAGTGTTAACCAATAGACTCTTAACCAATAGCGATGGTTATCCATGTTTCGAACAAAGGACATATTATGCATGTGATTGGCATCCCCCCAAAATATAACAAAAATATCAAATATACATAAAGCATTGATTATGAAACACTTTCGAACAGAAATGCAATTTTATTTAACCAGCTGTAATATGTAATACATTCAGCGCTGGAATTTTTAAAATTATCACAGTACTACAGTAATTTATGATACTTGAAAACTTTAAACTTCATCGAAAGAGACAATGCTAATTACAAAAAATGAACTTTATTTAAATGACGTCATCGAAATATAAATAATCTGCCTGTCTATCTAAAATTAATGAAGGAATTTTTCATTCAGATCACTTATATTCCAAAATCCTGAGCTGGAAATAATTCAGCAATTCTTATACAACTCATCTTACAATCGGCATAGTCATAAACTCTTTTCAACTATGTTGGAAAGCGTTAAAAATAGTTTCAAATAATCTCATTACTTGTGACTGGAATTTATTTCTAAACTGAAGTCGTATATTTGATTGAAAAACGGCTTTTTTATTAACATAATCAATAAAATATGTTATGTTGCCTATTAGGTCTAAAAGGATTCACTGCAGTTGTTTGCTGCACTTTGATTATTTTTCCTTACTCATCAAGTTCAGATACTTTGGACTGATACCCCTAAACTTGGAAAAATGTTTTTTTAATGTTACTACCAGAAAATAATCACACTTTCCTGAATTTATAAAACAGCAAGAGATCATTCAAGCTGCACGTTCAGAGGAAATGATAACACGTCAAATATCTGAAAGCAAATTGGATATCGACAAATCTAGAATCAACACGATTTGTTGCTGGTACTTCACAATCTTCTATTGAGTTGGTAGCGAAATATAATGGTTTAAACTTCAAGTGATCATTGTTTCGCTCAGCTTTTGTGCAGTAGTTTGTTCATCTATATATATAAGAGTGATAAAATATTGTTTAGACAGTTCCATGATCAATGTTTCGCTCAACTTTTGTGCAGTAGTTTGTTCATCTATATACTATATCAGAGTGATAAAATATTGTTTAGACAGTTCCATGCTAGGGGCGTCAGGATAGAAATTTATTTTTTTACATTCGAGGATTTTTCTTTGGTTTAAACTTTGGGAACCGAAACTTTAAATTTTACTTTCGATACATACATAGTATAATGTATAAGCAAGTATTGTGATGGGGTTGAATATTCGAATTCGAGATTACGACGGCAGAGCATGTTTTACACATCTCTGAACTCACTCAAATTGAACATTTTTTAAATAGTGTGTGTGTGTGTGTGTGTGTGAGTGAGTGTGAGTGAGTGAGTGTGAGTGAGTGAGTGAGTGGGTGAAGGAGAAATAGATATGACGAAAGATTGGAATGTTTGGAACGAACTTTTGTACGATTATTACAATCAGTGAATACTGAAAATCCACAGATTTTAAATGTAATCGAACGGCAGACTCCCAATTTTCGAATGAAATTTTGAAAATGTCATTAAAAAATCACAACCTTCAAAAATGTTACATGAATAATCATTTCTTATGTAATTTATTTTTATAAGAAAACAAATAACATAAGTTCTTCTTAGCATTACAAAGTTTTTTCTCCAGATATTGCAAGTTTTTCAAGTAAATTTATAAAAAGAAAATACACAGAATTAGAAAGGTGTTAACGACGTAAAAAATGTTCCATTTCCCTATGCATTATTATTGAACATCTGTTAACATCATTCTCATAAACCTAATTCACTCCATCTGCGAGAGAGGATACTTTTTGGAATAGTTATGTATTTTGACCCAAATAATTCGCCAAAATTAATTTATTTGTTTGTGTGTCCCTCTGTAATGTCTGTCGATAAATTTGGTGTGAATTTTACAAAATATCGCCAATTTGTCGACTTGTTGAAAATGTCACTAAATTGACGGAAATGCTGCTATATTGGCCGAAAGTACGCTAATGATGAATGATGAATGCTTAATAATGATGAATGTTTAATATCTTGTAAAATAAAGTTCAGTTTATTTGATAATTCCTTTGGCTTTGGGAGAAATTAATATTATTTCTTCAAAATATAGTGAGTGTCATGGTTTATCTGACAGGTACGTTTTGTTATGGGGTTTAGGGTATCTTAAATTAACTGCGATTTTTAAGGGGTGATATACGACTCCCTATTGAAATATAATTACTATAAGAATTAACCAGTCTGACGAGCTTAACGTCTAGTTTTTTTATAGCCCATTTAGCGATGATTACATGGTTGCTATAGTAATGAGTGTGACTTTTTCCAAATTAAACAACGAAATGTTAAATACAGTATTGACGTATGGAAAATATTATAAGAATTGTAATATTAAATTTCATCAACCTATTGATTGGAACGGTTTTGTATAATAAAATGTTAGTTTCTTATTAGGAACGTTTGATATATGATTTATATTTCTTAGCGGATACTAGATATATTTTGAATTGTTAAGTTAGATTTGGGCAATATAAATATAATTGGATACTACTAAATAGTTTTATATTCAGCTAGAAAAAAGCGACAAATATTATTGTATAATTCAATGCTATAAACGTTGTGCCACATAGATCATGTATATCCTAACTAATCTGTGAAAAAAGTAAAGTCATTGCATTAGGTAGAAAAAGTCATGAGCTGCGCACGTCAATTTTTGTTTATATATTTATTTTAACATTTAAAACTCAATGAAAGTGGAATAAAATGTTATAACTTAATCTTATTATTATATACGTTTGATATTTTAACATTTCAGAAATAATTTTTCTAAGAAACTGATTTAAGCAGTATCTTGAATACCAGTCTATGCTGGAGGCATAAAAATTGAATAACTACATGTTAGATGTGATAAATGTATGTGAACATAAATGCGTGACTTGAAATAAAAATATTATATTAGTAAGAGCAAAAGCAGTTGACTATAAGTAATGAGAGTTTTCGTAGGTCAGCCTCCTTCTAGACAAAAAGAGCACACTTCCATAAGCAAGAAAGTATGCGAATTCGACTGTGTGGTTTCTTTATAACCGTGATTCGTGTAAATATAGGTTGTACTATGTTGACCCCGAGTGGGACTCTGAAATTTAATACTGCAGCTAATAAACGCCATTTTAACATATTTATCTTTGTCATCCATGGAGCAAATACCATTTATTACTTCTGGTTTCTTTCACAAACACGAATAAATCTATTAACATTAAAATAATAATGTATGTTTGTGGGATTCGAAGTTAAAAAGCATTTTCATAACTAGTAACGAATTTCTGAAAACCCATTATTTTAGAAATTATTTCCTGCTTTACCAATCATATGATGAAATATTTCAATAGAAATTTAAAACAATTCATTGAGAAGAGAAACGATTTAAATAAATTTTTATTGCTTCTAAGTATGATTCCATTAATGCATAGTTATGACAAATAAGTACTGTCAAGAAAGCCATTACTCTTCGAACAAGAATGCTGCGGGAATATTTAAAAAAAATATATTTATCTCTGCTTCAAGAAAAAAGAGCCCTGCATAAGGCACAATTTCAATTGGATCATTCAGATGGGAAGAAAAATCCAAATACCGTGGAGCACAATTTTGTAAAATTAATAATCAGGAGCAGTAGAATATAGATTGCTTAAAGATTATTTTCCAAATGGTTATTTTGAGTAAAAGTTTTGTTTAAATGCTGGCAGAAAAATTGAATTTTAGAAAAATGATATAAAACCATGGACAATATTCATGAAAACAATTTCCATAAGAAGTGATTTTATGCAGCGTACTTGTCTTTTGTAATATCTGAACAGTCTTATTTTATTCAAATTGAGAAAAATGCTTATTTTTACTAAATGAAATGATCACTCTATAGTATATTGATTAGCCTCTGCATTAGAAGAATATCTGTGAAACTTTTTTCAAACTTTCCAAAAGGCAATGTTATACATAACATACTTTAAAAAGTCGAATGCATATATATCAGTCCGTACGTCCTTATTTGTAGTGTTCTGAGGACCTTAAATATATATTTCAAAAACGTACATATTATTTTAATTGAAAGTGGTATTTTAATTACATATTTTAGAAATATAAATTGATTCAAGAAATTTAGAACCTATTAATTTTGGACCTCAGGGTTTTCATATAGAATTAAAAATCTTTGACCAACAGATTATCAATAATTTTACATAGACTCAAAATTAATTTTGGAATTACATGCTTCGATATGAGTTAGTCCCCTTCCCCAAAATCTTTGGCTCTGCTCTCTAGAACCCTCACATTATGATATCCTAAAAGTAATCAGGTTTTAGGCAAGTGCCTTAATACTGGGTGAGACAGAAAATTATTTAGACCTTCCAAAAAAACTTTAGATTTTCCTGCCCGGGTCCAACATTATTTAAGGGACTAATAATCGTTTATATCATTGTACACATATTCATGTATCATGTATAAAATTCATGTAACTAAAAAAAATATTTCAAGTTTATTGTTCGTAATAAATTCTAGAGACTTTTGAGGCCCCAAAATTGTCTACCGGTGCAAACAACACTTTGGAGGTTCAACAATGTTTATATTACTGCACATCTTTGGTTAATAATGTGTACATTTTGAAATGCCATCTAGGGACCCTATAAATATTTTGAGGGCTTGAGCTCAGCAAGTTTATGTAAACGTTTTTGGAGTTCAGGTTTCTCATAAATATAGTAATCGAGAAAGAGAAACCCGCTCCACCCAAAGGTATACGGGAGCGACACGTCGTCACGACAACTATCCTGAGCTACAGGGCACACTACCCAGCCCAGTGGCAGGAGGAAAACACCCCCGTCGGACCACGGCCTAACACACCCAAGTCCAACCCATCCGATCGTCGCAAAGGTACCGTACTACTAAGTTCAATTTGATAATTTATGAAAGAAATATAAATAAAATGAAAAATGCAAAAAAAAAAATAGCATCTTGATTTGAAAAATATATATAATTTCTTAAAATTCACATAAGTTCTTAACTGAAATCAATCTTCTTATCAGCCTCTTGCTAAGTTTTACGTTCGAAAGCTTTGTTTATACCAGGAAAAAAGAACAAATATTGATTGACTAAAGATATGTGAAATAAATAATACGTTCTACGTTGGTAAAGTCAGATATACTGTATAACCTCGTTGTAACAAAAAATAATGTTTCTAATAATAACAAATATTTTTTTTCTAGTTTTTGTCATCAAAAATTACATTCTTTGGTAGGATCCTTAAACTATGATCAATATTGGTGTGCGGTTAGGATATTTACTGTAAAAAAATAAGAAAGTTCTCAAAAGGTTACAAATAGTAAGTTATTCGGTAAAAATCGCAAATTTTTAGATTAACAATTATTTTTTCAGATAGGAAAAGCATACATTTTGTATTAATAAATGTTCAGTACAGGGAATAAAAACAATCGCATATGTACGAACTCAATACACTTTTGGATAAGAAACGGATGCATCTAATATTCTTTATGGTTCTTTCTATGACATACGAGAAAATACATTCGAAAAGTATTAAATTCAAAACTTTTATTGCTTCAAAACGGATACATTTAATATTCTTTATTGCTACATACAGGAAATGTCAATAGAATATTCCTAGGGTCAGAAACAGAATGTGTTCAAATTTTAATTCAAATTAGAGAATATTTCTTGCCGAAACGGTCAAGGATGCTGTTGCAAAATGGTTCTGATAAACTAGTAATTGTTAGTAACTGAAAAATGGCAACAAATAGCTGACAACTAAGTTGTCACAATGTGATATTATGGTTTTTTACCTGTCCATCTTGGTCGGAATAAACGCTGATGCTGTAATGGGTCCCGCAAACTTTTCGTTAACAAATACGACAAAAATAGGAATGTAAGTCATCCAGAAAGGTATATAGAGAAATTGCGTATAGGAGGTTTGAATATAGATCCATATTTGTTTCCTAGTAGTGAGAAAGCCTTAAAGAACATGCTCCAGTATGGGACAGCATAACGGGGAAAGCAGACTTTTCATATAACAGGATTTGCCGGTTTTATTTGTCGGTAGTGATGTCACCTGCAAATGGTCAATTGATACATAGCTAGGGCCAGTAGAAACTTTAGCTGCCCTTTTCCCCTTTTTAATTTGATTTCATGGTACGTAATATATTTGTGTGTTTGGATTTTTATTATATTTGAAACCTTAAACTTTCATCGAAAAAAATTAACTTCATTCAAATGACGGCATTAAAGTATAAATTGCCTGGTTTAAACATCTCTAAAATGTAATACATTCATTGGTAATAATTTTAGAATTATCATAATACTACAATAATTTATTATATTTGAAAACTTCATCGAAAACAACTGAAATTCATTCAAATGACGTCATAAAAAAATAACACGCCTGGCTCTCTCTATAAAAGCAACATTTCATTCATAAATAATTCCCCCATTCATGTCTTTCATCACAATACTATAATAATTTATTTTATTTAAAAATTAAGACCATTGAGCTACAAGTAAGTAAGCTCTATTCGTTAAACTTCATCGAAAAATATCGTCCTTCTCTTTCTAAAATCAATGAATATTTCATTCATATCAGCTAAGCAGACTCCATGGACTATTTGATTTTGTGTTAAAAATTACAGCGATTCTAATACAACTCATTCTATATATTTTGTTGTTTACATTTTACATAGGTGAAAAATAGGCGTAATAGTAGAAATAATCAAATTTAGATGAGCATTTAAACTGGAATATATTGTCATTGCGTTGTTTCCGTATGTAGATGCACAGAATTTAGGCAAAAATAAAGTAGTTTTAGGACGGATACAACACTCAATATGAATTAAAAAGAACTTTAAAAATCACGATTTTGACACAAGATGGATGCCATATATCATTTTGAAGTGGGTCATGTGATCGTTTCATATCATGGACACGTGATCGCTTCATATAAGAGGTGTTATTATTATTTTAATTTTTATTTAAAAAACTACTGAATATATTTCGCTGAATTTTTTTTTATATATTTTACGGAACCATTTGAATATTGCCTAAATTTTTCGAAGCAATTTGTGAATTTTAAATCCGCTTAAAAAATACTCGAAAAATTAGGTCCCATAGGGCTCAATGTATTCCATTTTTTCAACCCGGGTTCAATCCAAAACTAATTGGGTGATATTATTCATTTATATTCCCATAGGTCCTATAGACCGTCTGAACAACATACTAAAAATTCATTTTGATTAAGTCATTTTTACGGCAGTTATCGTGCTAACGGACAGACAGACAGAGAGACAGACAGACAGACAGACAGACAGACAGAATGAACAAAGTCATAAACACTTTTCAACTTTGTTGTAAAGTGTTAAAAACGGTTTATTTCAGCGTATTTCCTAAAGCTTTTTCTACAAGTGTACCAAATTTCATATTTTTATATGCAATAGGTTTTGCGGTACACAGCAACGAATCTCGAGAAACGAGAAATTTGTCAAACAGGGGTGGCGGCGGTGTCAGCTACTTTTTTAACACTTTACAACAAAGTTGAAAAGTGTTTATGACTTTGTTCATTCTGTCTGTCTGTCTGTCTGTCTGTCTGTCCGTTAGCACGATAACTGCCGTAAAAATGACTTAATCAAAATGAAATTTTAGTATGTTGTTCAGACGGTCTGTAGGACCTATGGTAATATAAATGAATAATATCACCCAATTAGTTTTGGATTGAACCTGGGTTGAAGAAATGAAATACATTGAGCCCTATGGGTCCTAATTTTTCAAGCATTTTTTAAGCGGATTTAAAATTCACAAATTGCTTCGAAATTTTTAGGCAATATTCAAATTGTTCCATAAAATATATAAAAAAAATTCAACGAAATATATTCAGTAGTTTTTTAAATAAAAATTAAAATAATAATAACACCTCTTATATGAAGCGATCACGTGACCATGATATGAAACGATCACGTGACATACTTCAAAATGATATATGGCATCCATCTTGTCTCAAAGTCATGATTTTTAAACTTCTTTTTAATTCATATTGAGTGCTGTATCCGTCCTAAAACTACTTTATTTTTGCCTAAATTCTGTGCATCTACATACTGAAACAACGCAATGACAATATATTTGTGTTTAAATGCTCATCCCAAATTTGATTGTTTCTACAACTAAGCCTATTTTTCACCTATGTAAAATGTAAACAGCAAAATATGTAGAATGAGTTGTATTAGAATTGCTGTAATTCTTTAACACAAAATCATTTAGTCCGTGGAGTCTGCTTAGCTGATATGAATGAAATATTCATTGATTTTAGAAAGAGAAGGACGATATTTTTTTAAGTTTTACGCATATAGTTTAATTACTTGTAGCTCCATGGTCTTCATTTTTAAATAAAATAAATTCTTATAGTATTGTGATAAATGACATGAATGGGGGAATTATTTATGAATGAAATGTTGCTTTTATAGAGAGAGGCAGGCGTGTTATTTTTTCTATGACGTCATTTGAATGGATTTCAGTTGTTTTCGATGAAGTTTTCAAATATAATAAATTATCGTAGTATTATGACAATTCTAAAATTATTACCGAGGAATGTATCACATTTTAGAGATGTTTAAACCAGGCAATTTATACTTTAATGCCGTCATTTAATGAAGTTAATTTTTTTTTATGAAGGTTTAAGGTTTCAAATATAATAAATTAATGTAGTATTGTGATAAGTTTTAAAATATTACCGAGGAATGTATTGCATTTTAGACATGTTTAAATAAAATTGCATTGAAGTTGGAAAGTGTTTCATAATCAATGCTTTAAGCATGATTGATCTTTCTTGTTTTTAATATAGAGTTATCGTAAATTGTAAATATAACTGTTGATTTGAAATTAAGCTATTCCGCTATTCTGAAATTTAATAATACATATAATAATTAATAACGTTTTGTTTGATCAATTTAATGAATGTTTTTTGGATACGTAAAATTAATTTTATGCTATCAAGTTTAATCAAATTGCTTTTCAGAAGAAACACCGGGCAACGTAGGAAATTAACTATGGTGGGTTATCACTTCGGTCATGTACAGAAATGTACGTTTAGCGGCCACTCAATAACTAATTAAATTAACAAATTAACATTCTTATGCGCCATAATAGCAATCATAATTATAATAGCAACAGCCACAAAAATGATAAAATTGATTAAATTTGTATTTTTTCATAAGTTAGATATTATTATCCGAGTTTGCAGTAACATTTTTCGACCAGTGAAATAATGAATAATAGGATGCACAACTCCAATATGTGTATCTGCTTGACATGAATGTAAAATTAGTGCGTCTAAATGAATTATATAACTTTTACGTAATTGCTGAAGCAACTTTACTTTTGAACTAATAAAGAGCTTATAAGATACTTTCTATATCTGATACATTTCATATTTCCATTCGAAATGGCAATGCTGTTTTTTAGTTTTCAGATTTCACTAGTGTGTGTAATAACCCCGTGTCTTTATCCGCATTAGTCCCCGAGTTCGACTCTCGGAGTTTCTCACATTATTCCCGTGTCTACGTGGAGTAGGAGCACGTTAAATATGTGGGTTTGAGGTTGGTGTTGTAGGAGAAGGAGGGTTCGGTGCTTGAGGAAGTTACTCCCATAAAGTTCCGGTTTAAATTGTGCGACACACTCCAAGCCGTCCAAACAGATACGTTACATATTCAGGTAGCTCGGATCGGCCTGGGTTAGAAAGATAGAAATTTTCTACACGTATGTTTTTAGAAACAGCAAACTATGCAAGAAGAAAAATAAATCGTGCGTTTTGTAATAAAGAATAGGCAAGAGTTGGAAGTAATGAAGCTCTGCATACATATTTTAAATATTAATCTACAAACGTTCAATCCACCGATTTCTTTAGCTGTCATGAGGCTATTTAAATTTCGGAAAAATGCTGAGACCAAAATAAGTATTTTGTATACATGAGTAGAAAGTATACATCCTTCTTCAATTAAGCGTTTCGAGAGCCTTAATCTGGTTGTGGCTTGGGATAAGTAGATAATGGTTGATACGCTGCTTTGCTGCTAGTGTTTCTGTTCTTTGATATCAAAGTAGCGTGATGAAGTATCATAAAAAGAACGAATGAACAAATGAATCATAAAACTATTCTTTGCAGAAATGAAAGCAGTAACTAAGTTTGCGTGGTCACTCATCTTGGAGCAAAATACAACATCTTACCAAGCACGAAGAAGTTTAGGGCATTGTATTGTCTGTTGTATCAATTGTAGGAATATCCACCTGCAAACAGCGATTAACATCTTCGATCCTCATATAATTCTTTTGTAAAACTTTTCTAGTTCCTATCAGATTTTCCTAAGTTTCTCTTCCAGTAGGTGTTTCCATACATGATTTGATTTCGAACTTAGATGAATAGCAAAGGTAATCATATTAATATTAGAAATATGCCCATAAGAAATAGTTTAGTAATAAAAATTAATTATAGCTTATAATTTTTGCCAAGTTTAAATCCATTTTAATACATATATTTTCCACATAAAATGGTTTAAAGTATAGTGTACGAAGTTTTTCGAATAAAATTGTTAAGAAGTTAAGGATTATAATTCATCTAACAGTCATAAACTGTAAGAATGTTAAATAATTAAATATAACATGTCAAATAAGATATACATTATTTCGGTTTGTTTTATTGATTGTAATGGAATGCCATCCTCAGTTTCGAAGAACACCAATCTGTCATGGAAAAGATTATCATGTTCAAACTCTTATATACCAATTTTTAATTTAATATTTCAATTAAAATATTTTTGAAAAGAAAAGTATCAAATGACGAAGATATCAAATGACAATTGGAAATGTACAAAGTTAAATTACACATACACACACACACACACATATATATATATATATACATATATACATATACATATATATATATATATATACATATATACATATATACATATATACATATATATATATATATATAAATATATATATATATATACATATATACATATATACATATATACATATATATATATATATATAAATATATATATATATATACATATATACATACATATATATATTGCTTTGCACACTAATCACCTCAAAATTACCAGTAAAATGTATCAATATCCTGCATATTTAGTCAATAGTATAGTTAATAAGTTTCGATTAGCCTAAAATTCTCATATTCTCCCCTTATTATTTTATTTTAGCCGTACTTTTTCATTCTCTTGCAATTATATTTTCATCTTTTTATCTCGCAGCTTTAACAGTTGAATATCTCATTTTATTGCCTTTGCGCAGTACAGTTTTTATTACTCTCTTTGGCAACAGCAAATCACATCTTTTCATTTTGGCATATGGCAACATTGATCCAGTCATATTTTGCTCGTCATGGTTGCGCTGAAGAGATGTGTTTTGAGGTATTTATTTTTCCTTTATTGTTCCAATCTATATGCTTGTCGTCCATATAACACAAGTTTTTAGATAAAATCTATCTTGTGTTTCAGAAACAAGCATTTTTGTGTTCATTTCGAAAGGATATATGGACCCGACGAGAATTTTTTCGAAATGAACTTTTCGTAAGCCTAATCTCGTAAGCCTAAATCTCCTCCATGTGCAAGCTTTTTTGCTTGATTTTTTTGTTTTCTTATTTGCATTCCTCATTTTTGAAATTTGTTGATTGTCTTTGTCCTTATGTCTTGCATTATGCTATATTACTTCCTCTTTTAGTCTTAATTTCTTGTAATTCTTTGTATTTGTAAAAAAAATTTTGGAATAGTGCATTATGAGTTACTACATACTTTCTAACTTTGGATTTAATAATTTATATTTATATACATATATATATATATATATATATATATATATATATATATATATATATATATACATATATATATATATATATATATATATATATATATATATATATATATATATACATATATGTATATATATACATATATACATATATATACATATATATATATACATATATATATACATATATATATACATATATATATACATATATATATATATATATATATATATATATATATGTATATATATATGTATATATATATATATATATATATATATATATATATATATATATATATATATATATGAATTTAACTCTTTTTTCCTTCATTTTCAATTTATATTTCTTTATATTTATTTAAATAAATTGAATTCTCAATATTTTCACTTGCATCACTTTTTGATAAAGGAACGTATTTAGGTGAGTAAGTGCTACATAAAGCGTATTATGCCCGCGCAGTGACTTGTGTTTCCATTGCCCATTCTAGTCGTACCTAAATTGAATGTGGATTGTATTCAACCACGCAGCGGCGTATGTGCAATCAACATATATTGCAAGAAAGCAATGGCAAGGTAAGATGTTTTTCTTTTAAAAGGGCCGGGCAAATGTTTTTCTAAATTAAATCAACGATTGGAAAAAGGAATGATTCTATTCCACCACATCGTTTGATATATGAAAAAATTGATATATACCATATTTCTTTCACTTCCATCTGTTTTGTGCATTGATTATCTCAAAAGCAGATTAAGATAAATTATTTAAACCTTTAAACAATTCATTTAAAATGTTGCTTATCATTAGCAATTTAAAACTCTCAAGGCTATTTCATTTTCCAACGTATTTTAATTTTTATGCCAATTTTTAATTTTATTTTATTAAATAATATAAAACATATGCGGCATATACATCACATAAATATATGCTCAGATTAAGATTAATTGTTTAAACCTTTAACAATTTCATTTAAAATGTAATTTATCTTGCATTTGAAACTTCGACTTTTCATTTTCCACTCATTTTAATTATTTTCCAGAAGACAAAGAAAGTCTTGGACTCATTTCCTTTTTCAAATTAGCCATATGCTTCATAGGTCAGTAATAGTGCTAAAAAATAATGCTTTGTTTGACTCCAAATTTCAAAAGAAGGCATTCATTTGGGTAATATATTCATGAGTATAATAATAAAATTAAAGAATTCATGTTTAGTTATATTTTTTATTTTTTAAGTGCTTACATTTTTTAAGTGCATTTGGCCCATCCGGCTATTTTTGCATACTATACAAAACAAATCAAACAAACCTTATTATGGAATGTGATCTTCCCTGACTGTGACACAAGACATTTCATCTCTTCAATCAGGTGGTCTGCGCAGCAGAAGGCTGTTATTCCTGTAGAAGAACAGTTTTCAGCTCTTGAAGAGTAGCTGTAAGAGATAGACGAGCACATATTTTCTAAGTGTATTCCAAACATTTTCGTGGAATTAATGTCCGGATAATACTTTGGCCATTACATACAAGAAATACTATCGCTCTCTAAGTACTCGTCCACCATTACTGATTTATGGGCATGAGCTTTAAATTCACGAAGAATTCAAGAATTTTATCCCGATACCTTTCAGACGTCACTGTACCCCACGTGAACACGTGTAGGTTGATGCTATATTCCAAAGGAAATCCAGCCCATGCCATAACACTATCAAAAATAAAGGCGTGGTATGTTATCAGCTGCTGCGTGTTACTATTTTTCCCAGAGCCTTACACGTGTATTGTCTGAATCTAGGGCAAATCATGACTCATCCGTGAGGAGTACATTGGACCGTTGCGATTCTGTTCAAGTCACATGCTTACGGAACCACTGTAATCATGCTCGTTGGGAAGGAATTAGGGCTCAAAGAGACATAAACTCGGGGTATCCGGGTATAGAGTCCTTTGAACGCGTAGCTTTTGTTTTACAGTACTGGCAGATATCGACTTTTCTGTTCTTGTGGTAGCCATTAATTGGAAACGGGTGCTGTCGCTCGGAGATTGTATTTGACCAGTAATGCAATATACTAGTCACCAGAATATGTTGCAGATATATGGCAACCTAGAACGGATCTCCGGATAACTGCCGCAATTGTTTCGAATTGTTTAAGTAATCGAGAAATGACAAAATGGCCCACAGAAAAGAAATTGGCGACTTGCTGCCTTGTCTCAAGTTTCCCAACAAGAAGCCAGCTCTTAGAATCTTCCAAACACATCCACTGTGGTATAAAGAAGCCAATGAAATCCAAAATCAACCCTAACATTCTTCGAAAAATGTTCTTTCAGCTTTGAAATTCATTCGATATTATACATCATTTGATATTTGTATATCCCTGCTGACGACAAGTGTAAGTTTCACGCAATAAAATCTACGGATCCGTTCATTATTTCAGAATTGGCATCGATTGCTTATCTTTTGGAAGGAAGTGTGATGAAATAACTTGACTCTTTTATGTACTCATTGTACATATTTAAATATAATGAACAAAATGCCTATCTAACTTCGTTTTTCAAATTTTTGGACTCATTCCCGTTTTCCTATTAGTGATTCAATTGTCTCACACTTAGTATGGATATATGTGCATCTTATTAGATTTAGGAGTTATTTAACATCCCACTACTCAAATGGTTGTCTGATACTCTGCTTCAGAAAATATTCTGTTTAGTGCAAAGAAACGGAAAGGAAACAATATGAAAGCTAAGTAGTGTATATAAGTGTAGAATGTCATGTAAAGCGCTTTTGTGTGAAACTTATCCAGAATTAACCAGATTCCTAATAAATTAGAACGATTCAAACGCATAAATCCAATTTACTGTCAATATTTTAAATCTGAAAATTTAGAGATGGGGGTAACGAATGCAATATAGAAATATCCATGGAAAAAAAAAACAAATATATTTTCGTCTAAAAGAATGCGGAAAAATCAAAAGTAATAAAGAAGCTCAGCAGCACTGTTTCAAATATTCATCAACAAAGTTCTTATTTCTATCGCTCTCACGAGGCAATTTAAATCACGAAAGAAATAGTAGGGACAGGAAAAGTGTTTCGTGCCTTTGTGGGAAAGGACCATCCTCCTTCAATTAAGTGTTTCAGGAGACTTAATCTTGTTGAGGCTTTAGATAAGTGGATAATGGTTGATATGTGCTGCTTTATTGGCCATGTTTATATTCGTCTTTGATATCAAAGTAGCGTGATGAAGCATCATAAAATGAAAAAAAAAATGAAATATAAAATATACGTTTGAGGAATCTAAGTTTGCGTGGTCGCTCATCTTGGATAAAGTATAATATATTTCCAAACACGGAGACAGTTTTGGCGTTGTATTGTGTTTATCATCATTGCAAAATCGAAGAAATATACCTTTTGTAAACAACAATTAACTTCCCCAATACTAATATTGTGTGCTACCTGCCGACTCATGGGAGTTATGACGCTGATCACTGAAACTTAAGTGCCGAATAATTTAGTAGAAAACAGTTTAAAATGACCTATAATAAATTAGGTGTTTAAAATGTTTTCAGAGTCGAAAATCCTCTTTTAGGACAGAAAGGCAAGGAAACTAATCTTACTGGCAATCAATGCAATCTCACTGGCCTCTGTCGACAAAGATTTCATACAATGATTCTGGTGGGTAAAGTGGTGTAAAGCGAAACTGGAAGTTAAATGGAACCAAAGAAAAAATAAAAGATACCCTCACAGCAAAGATCGTCATATGTGTGACAGTGACGTTGTAGTCACGTGGCACCTGGGTCACAATGTGACATCATATTTTTGACTTCTATGCGACGTTACGTATTAGTAACTTTGTAACATCATTACGACTGTATTCTGGGACGTTTCCACAATTTAATTAACACGTAACAATGTGACGACATTACAATGGCAATTACAATGTGAGGTCACAAACAAGTTAATATGCGACGTCACAAACGACCATGAAAATGACCAAAATGACTTCATTGTGACCTCAATATGACATTGCCGAGACGTACTGCGACTTCCCGTGACGTCCCAAAGTCACAGTGTGACATAAATCTTACGTCACTGTGAAAAAAAATGCTGTTAAGGTAACCAGGAAGAAATGAAAGATAATAACTAAGAAAGAAATGAAAGTTACCACTTACGGGAGAAATTAAATATGATACTCATGAAAAAAATGTTGAAATGAATAAAATGAAACCAAAGAAGATTATTAATGAACAGTAGAAAGAACCTATGAAGAAATAGTAAACATCAACGGCTAATATTAAGAAACAACAATGGATATAAATGCAATTTTCCAGTGAATAAGACTATCAACATTAGTTCCCTGTTATAAGTCAAATAGGAAATTAACCCCCAACTACTTCCCCAATACTAATATTTTGTGCTACCTGCCGACTCATGGGAGTTATGACGCTGATCACTGAAACTTAAGTGCCGAATAATTTAGTAGAAAACAGTTTAAAATGACCTATAATAAATTAGGTGTTTAAAATGTTTTCAGAGTCGAAAATCCTCTTTTAGGACAGAAAGGCAAGGAAACTAATCTTACTGGCAATCAATGCAATCTCACTGGCCTCTGTCGACAAAGATTTCATACAATGATTCTGGTGGGTAAAGTGGTGTAAAGCGAAACTGGAAGTTAAATGGAACCAAAGAAAAAATAAAAGATACCCTCACAGCAAAGATCGTCATATGTGTGACAGTGACGTTGTAGTCACGTGGCACCTGGGTCACAATGTGACATCATATTTTTGACTTCTATGCGACGTTACGTATTAGTAACTTTGTAACATCATTACGACTGTATTCTGGGACGTTTCCACAATTTAATTAACACGTAACAATGTGACGACATTACAATGGCAATTACAATGTGAGGTCACAAACAAGTTAATATGCGACGTCACAAACGACCATGAAAATGACCAAAATGACTTCATTGTGACCTCAATATGACATTGCCGAGACGTACTGCGACTTCCCGTGACGTCCCAAAGTCACAGTGTGACATAAATCTTACGTCACTGTGAAAAAAAATGCTGTTAAGGTAACCAGGAAGAAATGAAAGATAATAACTAAGAAAGAAATGAAAGTTACCACTTACGGGAGAAATTAAATATGATACTCATGAAAAAAATGTTGAAATGAATAAAATGAAACCAAAGAAGATTATTAATGAACAGTAGAAAGAACCTATGAAGAAATAGTAAACATCAACGGCTAATATTAAGAAACAACAATGGATATAAATGCAATTTTCCAGTGAATAAGACTATCAACATTAGTTCCCTGTTATAAGTCAAATAGGAAATTAACCCCCAACTACTTCCCCAATACTAATATTTTGTGCTACCTGCCGACTCATGGGAGTTATGACGCTGATCACTGAAACTTAAGTGCCGAATAATTTAGTAGAAAACAGTTTAAAATGACCTATAATAAATTAGGTGTTTAAAATGTTTTCAGAGTCGAAAATCCTCTTTTAGGACAGAAAGGCAAGGAAACTAATCTTACTGGCAATCAATGCAATCTCACTGGCCTCTGTCGACAAAGATTTCATACAATGATTCTGGTGGGTAAAGTGGTGTAAAGCGAAACTGGAAGTTAAATGGAACCAAAGAAAAAATAAAAGATACCCTCACAGCAAAGATCGTCATATGTGTGACAGTGACGTTGTAGTCACGTGGCACCTGGGTCACAATGTGACATCATATTTTTGACTTCTATGCGACGTTACGTATTAGTAACTTTGTAACATCATTACGACTGTATTCTGGGACGTTTCCACAATTTAATTAACACGTAACAATGTGACGACATTACAATGGCAATTACAATGTGAGGTCACAAACAAGTTAATATGCGACGTCACAAACGACCATGAAAATGACCAAAATGACTTCATTGTGACCTCAATATGACATTGCCGAGACGTACTGCGACTTCCCGTGACGTCCCAAAGTCACAGTGTGACATAAATCTTACGTCACTGTGAAAAAAAATGCTGTTAAGGTAACCAGGAAGAAATGAAAGATAATAACTAAGAAAGAAATGAAAGTTACCACTTACGGGAGAAATTAAATATGATACTCATGAAAAAAATGTTGAAATGAATAAAATGAAACCAAAGAAGATTATTAATGAACAGTAGAAAGAACCTATGAAGAAATAGTAAACATCAACGGCTAATATTAAGAAACAACAATGGATATAAATGCAATTTTCCAGTGAATAAGACTATCAACATTAGTTCCCTGTTATAAGTCAAATAGGAAATTAACCCCCAACTACTTCCCCAATACTAATATTTTGTGCTACCTGCCGACTCATGGGAGTTATGACGCTGATCACTGAAACTTAAGTGCCGAATAATTTAGTAGAAAACAGTTTAAAATGACCTATAATAAATTAGGTGTTTAAAATGTTTTCAGAGTCGAAAATCCTCTTTTAGGACAGAAAGGCAAGGAAACTAATCTTACTGGCAATCAATGCAATCTCACTGGCCTCTGTCGACAAAGATTTCATACAATGATTCTGGTGGGTAAAGTGGTGTAAAGCGAAACTGGAAGTTAAATGGAACCAAAGAAAAAATAAAAGATACCCTCACAGCAAAGATCGTCATATGTGTGACAGTGACGTTGTAGTCACGTGGCACCTGGGTCACAATGTGACATCATATTTTTGACTTCTATGCGACGTTACGTATTAGTAACTTTGTAACATCATTACGACTGTATTCTGGGACGTTTCCACAATTTAATTAACACGTAACAATGTGACGACATTACAATGGCAATTACAATGTGAGGTCACAAACAAGTTAATATGCGACGTCACAAACGACCATGAAAATGACCAAAATGACTTCATTGTGACCTCAATATGACATTGCCGAGACGTACTGCGACTTCCCGTGAAGTCCCAAAGTCACAGTGTGACATAAATCTTACGTCACTGTGAAAAAAAATGCTGTTAAGGTAACCAGGAAGAAATGAAAGATAATAACTAAGAAAGAAATGAAAGTTACCACTTACGGGAGAAATTAAATATGATACTCATGAAAAAAATGTTGAAATGAATAAAATGAAACCAAAGAAGATTATTAATGAACAGTAGAAAGAACCTATGAAGAAATAGTAAACATCAACGGCTAATATTAAGAAACAACAATGGATATAAATGCAATTTTCCAGTGAATAAGACTATCAACATTAGTTCCCTGTTATAAGTCAAATAGGAAATTAACCCCCAACTACTTCCCCAATACTAATATTTTGTGCTACCTGCCGACTCATGGGAGTTATGACGCTGATCACTGAAACTTAAGTGCCGAATAATTTAGTAGAAAACAGTTTAAAATGACCTATAATAAATTAGGTGTTTAAAATGTTTTCAGAGTCGAAAATCCTCTTTTAGGACAGAAAGGCAAGGAAACTAATCTTACTGGCAATCAATGCAATCTCACTGGCCTCTGTCGACAAAGATTTCATACAATGATTCTGGTGGGTAAAGTGGTGTAAAGCGAAACTGGAAGTTAAATGGAACCAAAGAAAAAATAAAAGATACCCTCACAGCAAAGATCGTCATATGTGTGACAGTGACGTTGTAGTCACGTGGCACCTGGGTCACAATGTGACATCATATTTTTGACTTCTATGCGACGTTACGTATTAGTAACTTTGTAACATCATTACGACTGTATTCTGGGACGTTTCCACAATTTAATTAACACGTAACAATGTGACGACATTACAATGGCAATTACAATGTGAGGTCACAAACAAGTTAATATGCGACGTCACAAACGACCATGAAAATGACCAAAATGACTTCATTGTGACCTCAATATGACATTGCCGAGACGTACTGCGACTTCCCGTGACGTCCCAAAGTCACAGTGTGACATAAATCTTACGTCACTGTGAAAAAAAATGCTGTTAAGGTAACCAGGAAGAAATGAAAGATAATAACTAAGAAAGAAATGAAAGTTACCACTTACGGGAGAAATTAAATATGATACTCATGAAAAAAATGTTGAAATGAATAAAATGAAACCAAAGAAGATTATTAATGAACAGTAGAAAGAACCTATGAAGAAATAGTAAACATCAACGGCTAATATTAAGAAACAACAATGGATATAAATGCAATTTTCCAGTGAATAAGACTATCAACATTAGTTCCCTGTTATAAGTCAAATAGGAAATTAACCCCCAACTACTTCCCCAATACTAATATTTTGTGCTACCTGCCGACTCATGGGAGTTATGACGCTGATCACTGAAACTTAAGTGCCGAATAATTTAGTAGAAAACAGTTTAAAATGACCTATAATAAATTAGGTGTTTAAAATGTTTTCAGAGTCGAAAATCCTCTTTTAGGACAGAAAGGCAAGGAAACTAATCTTACTGGCAATCAATGCAATCTCACTGGCCTCTGTCGACAAAGATTTCATACAATGATTCTGGTGGGTAAAGTGGTGTAAAGCGAAACTGGAAGTTAAATGGAACCAAAGAAAAAATAAAAGATACCCTCACAGCAAAGATCGTCATATGTGTGACAGTGACGTTGTAGTCACGTGGCACCTGGGTCACAATGTGACATCATATTTTTGACTTCTATGCGACGTTACGTATTAGTAACTTTGTAACATCATTACGACTGTATTCTGGGACGTTTCCACAATTTAATTAACACGTAACAATGTGACGACATTACAATGGCAATTACAATGTGAGGTCACAAACAAGTTAATATGCGACGTCACAAACGACCATGAAAATGACCAAAATGACTTCATTGTGACCTCAATATGACATTGCCGAGACGTACTGCGACTTCCCGTGACGTCCCAAAGTCACAGTGTGACATAAATCTTACGTCACTGTGAAAAAAAATGCTGTTAAGGTAACCAGGAAGAAATGAAAGATAATAACTAAGAAAGAAATGAAAGTTACCACTTACGGGAGAAATTAAATATGATACTCATGAAAAAAATGTTGAAATGAATAAAATGAAACCAAAGAAGATTATTAATGAACAGTAGAAAGAACCTATGAAGAAATAGTAAACATCAACGGCTAATATTAAGAAACAACAATGGATATAAATGCAATTTTCCAGTGAATAAGACTATCAACATTAGTTTCCTGTTATAAGTCAAATAGGAAATTAACCGGTTTTAGAGACTACATGAATAGTTAAAAACAGTTTCAATAGATATAAGTTTGTTAAATAATATAAAAAACATCGGTTATACTTCTGTACAATTGTTAAGAATGGAGAATTTTGGTAGCATCTAATAAAGCTTAAAACAAAAAGTTTTGAAAGTTACGCGAGATACCATTATCGAAGAAAGGGGTAAATTATTAACAGGAAAATTCGTAAATTATTAACAATTTACCTCTGTGATTTCCAGGCTAGAAGGAGAAGAGGAAGGAGAGTTGTTGTTACAAGGAAAAAGCAATGCAGAAACTTTAAAAGAAGCCGCATTCAAAAATGCAAGTGCAAGAGAAAATGAACTAAGATCTTCATAAAACGTGAAACGGGGATAATAAATAATTAGATAACAGATTTATTTTTAGATCAAATGAATGAACGAACAGGGGAGTTCATCTGAGAAATAATGCAAAAACCTTTAAGAAAGAAATCAAATAAATAACCATCAATAACAAATTGATATTTCAAGAAAAATTGACATTTTTGAAACGGAAGTGGAAATCCTTAGTAAAACCTGTACTAAAATAGTCCTAAAGACCCTGTAACACTAAATCTATATCAGTTGTCATTTAACTTCTATATAAAGTCTCTCCTGAGATGCTTTAAGAGTAACTTTTGGTAAAATCAATTGTTGGCAAATTTGCTGGCCGGAAGTAAATTTCTGTGATCACTATGCATACTTTTAAAGAAAAATAATATTTCGCCCTTTAAAATGTTCTTTCGGTGCATGTGTTCCTTAATTTCAAAACCGATATTATATTGTGTAAAAAAATAAAGTAAATATTCTATTAGAAATACTTAAATTTTAAAGATAAGCACGGAAATATAAATTACTGTTTCGCGTAACGAATTCACGGCAACGCAGGCTCTTAAACAGCTTCAAAAGGAATTTCCCGAGAACAATGCGTCAGGAAAGATTGAAAGTGAAATTTTGTACAAAGGTATGGCGTCACATTTGCTTTAAAAATAACGAAGAAAGAAGTTCAAATGTTTGAAGGTAGGATATTTTTTGTTTTCACTTATCCCGCTTCATATAGAAATATAAAGAAAAAATATTCTGATGGTGTCAACAATTTAACCTTCTTATTTTGGTGGATATTTTTTGAGCATCCCTGAATACGAAGCTATTAGTTTTTCAATGAAATGTGTGCATGTGTTTATCTGTTTAACTGTAAGTCTGTGAAGACTCACAAAATGAGATACTAACTTGAAATTTGGTATTATAAGAGCAATCCCACGAGGCCTGTTGATTTAAAGTTCGGGATGGGGAAAAAGCCCTGAATAAAAAAAAATGTAGAAAATCAAAATAATTATTTAAATTTTTTTTGCAAAAATAATCATTTTATGTGGAGGTTATTTTCCTTCAAGTTGTATGGCATCATACATAGAATATTAAAAAGCGCTGTTCTGGATTAAAGGCATTTCATCTAAATAAAAATGAAATAAAAATGATTCACTGATATAAATACGTTTTGTAAGTACTTTTAACAATAAATAAATAACCATCCTTATTTCAGAATTATTATAATCAGTTTTTCAGATATGGAAAATTGTAGTTTTTCGCATAGTGCGCTATATCTCTAAAACCCATGCATGCTATTCTGACGCAATTTGGGGCTATTACTCTAAAGGATTAGAGGCAGTTGGTGAAAGCCCCAGGCCGTCCGGCTCGTCCAGAGGACTTGGAGCAACAGGATGGACGACCGGTAGAGGCAGTTGGTGTAATTGCTCCAAATTTGAGAGCTTTGACCCCAGATTTGCAGAGATTTTATGGGAGGAAAAAAATATATCAGGAATTGTTCGGGATATAATAGAAATTTTACTTTTTTGTCAGAGCGCTAGACATATTTGGAAATTAAACTTTAGTTGTCTAATATATAATTTCGTATAATTATTCTAATTAGTATCAACAAAAATCCTATTAATTTTCAGTCAGATATGAATATAAGGAAGCTTTATTTTGTTTTAGTTTTCCCATAATTTCAGAATTTGTAAAGCACAAGCGTTCGTTGGTTGATTGTTTGGTGTTTAATAGCGAAAAATCCAAGTTGAGAAAGTGATGCGTCAAACACATAATGAACAGACAAATTCATAAACGCAGTGTAATAATGCAGATAAAAACAATAAAAAATATAACATTGCAAATAATGAGATATATGTGATAATGTTAAAACCACGTTTAAATTCCATATAAAGCCAAAGAGTCAATATAATAAAATATATCAACATGATGAATGGCTAAGGCAAATAACAAATATTTGTGCGATATAAAACAGTGAAGAAAACAACACAACGACAAAATTATAATAAAAAATACTACACATAAAAGAAGTAGCAAAACATGGAAATCAGCAAAAATCACGTGTGGGCACATTAAACATTAAGTTACCCATTAATGAAACTCATTACGTGCCGTTGCTTCATTTTGGTGACCACCCAAGAATTTGTTTATCTGGTAACACCACAAATACTAATAGGAATGTTTACCCCATAAATATTATCTATAGTCCACCCCAAATCTCAGATAATTTTTGTGCTTTTAAATTTTCATTATTTCATTTTCATATTACATTTCCACAATAATTGAATGTTCCCACGACAATTCATATAAATTTTTTTCCTGAAAATTAATAAGCATTTTTTTCTCAAAAGTTGAAATATGATTTTATAATCATATTTCAAAGTCAGGAAAAATGTTGTTTATACTGCTGATGGTATAAATTTATTGCCTGTTCCCAAAACAGGAGCATTGACTCTTTACAATATGCACGACAGCTGGCAGCACCGACGTATTAGTTAATGTAATCTTGACCCCGTTATTCTATTCTCAGTATTTGTTATGTTACATCCTCGTTTTAAGTTGTGTGTGTTTATTAGTTAACTAAATATGAGAAAAAATTCCTTCTATTTTGTACCTGATATTTTGAAATATTTAGGAAAATTAGATAAAGAAGCTGATTATGAAATTATATGCCTGCCATCGAAAGCTGTAACTGTGTCAGATAAAGAAAACATAAATAACAATGAAACGGTTGATGTTGTCCTCAATGATATTTCTGGCGAGATTGAGGTCCGTACTAAGATAAAGCTGCGGTGAATGATGCTAATTATGAGAATCGTCCTAGTAACAAGAAGAAAAAACAATAAGCAGCTTGACCGTGGATCAATTACAGAAACGAATACCACATAAAAGTCTCTCCTAGAAACCACCCACATTTAAACAAAAACACTCATTTTGACTTATTAAAAATTAGTATTAAACAACCTTATGTACGTAGTTCGTATAACAACTCGTAGACGTGGATGTCTTCGATAAACTCTGAGTAAGTATCATCGAAGAATATGAAGAAAACATTTATGTTAGCTAATTTTTGTAAATCATTGAATTTGACTGCCATTACGGCATAGAAGAAGATTCACAGGAAACTTACCAAACAAATGTATAAGTTGGATTTCCTGCAAGATCCACCACTGCCTTTGTTACTAACAGTTTTATATTAAATCGCTCATTCCAAGTTATCCAACAAACAATAACATACGTTTTGATGGCATAAACTACATAACTGAAAATGTTATCACACAATCTCCTTATAAGTGACAGATTACATTGTTACATATACTTAATTATGCTGTATTCTATTGCATTCCTTATGCATCAACAGAAATATATTCTGAGACATTTTTCAATATAACGAATGAGTCAATTTTATGCAACATAAATATACATGTTTTTCCATAGTTAAAGCTTCCAACTACGACTTAATTGTTTTTTAAATCGTTCATAATATTTACAAAATTTATACCAGATAATACTCAAAATATAACCATTACTATAACACACTAAAGTGCCATTGCCCCTATTTCGGGAACAGGTCATAAAATGTTCGAATTTGCAAAATACTAAAATTTTTAATTGTTTTGTGATATTTAGTGTTTAATCACATATTTTAAGCCACCAGAAAGTTTTTGCGTCAAGTATAATTAATGGCGGCCCTTAATGGATTAGCACAGCTTGTTAAACATAAATAATTTCTTAATTCTTTTTAAACTAATATAATTATAATGAAATGTGCAAATTTTCTACGTATATAAAAACGGTTCTTAAGCGACATAAAGCAGTATTTAACTGGCATTCCATTACATTAGCTAAAATTATCTAATATCACAGAAAATTCAATATTTTCATTGCATTAATCTTTTAGTAAAGTCCCTATAAAAATTTATGAAAATTACTAAAAGGGATTTTGAAACAGATGGTAATTTAATACATACATAATTAAATAGCTAATTCGATATCGCTTTACGTATTAGCGTAGTTTGAGTATATTTAATAAAAGTAATAAGTTTTAATTTAAATATTTTCTATAAAGTATATCATGGCATGCATATTATAATGTACTTCCATATTATGGTCTTAATATACTGTGCACTTTGTTCGAAATACCTGCTTAATATAGCAAATTAAGGAACTTAAAAAATATATTTTATTGAATACATTTTTAAGTCTAATTAAGCATACCATTCCAAAAAACAATAAATTGCCATAAAATTGGTGTGCTAATAAAATATATTTAAATAGAAAAGTTAATTTCAGTTACTCACCAAACAATCTAGATAACTTATTAGACTGTTCGTAACTCTTAAAATATTTCTATTATTTTGTTATCAATTTCTAGGCATGTAATTTCTAAGCATGTGAAGAAAATTTAAATTTTAAATGGGATTCGAAATTTACGAGACGAATTCTCTGAGCCCTGATACGAGTAAAAGTTTATCAAGAAAAAAATGACTGGAACGCTATCCCGGTGCGAATATATCCAGTTTTATTTATTTTGGGGGACAAAATTTCTTTCAGTTGGTGGGGAATGCTATCTGATTTCGGCGTAAACACCAGAAATTCGAGAGGGAACTTTCGGCACATTTCACTATGGGACCTCATTTACACTTAAATGGAAGTGACTTTTGATGCCCTGGAGTCTTCGCCTGAATAAAATTTTTATCGCTGTTTCATTCTTTTGATCACCAAATGAAGCGGTGAAATCCATTAAAGCTCGCTTTTGAAGTGGAACTAAAAATAAAAATAAAAGCTTAAATAAAATCTACCGCCCTTACAGGCTTCATTCATTTAGGTTGCTTGATTATTGAGCAGTTCTGTAAGTAATATTTCACATATTCAGCAAATATTAGTTAACCGATGAATAAGACTGCAATATTTTATTTAAACATAACCTTTATTGTATACATCAATCGAAATAATTTTGAAAGAAATATTAACATTATTCTGCTTAAATTTGCATATTACGGTAATTTGTGGATTCAGTAATTTGAAGGTTTTGAAAAGTTTTAATTTTTAAAGAAAGATTAACATTTTTCTGTTTTAATGTACGTATAACAGTTGTTTGTGGGTCTAGTAATTTGAAAGTTTTGAATATAGTGGAAAACTGCTTTACAGACATTGCTTTACAGTTGATTCAAAGTATCCACAGTGTATATACACTACTATAGTACACTACTATAGTCGCATGACCCAGGAACGAAACATTTGCCAAACAAATGGTATAATAAATGGATAAATATCAAAGTTTCTAAATTGATTTTGGGGTATATTCATTTCCATATTAATTCGTAGTATTTTCTTCATTGGTATTTTTAAGGTACTGTTATGGAATGCAATTTGAATTCAGTTGATGAAGTAGTCGATGATCATGAATCAGCTTTTTGTGGTGAAATTTTGTTTTTAATAAAGTTAGCTCATTTACCTCCCGACACACTTTGCTTCCTTCATTTCTATTATATACTGTATAATCCCATAATCTTTTATTCACAAATTCATTTTTACATATTTTATGAAGTGAAGTGACGATGTGACTCTTGTAACTACCGGAAGCAGTTATTTTCATATTTATTTCATCATAAAGCACTTACGTAGGAAGGATGTATTGAAAGACGCCTGCTTTCTTACTGCGGTTTTTTCTGTCAGCGAATCATGAAAAAGGGGGCTGTATTTTCTCTATAAAGCTAGTTAATACTTTTAATCAACTGTTGTTTTCTAATGAGATATTTTTAGTTTAGTATATTTTAAACAGCAGATTGAAAAGTTACCAAGGGGTTGGTCGGACGGTCTGGGTATAAAAAAAAAGACTGGAACGTTGTGATAATTTTAAAAAGTATATTAATTATGCTTAGCTCACTAACTTCTGTGCACTGATACTAACATAATAGGAAAGTCAGAAAATGCACCGCCCTGCCCTAGGGCACACGGATTGATAATTCACCGGAGCAACAGCAATGCTGAACGCCCGACACATGGCCCCAGCGAAACCGGCGGCGATAGCACCATCCGCCGGACCACCCCGGAACCCCAGCCTGGAAAACCCCCCGGACAATAAAACAACCACACACGAACCAACACATTGAAGAAAACAAGGGCCTGAAGGTCAAGAGAACCGCAGCAACCGCTTCACCGCGATAAGGCACATCCTCTGATTCCTATCCACTTTATTAGGCAGACAGTAAAATAACAAACTACACTATATGGTAGCAGGAATGAATGTAAAACATTTACCATAAACAAATTATACATGTGCTTCACAACAGGAAGATACATGTGGAGGCAAGTCCTTCAAGTAAAGATCGGCAAACCGACCTGGCAGTTCGAAGAAGATGAAGCCAAGGCAAGAATCAGATAGCAAGGATCCATTGGACTGGAATAGAAGCCGAACGGGTAGTTGAACCGATTGACACTAATACTAAAGGGAATTGAGCTAAGTAACATAAATCAGAACATTTAGAAATCCCAAATTAGAGTTTAACAATATTTGCAATCCTACAAAACATATCAAGAATACGAGGGTTAAATTTGTAAATAGAATGCCAGATAAAAACATGCTTAAATCAATTCACGAACTATGAGATTCGAGACATCAGTGCTCAGTACACCAATTTAAATGAGACATTACTTTAGAAACATGCAAGATTTCAAATCACAAGTTTCGAATCAAATAATCACAAATCGACAATAACTTTAAAATCGCATAACAACTTAGAATAATTACCAATACAATAATAATTATCAATCAGCCCAGTGTGCGCTTTTATCCAGCGCATACTTTAATTACAGTTGAACTCCCAGATCATAGCTTTTAAAGACTTATTAATTCGCTAACTGGAGGCTCGTGAGCTTAATGCTTGTAAGACGGAGTGAGAAAAAGTAAATGTACGCTATTTGAACATTTTTATTCTTGATATAATCAAATATTTTAAAATTTTCAAAAGCTCCATTAAAAACAGTAGTATGGTCGTTTAGACTAAATTAGTCAATAGGATATAATACTTATATATTTATGGCTAATGCACAGCCAACATTATCATTCGTCTTTGCCCGTCCATGCAGAGAGGTCTACATTGTTCTGATAATTGGTATCCCATGGTATGAACTGATCTTGCCAAAGTTCTGTATAAAGTATTCTGAATTGCCATAATGGAAAAATCGAAACAGTGTTCATAATTTTAATAAATATATATCTTCTATTCTTATCAGATTTTAATTTTGTATTCAATGTTGGTCTTAAAACAAATCAAAATGCGTTGATTCATAAAAATGAACACTGAACACCATGTAATTGTGTTAAAGTCACAGAATGTTCAACGTAGTATTAGAGAGTTAATTTGAAAAATAACAAAATTCAATAAAACTATTATGTGTACTTGAGAACTTATTTAAAATTTAAATGCTATTGTAATTAGAGATATTTAGCTGAAATTTAGTGCTAATCCTGATATTGGTGGGAATAATACATCTAAGGTACCCAAGACAATTCCGATGTTTTACTAATTAAGAAAAAATTTACAATGATATGCTATGTCTCTCGCGTTCTGTGACTAGTGTTTATATATTCTCTTTCTATTTAAATATTTTAAGGATTTATTTATCTGTAGTGACAATATAGTTAACAACTATGATGATTTAATGCATTTTAATGTTTTGCATTGATTAATTTAGAATTAAAAATTCATTATTATTAGCTCGCTGCTCTGGATATCGAATTTCGAGGTATACGTTAGAGAATAGGTGATAAATTTCTGTTGGAAGAAAGAAGTGGTATCTTCAACGACGACACCCACATTCAATTTATGGCCATTGAAAATATTTCAAAGAATAGTGACACACCATTAGTATTGGGGCCAACGGCCGTACCGTGCTGAAAACACCGGTTCTCGTTAGATCACCGAAGTCAAGCAGCATCGGGCGCGGTTAGTACTTGGTGGGTGACCACCTCGGAACACCGCGTGCTGTTGGCCATCTCGGGTGCGGTATCCCCGTGGTTTGCGCGCTAGATTTGCACGCTGCTACAAATGCCGCCGTGTTCATGCGGAGTACGATCACGTTAAACATGTGGGTCCGTAAGTCCTTCCGAGAGGTTGGTGGTAGGGGAAGGAGGGTACGGTCCCTGTGGATGCCTCCCCCACTGGGTTCCGGTCTAAATTGGGTGGCACTTCCCGGCCGTCCATACAGTTACCTTACACCTTTCTGGTAGGTCGGACGGCCTGGGTCTCAACAACACCATTAGTATTGTTATTTTCTACAACTACTTCCCACAATGTAAGCTGCAATGTAAAATCTGCGAGGCAGGTTCATAAGAATGAACACAATGGTTATTTTGAAAATATTTTTAACTCACCGCTATCAAATAATATTATTTACCATAAATCAAGAACATTCTACTATGATTATATCGAAAATATACATTACTAGCAGCATACCCGTTCTTCGTACGGAGTATATAATATAAAGAAACTTGAAATTCACAATCATGCGCAAATTCTTATAGTATACTAAATGACATGTTTAATCAAAATATTCTGTTGAAATATTTAATATAATGCTCCTAAAAAGAAGTGTAAGAATCTCTGTTCTCGCTATATAAAATTATCTTCATAGACATATCTGAAGAATAAAACATCTTGGACCCCTTATGTAAGCAAATATAAAAAAAAATATGGAATTGAATCAATATATGCAAAATAAAAGCGTTAAAATTGTATGGGACCCGTACTAATTATATACGCGAATATTAGAAAATATAACCTGTATTAGTAGATTACATGTATAAATTGAAAATACCAATAAACCCGTAATCTTTAAATCTGAAGACAGTCATTTATTCCAATATATGTCAAAATTAAAGTGCTAAAATTATATGGGAAGATATACACGTACTACTTATAATGTCCGATTATTAATAGAAGATTACCCGTTTTGCAATATGAGTCACAAATGTTTTTTGGTAAAATACAACAGACGACGTAATAAATTGAATATATAATTAATCCCCTTAATCTTCATACCAGAAGACTGTACTTGATTCCAATATATAGCCAATATATGTCAAAATATATGCCAATATACCTGTACTACTTATATTCTCGTAGGTTAGAAGATATACCCGTGCATTCCTAGAAGATTACTCGTACAACGTACAATATGCGTGTGTCAGCAATTTTTGCCGCAATAAAACAATGGCGTAATAACTTAAAAATATCAATAATCCCTGAATCAATAATTCCGGAAAATATCAATAATAATAATGTTTAAACCTGAAGAGTATAATTGATATTATCCAATCCAAAATGAAATGGCAATGAAATTTATTTTATATACATATCTTCATTATTCAAATCGGAAAGGATTTAATAAAAATCGTCTGCCGCATAAACACATTGGATTTAAATCCGTTGCTAAGTGAGATATCATTTGCTTCAAATAAATTGGTAGAAAAAATATCGTCTAAATAGTTATATTTCTATGGAACATTTGGCGACAGTTTCGTCAAATTAGCGACATTTTAAAAAATCGCCAAATTTATCGCCAAGAGGGACTGTAGAACTGACAGTTCCACTTTGCGACAAATTGACGAAATATCATCACAATACTATCCCCTAACAAAAAACAATTAATATCATTTATGTAGCGCAATTTTATCAATTTCAAGATATTTTTATAGATTTGAAAACATTTTTATCAATTTGGTGACATTTTAAAAATTCGCTAAATGTATTACTAAGTAGGATGGTTGGTCTGACAGATAAATGCTAACCAAACATCATTTCAGTACTCTCTTCTAACAAAACAAAAAAAATTTCATTGATATGTAGAAGACCCAAGCCACACGACCAACCCGAAGGTTTATGGCAGCTGTTTGTGTGTCGTTTATATCAATTTGGCGACATTTCCGTCAATTTGGCAAAGTTTAAGAAAAGTTGTCAAATTAGCGATATCCCTCCAAATTCGTAGCTTTGAATTTGCAGATCTGAATGAAACTTTCTTATCCCGTTTCAATATACTAAATGAAAACACTACAATTGTATTAGAAGATATACCCGCTCTACTCTTTTTCTGTTTCAACAATCGGCTATATGCATTTATTGGCTAAACACAATATATGAGTTTAGTAGCTAAATACGATATAAGCTTGAAAACTCTTTGCCAAAATAAATGAAATTGATGTACGCAGTCAGCAATTAATATAATTAAAAGAAAAATCAAACCGTCCATTCATAAGATATACTTTTATATCCATTTATCCATTTATTTATTATTTAAATCGAAAAAAAATAATAAAAACATTAACAAACACATTTAATTTAATTGCGATGCCGAGCAACATGATATATCCTCCTAAAATGTTAAAATTTATTAACCACTAACAGCACACCCGTTATTCGTACGGAGTGTATAATTTAAAGAAACTTAAAGTTCGCAATCATGTGCAAATTCTGTTAAAATATTAAATTTATTGCTCCTAAAGAGAAGTTTAAGAATATATGTTCTCACTATGCAAAATTATCTTCACGATCAGATCTGAAGAATAAAACATCCTGCCCCCTTTTGTAAGCAAATTTACAGAAGAAAAAATAGGAATTGAATGAATATATGCAACCCCGTACTAATTATATTGTCGCAGATCAGAAAATATGCCAATGTGTTAGTAGAAGATTACCCGTATTACAATATGCGTCTCAAAAATATTTGCCAAAATAAAAGAGATGACGTAATAAATTGAAAACATCAATAATATCCGTACTCTTTATACCAGAAGGTCGTAATTGATTCCAATATATGCCAATATATATCAA
Source organism: Amaurobius ferox (assembly GCA_951213105.1). Classification (NCBI taxonomy): domain Eukaryota; kingdom Metazoa; phylum Arthropoda; class Arachnida; order Araneae; family Amaurobiidae; genus Amaurobius; species Amaurobius ferox. Next base: position 116,176,865 of record OX578133.1, on the reverse strand, counting down.
AACATATGTCAATATACCTGTACTACTTATATTCTCGTAGATTAAAAGATATACACGTGTATTTGTAGAAGATTCGTACAACATACAATATATGAGTTTAAACAATTTTTGTCATAATAAAATAATTGCATAATAACTTGAAAATATCAATAATCCTTGAATCAATAATCCCCGAAAATATAAATAAATTTTAAACCTGAAGACCGTAATTGATATTATCCAGTCAAAATGCTATAAGAAAAATCAAGTCGTTCTTTTCTAAAATATATTTTTATATCCATTTATTTATTATTCAAATCGAAAAAATAATTATTAAAATTAACAGACAGATTTAATTTAATTGCGTTTCTGAGTAACATGATATAAGATAGAATCTTATAACATGTTAAATATGTCATGTCTTATAACATAAACTGTGAAATTAAATAACGATTTTGATTTCTCTATACTTCTCATTGTTCCGTAAAAGCTTGTTTTAAATAAACCATGAACCATGGAGATAGATTTCCCCTTTAAATCATGTTTCAAGCAATTCATGTTTTCAGAAAGTGACTAATTAACGCAAAAAATCTCCCATCAAACTCAGAGATTAAATTTTAATTCACTTTCAAACGATTTTCAAGCTTTTCTTTTGGATAAACCACGGAGTTAGGGAGTAGAACTCCTAGGAAAAAGTTCCGTTTTTCATTAATATCTCGACAACCCCAGGTCTTAGAAACTCGAAACTTGGACAAAATTTATGGGGGGATATTTCAAGGCTATTCACCAAATTTCATTAAATTCGGTTCAGCCGTTTTTCCGTGATGATGAGACAAACGAAAATTTCGTTTTTTACTAATATCTCGAGAACCACTGGTCGTAGAAACTCAAAACACGGATATAATTTTAAGTGGGGCTATTTCTGGGCCACCCACAAAATTTCATCAAATTCGGTTCAGCCGTTCTCCCGTGATGGTGTGACAAACAGACAGACAGACAGACAGACAGACAGACAGACAGACAGATTTTCATTTTTATTTATATAGATTATCTTTAATATCAACCGCGTTAACATCAGCATATGTCTGTAAAATATGTACTCCTGTTTTTACATCCACAGGTACCAAGGCAAGTATCCTGGATACGAGACGGGCGCTCTGAATATGGATATATGTTCTCTTTAGCTTGTAATCCAATTTAAAATTAGGGATTGATAAATTTAGGTCTCGAATATAAAATGATTGTAGACAACATAAACAATTCAATTTAATCCACTTTGAACTTCCTTTTGTTATAATCTACAAACAAAAATACTGTACATCTATTTTGTCAGCATATCCTTATTTCTACTGTAAAGACAAGTATTTTGATATAAAATTATTCTAGAAATTTAACTGTTTATTTTTAAGTAAAATATGTAAATATACCCATATTAATTTTTATTTTTATAAATTTTAAATATTTTCTTAATATTAAACAAGATGCATAAATTCGTTAAATTATACGGTACTATTTCCGTGTTTTTTTTTAATTTTTATCAGAAATAAAACAAGATAAGTTCTATTATGAATAGTATTTTCAGCAGTTTGAAACATAGGCCGGTTGTGAAAACATGAATTGTTTTCAATGAAACATCTTCTTCTGCTGTAACTCATCCTATTTATGTAAATTTTATTTTCGTATCGGTAAAACCCAGGGGCAATAAACTGCAGTAATCTCTGCACTTGCTTCAGGCGGAATTCGATATATATCGGTTTTCAAAACTTAGTGTACTGTAGAACAGCTATAAAACTAAACTAAGGAATAAAATTTTTAGAGATCGGAAATGTCGCAAATTTTGCAGTTCAGATTTATAGATTAAAAGCTAGATAAAACGCTGCATTTTTCTGTTTAAATTTTAGTAGCACTTTCAAACTGCTGTTAGCACGTGTTAGACATTTAAATGTGTGATACGTAGATGGAATTTATCATAATATATATATATATATATATATATATCCAATGGCGGGTACAAATGACACCTGGGGCTAAAGAAATATATAACATGAACAGAAATAAGAAACAAAAAAAAAACAGGATAAAGTCCATAGACAACTCCTACGCTCCCTTGCTTCCTAGTATCGCCGATGTTACGGAAAGAACCAGGCAGTGGGGAATGTGAATACTGTGCATTCCCTCCTGAAGGTCAGACACTTTGCAAAATGGGTCGTCAAATACACGAATTCAATGCAGATGTTTTACAAGGCAATTATAGCCAGTAACAAGGCGGATTTCCGCTACAGATCTCCTCCTAGGCCAGTCTTGGCTGAAATTGGGTTCTACCACAATTTCTGATAATTCCTTCCTGAAAGTTCTTTTAATAGGTTATATTTTAAAGTGTTTTTGATTATCAACTTGATATTGTGAAATGGGATATCAGCACTTCGTAAATAAATATATATATATATGTATGTATATATATATATATATATATATATATGTATGTATATATATATATATATATATATATATATATATATATATATAAATATATATATATATATATATATATATATATATATATATATATGTATATATATGTGTATACATATAAAAAATATATTTACTTTCGTAAATTATATGGTGACGTCACATTTGGGCCATTAACAAAATGATGATTAAAGGCAAACAAACCAAACAGAACTATAACCAAACGAAATATGATATGTGACCATCCCGGACCTTCACACAAACTTTACAACGATTTCCCATGCTTTCAATGAGGTGATCAATCATCGCAGATGCGAGCTAAAGCCATTCCTATAATAGGGCAGTTTCCAACTCTCTGAGACTGGCGGGAGGAGGTAAACGTGCAGAAACAGCACATCCGAGGGCATCGCAAAAGTTTTCAATGGGATTAAGTTCCGGGGAATACACTGGCTACTCCATACTAGAAATGCCCTCACTTTCCAGGTATTCATCAACGATGTTAGCTCGATGGGGAAGGACATTATCTTCCATAAAGAGGAAATAAGGGCACAGTACTGCAGAGCAGAGTCTCGAAATGGGATGTCTCCATCCCGCTACCACACAGCCGTCACAGAACAGCCTTTAAAGATGCGCAGCTCTGTGCGATATTCCATTGAAATTCCAGCCACACCATGACGCTGCCACCTCTGAATGCGTAATGTTCGTTGATGTTCTTCGCCTGATTGCGTGTGCCTCTTTCTCTCCAGACCCTTACATGCTTATCATCTGATTCCAGGGCAAATCTAGACTCTTCCGTAAACAGGACTTTTTACCAATCTGAGACAGTCCCATTGACATGCTGACGACACCACTTTAATATTGATCCTCTGGCTTGGACGGTTAGTGGCACACAAAAACCTGGTACTCGGGCGAACAGTCCCTTCACATGGAGCCTTCGGTGCACAGTATAGGCAGATATTGTCTTACCAAGTGCCACTGCAACTATGGATGTAACAGTTGTGGAGGTCTCTCGTCGATTCCGCTTGGCTACTATAGTAATATACCGATCATCAGAAGGTCGGGGGGGTAACCCTTGGAAGACCGGGCACAGGTCTCAGGACTACTGTTTGACTTATTTGGAATCGCTTCCATACATCGAGAAATTACCGAATGATTAACGCCAAAGAAAATAGCGACATCTTTGATTGAATGTCATGCTTCAATCCGCCCGACAGCACGACAGCGCTCACTATCTGTCATTCTTCTTCTTTTAGCCATCGAAGCACGAATATCATCAAAAATAATCCTACAACAGTTATAAATACTTCGTATCAGCATTTAAATGCACCTCCTCAAACCCTTCAGAATGCTGGCGCCTTCAACGACTGCCTAATTAGCATATATCCGGACAGTCAATTGCGATTGGCTGTAACATACGACAATTGCATACTGTCATCTACATCCGCAGCGATATTCAGCCACTCAAACTCAAATACGCTTTCGATAAATGAAAATTTGCATTGCGTGCTTAACTTTTGGACCTCACTATATACATAATACAAGTTTAAAAATCCAATAAAAGTATAGAGAGAAGTTTCAAAAAACCACAACAATACAAAATGCCTTACAAATAAAAGTATCAAACACAGAATCATCAATCAATTGGAAAATTAAAATACAAACCTCTCATCAAGCTGAAGACAAACAAAAACATCAATGGAAAGGAATCGATAAAATAATATCAAATAAAATCCAAGCATGAAAGTTTTACACGTGGACAAGCCCTAGGCTTAATAATGAATTGTTCATTTCGATAAAACTCTTTATTAAGTCCAAGTATTTCATAAAAATGAACACAAAATGCATGTTTCTAATATCAGTGATAAATTATATCTATAAACTTTGATAACTTGGACAACATGCATAAAGATTGAAAAATAATAGGAAACAAGAATATCTGAAAAAACACTGCATACATCTGATCCAATGGAGTCTTGAATAAAAAGACCAATGTTGCCAATCTCAAAAAATAAAAAGTTGAGAATTGCTATTGTCAATCGTGCGAAAGAAATAACAGTAATGCGAAAACAAGATAAAAGGTTATATTCAACAGTTACAACATGTAAATACATGGTAATGCTTATTCAAGAGAAAGTGGATGTCAGGCTCAAATAAGATACTAAGGAGAGAATTTAAGTATAATCTACCAATCCAAACTTTTTAACTATAGTATGTACTAAATAAGCTGGATATTTATATAATTTGCTAGTAATTTTAAGTTTATTAATATGCATAGCATGAATTTTTTATCAGATAATCTATAAATTCTAAAAAGCTAAATAAGTATAATATTTCTAAACAACTGAATCGAGTTATAGGAATTAAAAGGTAATATTTTATTAATGTTAAAGATAAAATAGTTTTTTTTTATCATATAAATTAGTAACTATCCTGTTAGTAAGTCCAATAATAAGATTTAAGTCCAAAAAATTAATGTTATTACTAATAGTGGCTTCATTATATATATATATATATATATATATATATATATATATATATATATATATATATATATATATATATATATATATATATACATACATATATATATAACTACTACATTTAAATAATACTTTTACTCAACATGCACAACAGAGCCGCATTAAAAAAAAAAAGACTAACGAATCAAAGGATCATATTCAACAACTATTATATATACTCGATTATATTAAATTAGTCCCATAGAACATCTAAATCAAGGTAAAATATTCTGTGCTATGAACCAACACGATTTCTGACAAATGACTCTACACCAATGCAAAAAAATGTGATTCGTGGCCCAAAAGTGTAAAAGAAAACAAGAAATCCAACCTACCTCCAAACTTTGAACTCGTAAATGAAGATCTTGCTTATTTTAGATTCTACATAGCCAAATATAGTGACGCCATATATATTGCTAAAACCAACTAAGCACCAATAATTTAAACGTGTTTAAACAATAAAGCAAATGCAAGCTAATAGAAACCGGTTATTATTTTCCCTAGTATAATGTATAGGGAAAGCATTGTGACGGGGTCAAAAATTCCAATTCGAGTTTTCGCCAGAAGAGCACATTTTAAGAATCCCTGAAAGCAAATCGAATTTATTTTTGCTGTGTGTATGTGCATGTGCATGTGCCTGTAGAAGTGATATATGACAAACGAATTTGGCGTTTAAAATTAAATTTGGTACAAATAGTACAATCGGTGAATACTGAGTGTCTATTAATTTTAAGCTCAATCGAATGATTGGAAGACTACCAAATTGCATTTTATTTTATTACTTTATTTTATAACAAAATTAATAAAAATAAATAAATATAGTTAGAAAATGGCAAAAATATAAAAATTCCAATATATTTAAATAGCTGCATTTGGCAGAGATACATCCAACCTTAGTAAAATTAATATTAGTGTCGTATGCTAGTACAGCTGTGATTTCTTGATATTTTAGATATCCACCTCTTAATGATGGCTATCTCTTATGATGTCCATCTCTTATGATGTCCACCTCTTATGATGTTCTCTTCATAAATTCGGCATTGTGGTTGTATATAGATGTATCTTTTTGATCATCGTTAGAAAGATTAAGTAACAAACTAATGTGTACGCGCTGCTCATCATGATTTATACCTAGTATTCGTATGATCCAATAAGAAGAGTAATAAGAGGTATTTACATTTATAAAGTGCAACAATATTTTTCGTATTTTCGTAGAATTGAAAGAAAATTTTTCCGTAAATTTTTGACAATACGTTGGAATTTGTAGAGTTATTTTAGAAATAGTATAATCTTTCTTGCTCACTTCTGAATTGTTTGTAATTTCTCAAAAAATTTAACAAGATTACAGTTGCAGAGCCAGTTTGATCAGATAGTTTAATTTACACTAATCGCGAATAATGTAGAATATATAAACAATATGTATTTATTTGTAACATTGGCATCAGATGAAAAGACCCAATGGCCACCTAGAAATCATTCAAAAACATGCTATAAGGTGAGTTCAGGGCAATAAAATCAAAGTTCCCTGGGCAATTGACTATACTTAGTCGCTTAAAAAGAAACTAGTTTAAGTTACTCCTAACTGTGATACTGTAATATAAATGAGCAGCGCCGTCCAGAAATCACGTGGTACAAGTAAAAACCCAATATATTTTCTTTAGGCGGGAGGGCAAGTACAATCCAAAAATCCCTCTAAACTAATCCAGCAATGAATCTATCAGTACAAAGTAGTAAGTGTGAAAATATATCTTTAGGCTAGAAGAAAGAAGACGTAGCTTCATGGTTAGTAATGGTTTAAAAATAGTTAAAAATGTCCGAAAGATAGAGATTCTTATTATTATCTGTTTAACTAAAAATCATTAGAACTTTGCCATTCATCGATTGAAGTAATTGTACCAGATTTCTCTTGATTTGCGCAGCTTAATCGAAAAATATAGACTTCAGAGTCAGATAGGCAGACTGCATGATGCACATACATCGTTGAAAAATTGTTGTGGATTCGCATTCAGGACTGCTCAAAACGTGTAGAATCATCAATTTCCGAGATTGGGACTTCTGACCCTATCACAATATGCTTCCTTTACTATATATTGCGGGGAAAGTAGATGTGCAATTTTGGGTTTGAATTTTAGTGGCATTTTCAAAAGGCTTTTTTTAGCATATGTTTGTTATTAAAAACATGATCGTAACTGCAATTTATTGTCATATACAAATCTATAACTGTATATCTATTTAGTTATACAGGTATAGATTTGCATTCATTGTCAAGATTTGTATTCATTGTCAAATATTGTATTCATTGTTAAGATTTGTATTCATTGTCTGATATGATTGATTTGTATTCATTGTCAGATATGATTTGTATTCATCTCGTCAACTTAGAAAATTGACAAAATTCTATTCCTGCGCCCTCTTGGGCCTTGGCGATCCCAGGGCCGGCTCGTCGGATCAAAGGCGAATTAAGCATCTTCGTAGCAAACGAAAAGAAGCCGCGTATGCGCTTGCGCAGCGTGCAAATAAGTGTTTAAGCACCGTATTTACAATTTTCTACAGAGTAATGTATTAAATAACAATATTTCTATAGAATAATATAATTTGTAATTTAAAATTATTCAACCATTTTAAATTATAAGTCATTGTATTCTTAATTTTATAGTACATACCTAAGTAATTCTGAAAAACTTGAATATCTTTCGTTATTTCCATTTAAGGGGCATTTTATAAATTATTGTAGAAGTCGTCTAACAGCTGAGTTTGAAAATTCTAAATTTACTCAAGGGCTACCTATTTAAATTGTGGATAATATGGGCCTTCTGCAAACCACAAAAACGACCACGTACACATCTCCATATTTTATTTTCTAATCTTTGAGAATCTTCTATGTCTTTTACTCTAAAAAAATCTGGTTATCATGTACCCTCTGAAACAAACCCCCACTAGAGTTGCGTCCGTCACCCTATGGGTGGTCGTGTTTCTGTCTTTCATGAAACATTACCGGATTTTCAGCATCAGCAACCGCTGCAGGGTCGCCCACACAAATTGTGGGCTCCCCGACAAACATCTATCGACTCCCTCCATACTTGATTTTCCCTTTGATTTTTCATGTCTTCTCCATCCTCAAAATTTTTTTAATGTTCTAGCCGCCTCTGAAGATCGGATCCCTCACTCAAGTGGTGTCCTCTACCCCTATGGGCGGCATTTACTGCTGTATATTTTTTGTATCAATAAAATGTAGATCACATAGAAGTTTTATTGCAATTGTATATCTTGCAGAGTCCACTTCGAAGATAAGAGCAATTTCGTCCCAGTACCTCAACGGTAAAGCGTCATCTGGCCATTTCGGAGATCCGGAGTTGGGGCAGATCCAGTGCTGGGACAGATCCAGTGCTGGGGCAGCAAGGTTCTTTATATTGGCGCCCAAACAAATCAACCCTGTATGTTAGAGCAAATATGTTGGAGCTCTGAAAATGAATCTAGTACGACTAGTACGGATTCAGTGGACTCTGTAAGATTGAGCATCGATTTCAAATTGAGAAGATAACAACAAATCAGGATAATGACCTGGGTAAAATAGTAGTAGCAGGAGGCTAACCTGTGGTAAAAATAGCAGGAGGAGGTCAGTCAGATTGTCAGTCGCCAGCCAATTTGATATTAGAGGGTAGAATGCGGAGTACACATCCACTATAAGATCTTGCAATGTCGTCCCAGTTGCTCAAAGGTAGAACGTCGGCTGTCCAGTTCGAAGATCCAGGGTTCGACTCCCAGTTGGGGCAGCAAAGTTCCTTACAATCTTATTAACATTTTTTCTTTGTGTATGCTTTCAGAAATCGAGAATGACGCATTCGCTTATGATCTCTATCAATATTCATTTTCATATTATTTTAAAGGAAGACAAAAGAAATTATTAAATGGCTTCTCTCTTCATAGACGCTTCATAGATAGATACGCGACACTTCAAATATGCGTACGTTACGTCAGTTACGTCATCGCCAGTAATGGTTCTTCGTTTGTTGAATAGGAGTGCATCTGTGTTTTATTTATTCACCCATGTGCGTGCAAGGTTGGCAGTCATCAGAACGCAGATTTGATGTAATTGTAAAATTGTGCGGATTTTATTAATTAGTGCTTTTTCCCAATTATCCATCTCTTCCAATTCCTATCATTTTTATTAGCGTGCTAATTTCTCTTTTCAGTTCATTTTAATTTACCGTTGAAATATTAAAACTGCAATCTTGAAATAATGTTGAAATTGAACTTATGGTATAGCATGTAGTTAAAAAAATAATTATCCGATATTTGAAATCTGTATCTTAAATTAAAGTATTTTTAATTATCTTTCAAAATCTTATTCACTCGAATCTATCTAATTTTAACTTTTGACGTTATTATTTGTCGACCTTTCCAAAGTAACTTCTACAGTTTCTTCCAGCATGTCTAGAAACTCCTCCGACCTTCTCCAGTATAGAACTCATTCTCACCCATTTTAAATGGTCCCAGAACAATGATTTAAGTGATGTGAAGTATTAATTACACCTATCTAGGAATTCCGTTTGCCAGAAATGCGAAATTTACTACATGCAGATTCAATTTCTAAATAAAGCGACACGCTCTGTTAATAAAGTCTAGCTTACAAGTATTTTGAAATTGTGGATGAATATTTTAAAACGTCTTGATACACACTATGCTATTGTATACAAAACCTTTCTATAATAGACTATTTGAACTTTCACTTGAAGGGTCTACGACTCCTACTACATATTGGACTGCTAAACAAATATTTATTGAAATTGGTTTTACATTTTAAAGGCATTATCAAAATTGGAATCGGTTTCATCATAAAAATCATATTTGAAATTATGATATATTTAAATAGATAATATTGAATTAGGTAATGAAATATAGAAAATACAAGATCTGAATAAGTCACTGCAGTTTGAATGAAAACTTAAAAGTGGATTAATCTTCTGTTAAATGAATATTTAGATTGCAATAACATCTATTTGTGAACGCAATAATATTTCAATTATAATGTACAAGTGCAAATTATAGTATTACACAATCAACTACCCTTAAGCCCATAAGATTGACTCCTAATTAAAACTGCTGTTTCTGGTTTTGGTTTGAGACAGGACTGATGTATGTCTCTGACAGACAAGTCTCTTCGAAATATTAAAGCACAGAAAAAAGTATTACCGAACAATTTTTATTTCTTATTATTATATATAAAATAATTTCGATTTGGCAGTAAACCATCTTTAGCCCCGATGAAGTTTAAAAAAATTAAACATGATAATAGGGAAAAAATCTGAAATATGTAGTTTTTCTGCATTTTTAGCAATTTTAAACTCTTTTGTGTTGGAGAAATTAATCAATTGAAATGCTTTAAATTATACAAAAATACATCTTATATCTAAAAACATCTTTTCTCCTCTATCGTTCTGGCTGATTAAAAAATAAGTATTCCGAAATGAATTTTGAGAAATGGCGTTTTGAACACTTTACAACATAGATGAGAAGGGTATATGACTTTGTTCTTTCTGTCTGTCTGCCGGACTGTCTATCTGTCTGTCTGTCTGTCCGTTCGCAAGATAACTGCCGTAAAAATGACTTTATAAAAATGAAGTTTTATTATGTTGTTCAGACAGTCTGTGAGTCATATAGGAATATAAATGAATAATATCACCCAATTAGTTTTGGATTGAACCCGGGTTGAAGAAATGAAATACATTGAACCCTATGGGACATAATTTCTCAAACATATTTTAAGCGTATTTAAAATTCACAAATTGCTTCGAATGCTTTAGGAAATATTCAAATTATATTATATTATAAATATTATAAAAAATATAAGTATAAAAATATAAAAAATATAATTATATGAATATTAAATTATATTATAAAAAAATATGAAAAAAAATTCAGCAAAATATATTCGGTCGTTTTTAAATAAAAATTAAAAAAATAATTACACCCATATTATATGAAAAGATCACGTGGCCCACTTCAAAATAAAATATGGCATCCATCTTGCGTCAAAATCGTAAATTTTAAAGTTCTTTTTAATTTATATTTAGTGTAGTATCCGTCCTAAAACCCCTTTATCTTTGCTTAATTTATGTGCATCAATATTCTGAAAACACGCAATTACCATATATATTTGAGTTTAAATGATCAATGAAATCCATCTTGTGTCAAAATCGTGATTTTCAAAGTTCTTTTTAATTTATATTTAGTGTTGTAGCCGTCCTGAAAGCGCTTTATATTTGCTTAATTTCTGTGCATCTATATTCTGAAACAATGCAATTACAACATATTTAAGTTTAAATGATCCTCAAACTTTGATTATTTCTACAACGAAGCCAAATTTTCACTTATGGAGAATGTAAACATATTAAGCTGTAAGATGAGTTGTATAATAATTAATGAATTTCTTTAACGTAAAATCATTTAGCTCTGGAGTCTGCAATATAGCTGAAATGAATGAAACGTTCATTGATTTTACACAAAAAGCAGACGATTTTATAGCAGACTTTTTCGATGAAGCCTTAAGCATAGGGTTAAATTACTTTTACCTCCAAGGTTTTAAGTTTTTAAGTAGAATAAATTATTGTAGTATTGTGATGAATGCAAGGAATAGAATAAAAGTGTATGAATGAAATCTTTACTTCTTTTACGTAGAAAGCTAGGAGGTATATTCAATGACGTCATTTGAATAAAGTTCATTTTCTTTGATAAAGTTTTATATTTTCAAATATAATAAATTATTCAATTAATATATTATGTTATTAATCCAACTAATATATTATATTATTATCCATTTTTTATAAATTATTATTATTATCACAATGCTACAGGACATATTTTATATAATAAATTATTTCCTTTATTATTGTGATAATTTTAAACATATTAATGCTGAATGTATCGCATTTTAGAGATGTTTAAATAAAATTGCATTGCAGTTGGAAAGTGTTTCATAACCAATACTTTACAGTTTACATGAGTGATCCTTCTTGTTTTATACATTTTCAACGCTCTTGCGGCACCTGCAGCTATTTATTAAAATCATTTAAATTGTGTATGAAAACACCTCACACAAAGATGCAACTTTCTTTTGCTTCCCATTACTAAAAGTTCGTTAAAAAGATATAATTTCCTTTTACCCTACTGCACATGCGTACATTTGAAGAAATAAAAATATGAAATGGAACAGATTTAAAAATACTTAAAGGACGACACAAAGATAGTATTTAGTATTTCAAGTGTAAGTATAGAGAAACTTTTTCAAAGAATATATATATATATATATATATATAGGGTGAGTCAGATCTCTTTCGCCAAACTTTAGGGGGTGATAAATCGCATCTAAACAAGCAATTTTTGTTATACAAAGTAGGGTCGTAACGCAAGAGGTGAACCGCTAGACTTATCTGACATTGAACGCAGTGACGACTGCGTCAGAACTAACTAGCCAGGGTTTAACGATCATCTGATCTCTACTGTCTCGAATTTTTCTTATGGGGCCATATGAAAAGTCTCATTTACGATAGCCCTATCGACTCTGACGAGGACCTTGTTGCTAGGATTGCTGTTGCTGCCGCCGTTGTCCAAGATATGACGGGTGTTTTTGCTAACGTGCGCCACATGCTATGTTGCAAGTGTGAAGCCTGCATTACTGCTGGTGGTCGCACTTTTGATCAGTTTCTGTAACTTTGTCCATGCATTCTGCAATTTCAGTCAGTAAAACGTACTTCGTGCTTACTCTGTCATTTTTGTGTTTCCTCTTTTCACGAAAGAGTCATCATTTCCTCATTTCGAGGAAAACATGAGCTACGACCTAGCGTTCCACCTCTTGCGTTACGACCCTGCTATGTGTAACAAAAATTGCTTATTTAGATGTGATTTATCACCCCTTAAAGTTTGGACCAAGAGCTCTGACTCACCTTGTATATATATATATATATATATATATATATATATATATATATATATATATATATATATATATATATACCCTGTTGCAAAAAATATATGCACCCATAAGAAGTTGACCTTATATATATATATATATATATATATATATGTGTGTGTGTGAGTGTGTTTTACAGTTTTTTGAATGTAGACATTTTTGTTCCTCTAAGCTCTTTCCAAGACTGAGGCATCCAATATAGAATTCATACACTACATTTCTATACTAGGAATTGATACTCTGCTATCAAGATTCTGATATTACGATCTCTGTGGAATAAAATCTTTCGTTTAGATTTAGAGGGGGTTAGAATATCCTTCCTATCTTTAATCTCTTCATTCTGTATGACAGTTGCATCTTACCATACATTATTTATGTAAAGAATCAACCTTGCATATTCCATTTCGAAAACTCATTTTCTTTTCGAATTTACTTGAAACTTTCCGTTATTTGCTTTTTATGTATTGCTTCAAATGAAACATGATTCTTGACACGATATATTTAATAAGTTTTCACATCAAAAAATAAATAAATAAAAGAAATAATAATGAATATTTTTTTTAATTAAAAATAATACTTTTATTTTAAACAAATATATTTTTATTCAATGATACAGATTTAAAAGCAGTAAGAAACAAATACTCCAGTTGTTATTATTTAGAAAAATAATAATTATTAATAATTAATTATAAAGTATTACTTACAAACGAAATGATACCTCTATACATTAAAATGTAGATATATATGATAAAAAATCTTAAGTTAGCATATTAAAATAACACATGATAGAAATCATTGAAATGTAATACTTTTCTGTTCTTTATTTGCTTATTTGGGAATTTTCTAATTACATATTTGCCAGCACATACATGAACATATTTTCATATAAAAATGCTAATACTCTAAATTCATCTGACATACACTACGTGACAGTGAAAATGAGACACCAAGAAGGAGTGGGCAGAAAAATAAGCAAATTGCAGTATAGACGCAGCTCATCGAGTTGTGTAATTGTCCGAAATGTGCAGCTGTCCCTCGAATGCTGAGCGAGATATAAGGGAAGTGACCTGCAGAATCAACAATAGTCGTGCTGCTCTGTCTGCCAGGGAAATCATTTTTCAATTTTTTGTCTCAGAAGAAGCGTGTACTCAGAAAATGCCAAGCTGCCACCAACCGAGGCAGTTCTAGCAAGCGGACGATTTCACGAGGGGTATGGTGATCAGACTCAGAAAGGCAGGTTGGTCCATACGTCAAAGCTCAGCGGACAGCCACCTACACGCGTCCATGGTGCACCGGCTGTGGCGAAGTTGTTAGGAACAAGGGGATGTGGTACATTTGAGGGATGTCGGTATGGCCAGAGCCACGTCAGCACGCGTAGAAAGACGCATCCGCCGGTAAGCATTGGCGGCCCCGCAGGCCACTTCCATTGCCGTTTTGCAGTATGTCAGGGTACCCTTGATGCTCTCATATCGACCGATTGGACGCCGACGACCTGCACTCATGGCTCCCGTTAAGAAGACTGTCATTGACCCAACAGCGCAGACGCCTCAGTTTGCAATGGTGTCAGGATAGAGCCACGTAGACGGCAGAATAGCACAGGGTCGTGTTCTCAGAAGAGTCAAGCTTCTGTTTTAGCAATGACAGTCGCCGTGTACGAGTCTGACGCTGAAACGGTGACAGGTCCAATACAGCTGCATTTGTGAAATGCCACACAACGCCACAACGCGACATCATGTTTTGGGGAGCCATCGCCTCTGATCGCAGGTCACCTCTGATCCGCATTGAGGGCACTATGACACCCTAACTATACGTGGTTGACGTACTGCGGCCCTTGATACTACCCTTCCTTCAGGAGGTGCCCAATGCCATTTGCCATTAATAGATAACACCCGATCACACAAGGCACGCATAAGCCAACAGGTGCATCCCTGGTCACCAGTCTTAGGGGGTGCCACTCCTTTGCCACGAATACTACCTGTGACGTCAGATGGAGTGAACTTGCAGCGCGCGACACAAGGTGGAGCGGCAATCGGCGCCTGAGAGTGCAGGCGAAATATTTTATTATTTCTATTTAAATCCAATGCAATGTGGTCGTTGTTGATTTTTGTTGTTTCTTACGTATCTTTTTACGTAAACTTTGGATTGATTTAAAACAAAACTGTCTTTATTAAGGCTAACTTATTATTTCTACTATCTAAAATCATCGGCTTATTCATTTTGTGAGTTTTGTCGAACAAATTTCGATATGCCGAACGATTGTGCTATTGCAACGTGCCACAATAATAGCATTCGTTTCATTTTACAGAAAGTTATTTGTATCTTTATATATTTTCTAGTGATGTTCTTGTAATTTTTGAAAAATCTAACAGGATTTAATCTCTCACATTTTATATTAATTAAATTTTGTTACATTTGCGTATGATTTTCAGAACTAAAGTACTTTTAATAAAATAACTTAATTATAATTTAATTTCAATAGAATAATTTTACATCAAAAAATGGGGGAAGATTTAAGAAAATAAACAGGCGCGGGTTTTCAAGGGGATAAAGGTTGGGAACCGCTGCTATAAATCAGAATGCAAGTTGTGTACATGTATGTTTATAGAAGATGGTTTGTGTACAAGTCAATGAAATGGTCGTAAAGATCTGTAAACTTGTACTTTGAATGTGTACGTGAAAGTCAATGGAATGGTCGTAAAGATCTGTAAACTTGTGCATTTAAATGTGTGTGTACAAGTCAATGGAGTGGTCATAAAGATCTGCAAACTTGTACTTTGAATGCGGGCTTACAAGTCAATGGAATGGTCGTTACGATCTGTAAATTTGTGCTCTTGAATGCGAGTTGTTGTTGTTGAGACCCAGACCGTCCAACCTACCGTTGTTGTTGAGACCCAGACCGTCCAACCTACCGTTGTTGTTGAGACCCAGACCGTCCGGCCTACCAGAAAGGTGTAAGGTAACCGTTTGGACGGCCCGGAAGTGCCACCCAATTTAGACCGGAACCCAGTGGGGGAGGCATCCACAGGGACCGTACCCTCCTTCCCCTACCACCAACCTTCCGGAAGGACATACGGACCCACATGTTTAAGGTGATCGTACTACGCATGAACACGGCAGCAGTTGTGGCAGCGTGCAAATCCAGCGCGCAAACCACCGGGCTACCGCGCCCGAAATGTGCCAACAGCACGCGGTGTTCGTCTGACCTACCGTCAAAAGCCCAGACCGACCGACTCATCCGAAGACATGGAGCAGCAAAAAGAGCGGCCGGGTCCGACCTACCGTTGTTGTTGTTGAGACCCAGACCGTCCGACTTACCAGAAAGGTGTAAGGTTACCGTTTGGACGGCCGGGAAGTGCCACCCAATTTAGACCGAAACCCACTGGAGGAGGCATCCACAGGGACCGTAGCCTCCTTCCCCTACCACCAACCTTTCGGAAGGACATACGGACTCATATGTTTAAGGTGATCGTACTCCGCGTGAACACGGCGGCAGTTGTGGCAGCGTGTAAATCCAGCGCGCAAACCACCGGGCTACCGCGCCAGAAATGTGCCAACAGCACGCGGTGTTTGTTCCCAGGTAGTCGGGTCCGACCTACCATCGAAAGCCCAGGCCGACCGACTCATCCGAAAACTGAGAGCAGCAATTTGGGCGGCCGGAGGTCCGACCTACCATCGAAAGCCCAGACCACCCGACTCGTCCGAGGACTTAGAGCAGCTATTTGGATGGCCGGCGGGTCCGACCTACCGTTGCTGTTGAAACCCAGACCGTCCGACCTACCAGAAAGGGGTCCGACCTACCGTGTAAAAGTTAATGGAATATGTGTGTAATTTTTTATTTATATTTTTCAATGTTATTACTTTGTTATTTTAGTGTGTGTACCCAATGAAGAAATTAATGCATTTACAGAGGGTATTATTTAATATAACTTAATATTTTTATGATAAGTATTTATTCTAGTTATTGTGTCAACTTTGAAGTGCTTTAATATATACATAGTTTTATTTAAATATTTGTGCATATAAACTAATATTGGATTATTTTAACATATGCAACATTTATTAATGTAGGCTGGCAGCATGGTTAATTTTCTACTCTAGATAGCTCAAGACATTTAAACAATGACATAATAAAATATACTTTCTTGTTACTAGTTGATTAACTGATATAAAGTAGGATTAGTTTAAATTTTCTACTTTGTTGTGGTTGATTTGCTGGTGTGAAATGTCTGAAGTATATCTGAAGTTTGAAATTATAAAGTTATAGTCTGATGAAGATGCTTAACCCATAGTAACTTAAAAATAAATGTAATGATATAATTTGCTTGCTCGTATATTTTTCATCATGAATCAATATACTATAATACATTTAATTTATATTCTGAAAGTATATCTTAGTGTGTGTGTTAAACGATTAGTTTCTATATTTTTATATGTTTGCATTGGATTTCGATTTGATATAAATTCTCTTTTTGATCTAAGAAAAACTAATAAAATCAAGTGTTTTGCAATAATATAAGTTCTTCACTATAAAAGCATCACTTAAATCGTTTACTAGTTAAGCATAAGTACACCCGCCCCCCTAAAAAGACATAAAACTCTTAGTGTTAGCGTTTTAATTATTGTTTTGATTTTCAATTATTAGAGATAACATAATCGAAAATAACTTTATTTATAAGCATTTAGAAAGAAACTAGCCGAATACCCGTTGAAAATCAACAGTCTCGCAATAAGTAACCCCTGCATAATGTAAATTTTTTAATAATTCGCGTTTCACATTTATTCGACAAATCGAATATTTTGGTGTGCAGAACCCTCTAAAGAAGAAAATATTGGGAAACTAAATTCGAGCATTTCTTCCTTTCGAATTATTTACCCTTACACTACATTAAAGTCTATCTCATCCCGAGTCACTCCAATATTATTATTTCTCCTTTGGAACTTTTTTCTGTGAAGCACATCCATAAATGAACATTTTTGAAAAACTCTGTTTGTCTTGTGTTTTTTATCAGATGATTGGCCCAAATACCAAATATCAAGCCTCTATCACATTTAAAAGGAAGCGTGCCTCATTTATTAGGAAAATCGAACATATTAGTGTGCGCACCCCTAAAAGTAGCAAATATTGGAAATTTTAAAATTTCACACTCTCTTCCTTTCAAACTATCTAACCGTACATCAAATTTGAAGTCGCTATCCTATCGAGAAGCATGTTTTTCTATCACTTCACCTTTCGAACGTTTTTCTGTGTAGCACCCCGTTAAAGAACATTTTTATCAAACTGTATTCATCTTTGGTTTTTTTTTGTCAAATGGTTAGCTCATATACTAAATTTCAAGTCTCTATCACATTGTAAAGGAGACGTTTTTCATTTTTCGGTAAATCGAACATTTTAGTGAGCGGAACTCCCTACAATAACAAATGTTGGAAAACTGAAATTGCACACTTTCTTCCTTTCCAACTTTTTACCCGTACACTAAATTTGAAGTCTCTATCTCATCGCGAAGCATACTTTTCTAGCATTTCATCTTTCGAATGCTTTTGTGTGGAGTACCCACTCCCTTAACTATACATTTTTGAAAAACTCTATTCTTTTTGTGATTTCTGTCAGATTATTTTCCCATATATCAAATATCAAGCCTCTATCACGTTTTAAAAGGGGCGTTTCTCCTTTATTCCTAAAATCGAACATTTTGGTGTGCGGCACCCCCTAAAGTAGAAAATATTGGTAAAATGAAATTTTACACTTTCTTCCAACTATCTACCCTTATACGAAATTTGATATCTCTATCTCAATCCGAAGCATGGTTTTTTATCAATTCACTTTTCGAACGTTTTACTCTGGAGCACCCCCTTAAACGAACATTTTTGAAAAACTATATTTGTCTGGGATGTTTTCATCAAATAATTAGCCCATATACTGAATTTCAAGCCTCTATCAAATTTTAAAGGAGCGTTTTCTCATTTATTCTACGAATCGAATATTTTGGTGTGCGGCACCCCCTTAAGAGGAAAATATTAGAAATCTGAAATTGCACGCTTTCTTCCTTTCGAACGATTTACCAATACATCAAATTTGAAGTCTGTATCTCATCGCAAAGCATGCTTTCCTATCATTTCACTTTTCGAACGCTTTAGTGTGCGGCACCCTCTTAAGTAGAAAATATTGGAAATCTGAAATTGCGCACTTTCTTCCTTTCGAACGATTTACCCATACACCAAATTTGAAGTCTCTACCTCATCGCAAAGCATTCTGTCCTATCATTTCACATTTCGAACGTTTTGGTGTGCTGCACCCCCCCCCCCTTAAGTAGAAAATATTGGAAATCTGAAATTGCACACTTTCTTCCTTTCGAGTGATTTACCCATATACCAAATTTGAAGTCTCTATCTCATCGCAAAGCATGCTTTCCCGTCATTTCACTTTTCGAACGTTTTGGTGTGGGGCACCCCCTCTATAGAACGTTTTCGAAAAATTCGATTTTTCCAGGGGGTTTTATCGAACGACCGAGCCGTGTACCAAATTGCAAGTCTATATCTATTCGGGAAGTGACTAAAAAAAGCGTGACAGACAGACAGACGGACAGACGGACAGACAGACAGACGGACACTTGGCAATTAGTATATAAGAAGATAGATTACGCGATGTTCATTTCTGTATATTGAAAATTTCAGAATGATTGCTTGTTTAGAAAACGTTCCGAACATATTTCTGTAAATTCCTGTATTTAAAACAAAATTCATTAAAAATAACATCGCCTCCTGTGACTGGTTTCTAAAAGCGAAACGAAACTGACTGGTTTCAAAAAGTTAAACGAAACTTTCAGATGATTTATATTTTCCAGAAAAGGATATACAATAATTTTATTATGTATATACCCTTCCAAAAAAACCCAGTACTGCATATTTAAGTTGTGTTCAAGTAAAATTAATATTATTTGAATATTTATTTCATATTTTAAATTTAAAAAAATGATTAAATTAATTTTATTACCATCCTTTAACATTGGAGTCTACCGGGCCGTTTCCGATATTTAACTCCAAGTGACGTGGCGTCTCTTTAAGTGCTCTCATTGGCTAGAGCTCAAGTGGCGCAAACTTATAGATATAATAACCTTGATCAGTCTTCCCTGATCTGTCACCAATCCAACACGTCTGGGACGTGATTGGACGTCGTTTGCGTGCGATACCACTGGCGCGTTTAGAAGACGAACTCTGACAAATGGTTGACAGGGAATGGGTAGCCATCCCTCAAGACACTATCCGGACGCTCATTGACTCCGTACCTAGACGTGTTGTTGCATGTATCGCCGCCCGCGGTGGTCCAACAACCTACTAATCAGACGGTGTTATCGCAGTATTTAGGTGTATCAAGTTGCAATGAACTTCATTTACTGTTTGTCGCTATCTCTCTCTGTTTGCCGATTTTCACCACTTTCTGCCTTTTCGGCGATCATTGCCTCACTTCCGTGAAGTGAATCACTGATACAGAGACTCAGGACTGAATGCCAAATTTATGAGACTTATATCTTCATTTACATCATCTCAACATCTTAACACTCTCATCCTTGTTTGAATGCTGACTGCATCATCGCTCTATGCATGTTGTGTCTTCATAAAAATTCGAATCTTGTCTGTTTTAAAACGGACTTTTGTCTATTTCACCTTCTGCCTGTTGCCAAATCGTTTTGCTTGAGGTCCAGATTCGTCCATCGTATCTCACTGATTTTCCTCAGAGAGATGTGACAACACTTCCTCATTGATTAATCCTTTAACCAATCCGCTGGCTTCATCTTTAGCCTCCAGTAACTTTTATGGCTTGACCACACCTGTAATTGACGTCCCTTTATTTATGGTTTTCACGACCTCTCGGGTCAGGGCTGTTGTGAACTGGTGCCTACTAGTCTGGACCTTTGTGTGGTGTAACACAATATTTGTATTACATGTTTCCACCCAATTACAAATGCCAACCTAGCCATTTTCCAATTCCAATTGCGGATGCCAACCTAGCTAATGAGCTATTTAAATGCTGCGGAGGGAGCCAATGGCAATACAAACATAAATAAGCAGCGCATCCCCTTCTTCACTTCAACGAATCAACAACGACACTACAATGTGAAAAGAAAAAGGTTTGAGAGAATGTTCTAGAACTTTCCAGGAGATGCAATTTTTGCGACAGCGTCCTAGACGCACCTGAGGTTTTTTAGTCGACTTAAAAACTTTCGAACGAGTCAGCATCATGTTTTCTTGGGTTTGTGAAAAGTGTATATAGAACGTGAGCAACAAAATGGTAGCGAGTACAGTTAGATGTGTAACGGTGTTCCTACATCATTGAAATAGCACGAATATGCACGTAACACAAAGAGAAAAGGTAACCAACTTTCAATTGTCACTATTAGCACGGAAGGCACACCTTTTACAATTATTAAATTAATAGACTACCAGTTCGTATGAGTAGACCATATGAACGAGTTCGTAATATTGAACTGTAAGAACTATTCTTTATCGATTGTTTAAAGGAAACTGTTTTTAAGAAATTTAAGTCAACGTTATTATGTGTGTAAATATATATATATATTAATGTAATATTGTTAGTATTATGTGTCTTTTTAATAATTGATTTAATTATAGCATAGTTACTCCAGATACAATAGATATCTATTAAGTAAAATATTAAAATAAATTGAGCAATTAAGCATGTGTATTTCTTTATGTTTTGTGTGTTCGTAGTCCGAGCTTGAGAACCGGGAGCTTACATGCTCCACCCTTAGTGGCGGCATCATAGGTAAGTCCTATACAGGTAATTTTTGATAAGGACAATTTTACCTTATGACATGATGTCGCCGCGCGAATTGGTGCCGTATGTGGTCAAGCTCGGAGAGAATTAATTTTCATAAGAGAAAGTAAAAAATATAAGTAAAAGGCAAAATTAAATTTAATAATAAGTTTGAATATAATATTAAATTTAATAATGAGTTTGAATATAATATTAAATTTAATAATGAGTTTGAATATAAAAGTGAATTTAATAATAAGTGGAATGTAATATTGAATTTAACAATGAATTTAATAATGAGATATAACTCAGTAGAATGATAAGAAAATGCATGAAAATGATAATTTAAATATGTATTATATGATTGTATATATATGTATGTATTAGCATAAATATTTAATATAGAGTTAGAATTGTATAACAGTGTAGTAAATCATGGCGCCGAATAAAACTAGGCAAACAAATAAAAGAGCGAGGCAAGATCCGCCGATTAATGTAAATAGCAGTATAACAGATAATTCGGCTGTAGCAAATAATGCGATCCAGATACAGATGCCCGCAAATCAAGCGCAGCAAAATACATCGTTGCCAATTATGCAGATGTTGCCATCATTTGATGGACAAAAAGAAAATAATGTCAATTTCTTCATCATACAATTTAAGGAAATAGCGGAGTTAACATCATGGTCCGAACAAGAGAAAATCATAATTGTCAAATCAAGATTAAAGGGAAAGGCTCAACAATTTCTAGCAGAAAATATTGCTCTGCAAAAGGAAAAATCATATGAAAAATTCATGGAGTTATTAAAAAACAAATTTGAAAGGAAACAAACATTAGTGCAAAAACACAACAATTTTAACAATCTGAAACATTTACCAAATATGACAATTAAGGAGCTTGCACAAGAAATCGAAAACCAGGCGATAATTTTTCTAGAAGTAGATGAAACAATGGACGCAAATGTAAAAAAAATTACAGAGAAAATTAAACTCACCAAATTTTTACAGATAGTCAGAGAAGATTTAAGAACAGAAATAAAAAAAAATGATCCGAAAACTTTTGAGGAAGCAGTGAGAATAGCTGAAGTAATAGAATCCGCATTGGAGGAAGATAGTGATTGTATAAATAGTATTGAAATAGAAAATAAAATAATTGAGAATGTAGAAATAAATCATGTAAAAACTGAAAATAATGCAGAAAAGCCGCCACAGAAATTCTGTATAGCGTGCGGTCGCAACAATCACTGGATGTCAGAATGTTTTACGCTGCAAAAAGTACAAAATAATTTAAAAAGGGCATTCACAAATGAAAACAGCAGTCAAGAAACCAGCAATTATCAACAAAGACCCACTAATCAAAATAATTATGCACACTATAGTAGGGCGAATTTCAGAAGAGGTAATTTCATAAATAACCGGGGAATACGACGGCGTGCAGGAAATAACAACAGACAATTTCAAAGTAATAACAGAAGATCATATCAGAATAATGGACCACATTATGAAAGCAATCATAGGCAATATCAGAATAATGAATATTTAAACTAAGAAAGGGACCTCGAAATAAAAGACATATAGAAAGTTATAAGGCATCAAATAAGGATTCGAGATCCCATAAAATTGCAAGCAAAATTAATAAGGATGCACAAAATTTAAATGAACATGTACTGAATTCAACATATGGACAGAGTGACGCATTGCCAATGATTAACATAAATTTAGAGAACATAAAAACAGTGGCTCTCATAGATAGTGGCGCAAGTGTCAGTTTATTATCAGATCAAATATTTCAAAAAATCAAAAATAAAATTAAAATTAACTATTTATCTAGACAAGTAAAAATACAGACTATGACCAAAGAAAACATTCAATTTTCAAAATGTATCAGCTTTAGCTTTAAAATTGAAAACAAAAGATGCAAAAATTCTTTTTTCATAACTAAACAATTAAATAACACCCCTTATGAAATTATTTTAGGATTTGATTTTCTCAAAAATCATCATGCCATAATTGACACAAATAAATTAATATTAAAGTTTGTCAAAGAATCCATATCCATACCATTTCAAGACAAAAATCAGAAAAAAGCACAGCAACCAGAAAATAATAATACAAGAGTTGAACATATTCAATGCTTAAATGCAAGCTTAGCGCATAAAATGAAATTACTCCCTCAAGAAACAAAATCAATAAAATTAAAATTAAATGAAAACTATTTTGAGGATAAGGAGGTATTGTTAAATATTACAAATTCATTAAAAGATTTACACGCTGAGCATTCTTTACATTATGTAAATAATAGAAAATTTATTTCTACTCTTTTAACAAACAAAACAGAAGAAGAGATTCATCTAAATAAAAATATGATATTTGGTACTGTAACACCGCAGTTTGAAATTTATGAAGAGAAACATGATACTGATAAAATTTTACAGATTAACAATATCGAAAGCTTAAATGATCCACAAAAAATGGACATTTCAGCTTTACGAAAAGCGGAATTAACACCGCAAGATTTTAAACTGGATCACTTACAAGAAAATGAAAAACACATATTGCTAAAATTACTGTTACAAAATTATGATGTATTTTCGAAATCATACAAAACGCTGGGAATGACAGAAGAAATAGTACCGGAATTTAATTTACTACACCAGTACCCAATACAGTGTAAACCTTATCCCTTGCCAAAAAGGTTAAAACCTGTACTAGAAGGTGAGATAAAACAATTGTGTGAAGCAGGAATAATTGAAAAGTCTAACAGTAACTACGCCTTCCCATGCATATTAATTAAGAAAAAAAGCAATTTTAATAATAGTCATACAGATAAAGTACAAAAGTATCGTTTAGCCGTAGATTACAGATTATTAAATCAGATTACTGAATTACTGCCCGTAAATATTGGTAAAATTAGCGACATTCTGCACAACATCGCAGGCCACAAATTGTACACGGTGATAGACTTAAAGTCCGCGTTTTTTCAAATAAAAATCAAACCTGAGGACAGTTTCCGATTAAATATCATAACAAATAATGGATCGTATAGACCTAATAGATTACCTTTTGGGGCAAAAAACTCATCAGCATATTTCTCATTACTAATGATGAAATGCTTAGGAGATTTAAAAGATCAGAAAATTGAATTTTATTTAGATGATATTGTAATTGTCGCAAATTCATTCGAGATAATGTTGGAGAAATTAAAAACGGTATTTTCGAGATTAGCTAAATTTGGTTTAACCATTGACCCTTCAAAATTACAAATGTGTAAAGAGAACATTAAATTTCTAGGATTTAAGATAAGTAAGGAAGGCATAACACCTTCAGATGATAATGTACAAAAAATAACGAATTTCCCTGTGCCAACGACAGTAAAAAAAGTAAAATCATTTTTAGGTTTATGTAATTATTTTAGGCAGATCATACCAAATTTTTCTGAACTATGCAATCCTTTAATTGAGTTAACAAAGAAAGATAAAAAATTTATATGGACGGAGAAATGCGAAGAAGCGTTTATAACATTGCAAAACGCGATTTTATCGAAACCGGTAGTCAAGGCAGCTGATATGTCAAAGCCGTTCTTTTTGTCGACTGATTGTTCAAAAGTAGCCGCGTCAGGAATTTTACTTCAATCAGTGAACGGAAATTTTCATCCTATCGAGTATTATAGCAGGAAACTTTCAGACAGTGAAAAGAAATATCCGAGCATGAAGCTAGAATTGTTAGCAATTCACGACGCTATAATACATTTCAAAGATTTTTTATATGGTACGCATTTTACGGTATTTACTGATTCTAAAGCTTTAACGCACTACATACACTTAGAAAATCAAAATTCTGATTTAATCGCAAGATGGTTATTAAATTTACAACAATATTCTTTCGATATAAAATACATTAAAGGACAAGATAATCCCAGTGATTTTATGTCGCGACAAATTTTTTCTGAACAAACTAAGACTAAATTAATAAATAACATTATTGCTAATGACAGCGCGATAACAATAGCCAAAATTTTAGAAGAGCAAGCAAAAGATAGAGAGATAAAGAAAATTATTAACGGACTGAATGCAAAATTTAAACAGCCAAAATATGTAAATAAATACTATAGAGATGTAAATACAGGATTAATTATGATAAAGACTGCTAGAAATATCAGAAATCCTATGCAAAAGGACAGAATTCTAATACCTCACAGTCTAAAATTCGCAGTTATTGAGTTAGCTCATACACCACATTTTGGAGTTGAAAAAACCTATCAAATTCTGAATAGAAAGTATTACTGGAAAGGAGCATACAGTGATGTAAAGAATTTTTGCGCATCATGTGATGCATGTTTATGTTACAAAAATAAGGCTATAAGACCTATGCCATTACAACATGTGCCACGTCCATGTCAACAAAATCACACGGTGGCATTAGACATTGTAGGGAAGCTACCGAGAAGTAACGGACAGCACGAGTGCATCATAACGATGATAGACCATTACTCGAGATTCCTGGAGGCAGTACCCGTGAGAAATATTACAACTGCGAGTGTATTACAGGTCCTACCGAATTGGATTTCACAAAATGGCGTTCCTATGTGGCTGCTGACCGATAATGCGAGGCAATTTAAAAGCGAGGAATTTAAAAAATTCGCAGAGCAACATGGTATAAAAATAAAATATACGTCTATTTACAAACCTAGCTCAAATGCAATTTTAGAAAGAAGCCACTTAGGAATAAAAAATTCTTTGGCAGCAATGGCTGACCAAACATTTAATTGGCACAAAGTCTTGCCATATGTAAAATTATTTCATAATGCAACACCCAGCGCAAATATAGACCACAGTCCCGCTATTTTGTTTCTTACCAGAGATTTGAAATTACCCGGAGAAAATAATCTGGAAATAGCGGACCCTGATGACAGTCCGAATTTAACTAAAACTGAATATGATAATGACGTCAGTGAAGCACTTACTTTAGCGGAAAAAATTAATAGATATACAAAACGAAAACAAATTCAAGCCCAAAGTCGCCAAGAAAAATTTTTTAAAAGAGTTAGACAGCAGAAATTATTAAAAGGACAAATTGTGTACTTAAAAAACTTAAGACCCACCACAGCATTACAAAAAAAATTTCAAGGACCATTTCGCATCGTAAAGGTGATTCGTAACAATAATTACGCTATCACACCTATGTACGATCCAAATAAAAAATGGATAGTTGTTCACGCGAATAAATTATATAAAGCAGAACCGCGTAAAAAGTATTTACAAAATAAACAAACACGGCGAACTGTTGACAGAAGTCAATCGCATGTAAACAAAGAATATAACGCCAATAATCATAATTATCAGATTCCGAGACGTTATAATCTGAGGACACGCAAAAAATAGTATTCGAAAGCATTCTACAAGATGTGTAGCAGTCTATAATGATTTTTAAAGTAAATTAGATGGTATGATAAAATATATTAGTTTCCTACAATATTTTGAAATTAAATTGGAAAGCATTTTGAAATAATTTTGGTAGTCTACAGTAAATGTAAAAATTAAGTTGGAAGGTAGTCCTACAAATAGATATTTTTGGTTAATGTAAAGAAAATGAATATAATTATAATAATAGAAAATTTATGTAGATAGAGCAACTTTCAAAATTAAGTGATAAATAAGTAAATAGACAACAAGTGTGTTACAAATAGCATAGTGCCACAATATGTGCAAAACATAGGGCAGCAAAAGTATATGGTTATTTTAGTATGTATTGTGTATTGTATATTATGTATGGTATATTGTGAAAACTGTAGTGTTGAGGAAAAGTGTGTAGTAGTGAAGACTTAGTGTGAGGATAGGCATGATAGTTATCCAAAATGCACGGTAGTCAACAAAATCGCAAAATTAAATAAAACTTCAAAAAAATTGTCTGGAGGAAGGCAAGTCCAGCGGATAGGAATTTTTAAATCATGGATTTTTCTGCAACAACAGCAACAAAAAAAAGAACAGTAGGAAAGTTTATCAGCGGGTTGACTGGTTAGCAATAATGTTGTCAATAAGTATCAACGTGTACAACGTAAAAGTATTAGCGCCAGCCCATTTTATTAAAATTATCAGCGTTTCATCAAGTAGCAGTACAGCAAAATTAAAATGTTCTAGATTCCCGTCCCTTTTATGCAAGTAGATATTAAATAAATGAACGGACAATGATAAAAGATAAATAATTTATATGAAAATATAAGTAAAATAAATAAATTTAATCTTAGAAAATATAAGTAAAGTAAATAATTCAGTGGACGTAAAAAAAATAAAAAAAAAATAAAAGATATCTGAAGTATAAATAATATGTAATACAATGATGATTTCAGGAAATTAAAATGTTTGAGAACAAAATAAAAACGGAGACTCGGAAAATTTTGAAGTGAAAGAAAATAGTAAATAAATGTTTTTTCCCTTCCAAACAAAATAAAAATTAGTCTACATTATAAAAATGGACATTGTCAAATACTATGTAAGTGGGGATAAGAGCAGGGAGATTCGGACCTACGAACTCGTAGGGCAGTTATAAAATAAAATAAATATGAGGATAATATATTTTGTAAAATAAATATGAGGATAACATATTTGTAAAATTAATATGAGGATAAAATTTTTGTAAATATGAGGATTTTGTAAATATGAGTATAAAATAAAAATATAGGTAATAAATAAACATTTATGTATGGATACATTTTATGAATAGAGCAATGAATATCAGAAAAAATATGTAGAAATGAAAAATAATACATACAAAACCCCTCAATGTTCTAAAATAAAATAAACTAAGGTGTTAGAAGAAAAAAAGAAGAGAGATAATTAAATTTCACTTACTTGCAATTTGTCTTGCTTGAAAACGAAAGGTGGTAACAGTCAGTAGTGGGCATCAAAAATACAAGTCTTCCAATGATAGATGCTTAAATCAAGGTAGACATTCCAATGATAAAGATGTGTGGGATGGAATTCTTCCCGATATCGTTTCTTTTTCTTTTTTTCTCTTTCATTTTTCTTGTGCGGGTCTTGAAAAAATAGTATAACATAATTAATAAAATTCAAAATAAAGTCATGGAACATGGTAAAAGCAAGTACAGGATATTCAAAATCATAAAATTATTAATTAAATACCTCATAAAAAGCTGACAGAATAAAAGCAAAATCATAAATAAATAAAAGTGTGAAGTCAAAATAAACACTCACAACTGATGTAAATAATAATTAGTAAATTAATAGATATATATTGCATAAATAGTGTATACAGACCTTTTACAAAAACACGCAATCTGGAAAACAAAATAAAAGTTAATTACATATATGGATTAATAAAACTTGAATGAGTAGGATTAATTTCCCAGCCGTCACAGTCAGCGTAACAGCTCCATATATGGCCATTGTACGGCGAAAGCTAGTCACCTTCAAAATAAATAGCCAGGCTAAAAATAAACATCGGAGAAAATCTCCCCTGCATAGTACGTGAATAATACAAAAAAAGTTCTATTGTAAGCATACAATCAATGTATCAAAATTTAAAATTATAATTGCAGGCAATTATAGTTAGTTAAAAATACCGGCCGGTATATAAAAATAAAATACATTTAGGAAAATGCAGAAATTGTATGTAAATGATAAATGATTGAGTATTAGTAAGAAATTAATGCATTAAAAAAGCATCACTGGAATTAAAAAGAAATAACAGATAAAATTAAATATAAAATAATTATATTGAAATAAATAAATATGTAAAGTTATGCTGAAACGGGAACATAAAGTCAGTTGTATCAATAACATAACAAAAGCATGGTATATTCATAATACTACACATAAAATAATATATCACGCGTTGTTGCAACAAGGGATAAATAAATCCAATAAATTAGAGGTACATGAAATCAAAATAATAATTCAACAGTCAGATCTGTGTTAAGGTCATAAGATAAAATATATATATATGTTAAATTAAATAGAATTAATAACAACATATGTAAAATAAATATATAATATGATACACATGAAATATAACTGTAAGTAAATTCCTTAAAAGGATACACGTAAAACCTCCCACTTCAATGTTAGCTCGTACATTCACCACCGGACAGTCTAAAAGCCCGCGCTTGAGAAGACGATACCGCCAAAGTTGCACGATAACGATTAATCTTTAGCGATACATGCAAAGGCAGTTAAAATCCCTTTTACGTAAGTTTGCGCTCTGCAAACAATGAAGACACTCATTCAAGGCTCGCCGTAGGGGTCAACAGATTCGCAGTTGTCATAGAAACGCGTTGAGAGGAACAGAAGAAAGCTACGGGTCAAGCGAAATTTTTTCTTTTTTTCTTTTCTCCTTTCCTCCCGCGCAGTTGTGTCAGACGAAAGTGCAGTCGAAAAGGAAATTTAAAGTGCGTATTATGAGATGCACAGTAGTTTGGAGTAGCGAAATGAGTAGAGATATGTGATATTTTAAATGCCGCGATGTAATATGATAAATATGGGGTTCAAATTAGCCATGATTGATACACACAAAAATATATAACATGTTAATTATTGTAACAAATAAGAAATATATACAGCTAAAAAATTGTCGAAAAATTATTTACGTCTGTGAAAATGAGAAATCAAGGTAATGAATTGTGTATAGTTTAATGTAATGTTGTGAACTTGTATATAAATAGAAATGCAAATAACAATTATGATAGTCTTCCTTTGAAGTGTACAATAGACTGTACTAAGCAACATAATGAAAATATAAATATTGAAGTACCGGAACATTGAAAATTAAGTCACAGGATGGTGACTCATTCTTCCGTGCTCATGATAATTCCATGTGACAATAAGGTGTCTTCCGTGCTCATGATAATTCCATGTGACAATAAGGTGTCTTCCGTGCTCATGATAATTCCATGTGACAATAAGGTGTCTTCCGTGCTCATGATATTTACATGTGACAATAAGGTGTCTTCCGTGCTCGTGATAATTCCATGTGACAATATAGTGTGCCTTCCGAACAGTCATAATTTCTTCATGTACACCAATATATGTGTTACCAAGTACGATATGGTGTATCTTCCGAAGAGTGAGTTCCTTCATTTTAGTGACATGTCGGTTGTAATGCACCGATATATGTGTGTCAATGTTACAATATAGTGTGTCTTACATGCGGTGATCTGCATTTCTGTGACAGATATATGTGCAGTGGATCAAAGCAACATTTCCACAGTGGGCGCAATGTGTACACATATGTGTTCAGTGCGATGTTTACCGTGTGCTGAAATTTTCTCTCTGCAAGGGGGGATATCATGTAACACAATATTTGTATTACATGTTTCCACCCAATTACAAATGCCAACCTAGCCATTTTCCAATTCCAATTGCGGATGCCAACCTAGCTAATGAGCTATTTAAATGCTGCGGAGGGAGCCAATGGCAATACAAACATAAATAAGCAGCGCATCCCCTTCTTCACTTCAACGAATCAACAACGACACTACAATGTGAAAAGAAAAAGGTTTGAGAGAATGTTCTAGAACTTTCCAGGAGATGCAATTTTTGCGACAGCGTCCTAGACGCACCTGAGGTTTTTTAGTCGACTTAAAAACTTTCGAACGAGTCAGCATCATGTTTTCTTGGGTTTGTGAAAAGTGTATATAGAACGTGAGCAACAAAATGGTAGCGAGTACAGTTAGATGTGTAACGGTGTTCCTACATCATTGAAATAGCACGAATATGCACGTAACACAAAGAGAAAAGGTAACCAACTTTCAATTGTCACTATTAGCACGGAAGGCACACCTTTTACAATTATTAAATTAATAGACTACCAGTTCGTATGAGTAGACCATATGAACGAGTTCGTAATATTGAACTGTAAGAACTATTCTTTATCGATTGTTTAAAGGAAACTGTTTTTAAGAAATTTAAGTCAACGTTATTATGTGTGTAAATATATATATATATTAATGTAATATTGTTAGTATTATGTGTCTTTTTAATAATTGATTTAATTATAGCATAGTTACTCCAGATACAATAGATATCTATTAAGTAAAATATTAAAATAAATTGAGCAATTAAGCATGTGTATTTCTTTATGTTTTGTGTGTTCGTAGTCCGAGCTTGAGAACCGGGAGCTTACATGCTCCACCCTTAGTGGCGGCATCATAGGTAAGTCCTATACAGGTAATTTTTGATAAGGACAATTTTACCTTATGACATGTGGCTTGTTAGACACCATAAATCTTTGTATATAAGCCTGCCTAAAAGTCTCATGGTCTCCACAGGTTGAGTAGTACACGACATTTAAGGTAACAGTTCATAGAGCCTTATAATAAGCCAAACGATCTCTCGTAGTGCACATAGACAAAACGCCTTTGTCTTCGCATTCTATAGAACTTCGCAGCCAGTTTTATTACCAATGACGTCACGCCTTTCAGGAACTATTTACCAGCATGATAATTCCAGACCTCATGCGGAGAAATTTTTCTACAATGCTTCCTTGTGGCCCAAGCCCTCCCCCCCCCTCCATTGCTGTCACATATACATGCTTAAGTACAGATTTGCAACGAGGCAGATTTCAGAAAGGAATTCAAATTCGATAATTTCCACATATAACATATGATTTTTAGAAGCTATACTGGAGCCTAATGAATTAAAAAACGAATTTCCAGTCGATATGTTCTTCGTAACTTTCTTATTTTTAAGGATATATCCAACTCTTAAAATCCGTAAAAACAACTAAATTTTTCTTTTATCTAGGTGTGACGTCTTGTCATTTCTGAACATTTTGGTACCATTGTTATTTCTGAATGTCAATTACTTCTGGAGATATTAGGAAATACAATGCATTAACAATACAGAATCAATAACAGTGAGGAAAATACAATGGATCAACAATACAAAGAATAAATGCATACTTTGAACGCGTTTTTCTCAAAATGCTAATTTTCGAATTAGTGCACATGATAATCTGAGAAACGTTCGATGAATTCTTACTAAAATTTGTATCCTTAATGATAACATTATTGTCCAATCATTATTCTAGATCCATGTATGTAAATTATAAAAAAAATTAAGAACAAAAAACTTGTTAAAATTTTTGAACAAAAAATTATATTGAATATATATATATATATATATATATATATATATATATATATATATATATATATATATATATATATATATATATATATATTATATATATATATATATATATATTTGAAATGTAATAATAAAAATTATGTAAAAATAAAAAAATAAAAAATAATAAATAAAAATACAATTCAAGTAATATTAACATCACCATAGAAGCAAAATCAATATATATTATTATCATTTATATATATATATATATATTAATATATATATATATATGTATATATATATTAATATATATATATATATGTATATATATATTAATATATATATATATATATATATATTAATTTGACCTATTAAAATTAAAATAATCAAATAATCCTAGTATGCAAATATATTATGAATGATATGTTGTCATTAATAAAGCCTCAGCCTAGTTTGATTATACATAAAAATTTAAGATATCATGCGGATAATAACATATTATCATTTCATGGACATTAAACGTATTGAAATTATAATTACATTAGTTGTATATAATATTTCTTAATTTTAAATTATTTGTTAATTTTAATTGAAAAGAATAATAATATTTTTCTCAACCATAAAAATGCCGTTCCTACAACTTTAAGGCCGATTACATTCCGATTACATATCTGTTTTTAAGAGTAGAGTGTCCCTTTAAAATTAAATGCTCAAAAATTTTAAAATTGGAGTATTAAAATTGCTTTCAATTGATGATGTAATTTATTATACCTTTACTCGCTTTTTCTCTGGTTATACGACTTTCCATCAAAAGGTTAAAACTGCATGTGTCACTTTCTTCTGCACTTCTAATTTCGATGTGAAATAATTTTATTCAAGTATTCTTGTATGTAGCATAGTAACAAAATTCAAAGATGTATTCGATCTTACAAGCTGTAATTCACCCTACTAAAAAATCAGGGTCAGTCAAAAACATTACAAAAGGGATTTGTATTATTAACATACTTTGATCATTAAGTATATTACTCTCGGCTCATATCCAAAATCAGACCTTCAAACATTAAAATCAGAACTACCTTTTGTTGAAACGAAACACAATAATTTATGTAAAATATTTCTCTTTATCACAAAGTCTTGAAAAAATGAAATAAAATATACTTTAGTATCGTTATGTCAAATGAATAAAAACAATTTGGCTTTTTATTACGATCTGTGTTTAACATCATCTGAAAATATTCCAACTACACATATCTAACTCAACCTGGGTATAAACGCTTCAGCTGATTTCTGGGGCATACTGCTAAAAGAGGTCCAAGTTAATATGAGTGGTCACGCAATACCAAATGCTTATTAGATAAATGGAAGTATTCTAAATTTAAATTTCTTATAAATTCGAGCAATTCATTTATTTAAAATAGAAACGTTTTGAAGAATCACGAGTAGTTATAGAAGTTGTTGGTAATAATATTATTTAATTGTATGTTGATATATTATCTGTTAGACTTCAAAATGTTTCACAAAAATGTTAATTTCATTATAAATAGCTGTAAAATTTTAAAATACTAACTCATTCCGAGATAATACTCTATATACGCAACGCAAAAAAAAAGTCTTGTGCTTGTAATTACATACCATATTAAATATTATTTAGAATCTTTAGACCTAATAATATGTTGAAATATGATGCCGAAATTTGTTATAAATTACAGATTGGACAGTAACAACAATGTGATACAGGACAGTAGCAACAACAGGAATTGGACAGTAGCAACAACACAGTAGCAACAATGTGATTTAGCAGAAATTTAGCCGAAATGCTACTTGAAATTTCTCTGTATATGATGCATCAAGTAAATAAAATATTACGAAAGTATAGTTTCGAAATGGTAAGTGCATTTGAAAATGATTTCACAAATTTAAATAATGCCTTTCTGGAGATAAATGATTATATTAAAAATTATAAAAGCTATTAAAAGTATTTATGTACGTGTTCGTAATGTAGAGTAATTTTAGCGAAAGTAGATTACCAAATGATTTTAGATACGGGTAAGATTGTGGTTATCATTATAAAGGCGTAGCTCTATAAATAAGCACTCAACTTCCTTCTACGGCAACTTCCATCTCTGTGTGCACAGTTACTGGAAAAACACCGAATATGCCTGGGAAAATGGAAATTACTATTTCTGTCAGAGAGAGCCTTTATCATTATGTTGCTTAGGTACCGGATATTTGTGACCAATGCATTATTGGACTAGGTTTTTTGAGAAAACACTGATTCGAATAGAACTTCAAAAACAATTAATTATGGACACACATTAAATATATTCCTTTATTTGGAACGGAAACGGGAAACATTCTAGAGTGTAACATAATTACTGCAGAATATGTTTTATTGCTTGCACGTAGAGAACCGTTTGATGGAAGGAATCTAGGAAGGTCCAAGAACATGTGGAATGAGTGCAATCGATTTTCCATCTCCAGAGTATAAAGAAAAAAAATCTTTCTGCTGCGGCTCTGGTGGATACTTCAAAGGACTACGTACCAGTCCGAGTCGTAAATATTAGTGACAGTCCTAAAATAATCCATAAATGGGAACAGTTAGCATTTTCCTTTGCTGTAACCACCGTAATGCGTGGCTGTTTCAAAGAGAAAGGCAACAGTCCTGAACATTCAAATACCATTTCATGTAACCTCAGCGGACTAAATCGTGCAGAGTAGGGGCAGAAAAAAGCCTCATTTCTGATTTTGGGGAATATCTTTGGCTTCTTCAAGACATATGGGACGCACCAGACTAACTCGACATAAAATTGACACAGGTAACCTGATTAAATAAGCTCTCCGATGACTTCCACTTACTAAGAAAAAAGTAATAGACAATATTATAAAAGACATATAAGAAACCGACGTGAAACCATCAACAAGCTCTTGAGCCTCACCAATCATTTTATAAGAAGAAAGGGTTCTACAGATTCTGCGTCAGCAGTAGAAGACTCAACGAAAAAAAAATGTTACGACTTATCCTCTCAAATCCTGGGTGTACTTTCAGGATATAAAAATGAGACGGAATTCCTGGATAACTACATACTTTATTTAAAAGCACCAATAAGCGTACACAGGAAAAATTTAGAGTTAATAACACTATATCTTACACCGTCACAAAACCATGTTCGCCTTAATTTACTCAGTTTGATACTAAACTTGTTGCTATTAAAGAACGTTTAGCCCATAAATCTAGTGTTCCTTAACCATCCTAAGATTTTCCGTCCTTTTATTCATTTCTGTCATGAATTTGGTTTCAAACCTGCTCACTCTAATATTACCCCTTTATTTAATCATATTCGTTCTGATAAACTTGGGAATATTAATGACTTTAAAAGCTTTGTTGGGGTGTATGTAGTTCCCCTGTTATCTCCTGATGGTGACTATAAATTTTACATTGGTAGTACAAAACTTACTGTTGGCATCCGTTTAGCTGAACACACTCGCGATGTTAAATGTGGTATACTTTCTACGGCTCTTTCTTAGTGGTTAATGATAAATTCCTGCCCATTTTTGAAAAGAAGTTTCCTTTTGGTTCGTTGTAACAATCCACGTAATATTCTCTATTATGAATCCTCGTTTTTAACACTTTACAACAAAGTTGAAAAGTGTTTATGACTTTGTTCATTCTGTCTGTCTGTCTGTCTGTCTGTCTGTCTGTCTGTCCGTTAGCACGATAACTGCCGTAAAAATGAGTTTATCAAAATGAAATTTTAGTATGTTGTTCAGACGGTCTGTAGGACCTATGGGAATATAAATAAATAATATCACCCAATTAGTTTTTTATTGAACCCGGGTTGAAAAAATGAAATACATTGAACCCTATGGGACCTAATTTTTCAAACATTTTTTAAGTAAATTGAAAATTCACGAATTGCTTCGAAATTTTTAGGAAATATTCACATTATCCCATAGAATATATAAAAAAAAATTCAGTAAAATATGTTAAGTAGTTTTTTAATTAAAAAAATTATTTAATATAGGGAAAAAAACAAATTCAATTAAATTCTGACTTTAGGATATCTTCCAGAAAGAAAAGAGAGAGATATTATATAATAAATATCTCTCTATTTGTTTAAACGTTTTGCATATGGGCGTGGCTTCATATTTTATAATAAATTTGGTAGATAACAATTTTTCATTTTTTTTAAATTTTATATAACTCTTCATGATAAATTTAATTGATGGCATTTTAAATGCACTTTCCTACGTCCTAGAGAGTTAAAATTTGGTACACAGCTTAAGTTTGCTGAACATTTTATTCGACAAAAATTTGATGGATCTTTAAATATAGATCATACATTTTTTTTCGAAATGGCCTGAAAATAATCCCCGTTCACTTCTATAAATCATTGGTGTAATATTGTTAAAAATTCTGATGTGGACAGCACATGTCTTTCTCTGCAGACTCATATTCGTTCTCTTTATTTATTCAATGATAATTTGAGTTTATCTGCACAACATAAGTATTTTAAATGACATTGAATTTACACGTTAAACTTATATTTGGTTCTCATTTGATAGCTAGACTTATTGTCAAAGGTGGCGTAGCGAAAACGCGAAAAAACTAGAATATCTCAAGAACGGCTAGTCCTAGAGTAATGGGGTTAGTCTTATTCTTTTTGTTGTCAAAAATCACATATAAAATAGGAATTTAATTGATATAATTGAGCACACGTAGTCTTTTATTTTTATATATAACGATTTTTGCTGGCCATTTCGCAAAAATAGCCCGTTCCTTTTTCCCGAATCGTAGTAGAATAACCTACAAATGATTTATATACAAAATTTTGTTAAATTTGGTATATAAATCACTTGTAGGTTATTGAAATATTATACTCCAAATTTTGTTAAATTTGGTTCATTAGTTTTTAGCTAGAGTGGATAAAGGCAATTTCTGCGGCCATTTCGCAAAGAAGGCAGATTCTTTTATTACGAATCGTACTATAATCTAATGAACATCAGGATTTCCCACAAAAAACATACCTACCAAATTGTATGAAATTCGGTCCATTAGTTTTTCAATTAGAGTGGATGTAATATCCACACAGACACACAGAAACATACACAGATACACCCTTACACACACACACGTCTTCCTAAAAGTAGTTTTTTCGTGTTCTAGAAGTCCCAAAACGTGTAGATACTTTGAAAATTCGAGTTCCGATCTTCGGCACGATTCCAATACTTTGAGTACATACACATACACATATATTATCTGTGTATTATCTGTGTATCTAAATTCCGTGCCTATGCAATTACAATAGTTGTGATTTTAAATGATCCCTAAACTTTTATTATTTCTTCAAGGAAGCCTAATTTTAACATATGCAGAATGCAAATATCTCAAGCGATTGTAAGATGAATTACATAAGAATTGCTGAATTTTTTTCACACAAAATTATTTAGCTCTGGAGTCTGGAATAGAAGTTATATGAATGAAATATTCATTGATTTTGCATAAAGAATCAGATGATTTATATTTCGATACAGTTTTAAATATTTAAGTATAATAAATTACTGTAGTACTGTGATAATGTAAAATATATTACCACTGAATGAATCACATTTTAGAAATTTTTAAATGAAATTACATTTCAGTTGGAAAGTGTTTCATAATCAATGCTTATGCATGATTGATCTTTCTTGTTTATATTTACCCTGAGTCTATTTTTAATTTTGATCTCGTTCAAATTTTAAGTTATGCTTGGCAACTCATTCTCGACTCTATGCAATTCAAATCTCTTAATTTAGATATTTATGGCGTCATTCTCATGAAAATACGCTTGACGATTCTTCAGAAGTTTTGCTTTTCCTGTAATTAAATAATGTATTGATAGTACTTTTCTTATAATATTTTTGCAATTTGAAAGCGTTTAAAGTAATTTTTGTATTTTTCGTATATATTTCTTGGATTATTTTTTATTAATTAATAGTAAGTTTATTTGCCATTTTATATTTTTATGCAAATTTGCTGTATAACTGGTTTCTATATATGAACATTCCATGTTTCACCATTCATGTAGCCACTGATGAAGGACGTATTAACGCCCAAAAGCTCTCTGGAGGTTTTAAAATATTTTGTACGTCTTTTAAGATGTTTTAATAAATGACTTTTCGTTTTAAAGACGTTTTGTCCTTCATTTTATTTGCAACATATAATGTTACTTTTAACGAATGTTTCATATTTTTACATCAGTGAATGCCTTAAACAAGTGACGCCTTTAGCGTCACGTTATTGTACTCTTCTACTACACTTTGCGCTGGAATCAAACCTTGGTTTTGAATATTCGGTTTATCACGTACTGGCTGTAAGAGCTAGCCCGGGAGAACTACTGATTTAAGTCATATTACGTTGATATCTACACTTGGAATATCACCCTTCTACGAAGAGTTCACCGTTCCGTGCTGGCAACTGTCAATTTCAAGGACGATCTGAACAAGCACTTTACTGGGAAGGGTAGTATTGTAGCAAACGCGTATAAAGCACTATTAAATGTATGCCTTTATATGTAGTTGCCTACCACGTTTTGACCCTAGGATCAAGCTCCGATAATGCCAAGTTGATCGTTCGATTACTCGCTGGATATTAGTCTTATGCTTTTTTTATTTTTACTTTCCCTGCAATGCATGGTAATGTATAGGAAAAGTATTGGAATCATGCCGAAAATAGCAATTCGAGTTTTCGACGGATCTACACGTTTCGAGACCTCTAGAATACGAAAAAAACTATTTTTAGCGTGACGTCAGTGCGTGTGTGTGTCTGTGTGTCTGTCTGTCTGAGTGTATGTCTGTCTGTCTGTGCAGATTTTTTATCCACTCTAACTTAAAAAGTAATTGACCGAATTTCATAAAATTTGGTAGGTAAGTCACTTGTAGGCGAATTTGGTGCCGATTAGTTTTGGGTACAATGCGGGATAAAAGAACCCGCCTGTTTTTTAAAATGGCCCGCAAAAGCTTGTATTCATTCTAGCTAAAAAACTGATGGACCGAATTAAACAAAATTTTATAGGTAATTTACTTGTGGAACATCCTGGTGCTGATTAGATTTTGGTATGATTCGGAAAAAAATAACATGCCTTTTTTTGCAAAATGACCCGCAAAAATCGCCAAAATATAAAATAAAAATCTACGTATGCTCAAATATATCCAGAAAATGCTTGTTTAATACGTAATTTTTAACGAAGAAAAGAAAAAGACCAACCCCATTACACTAGGCGTAGCCGTTCTCGAGATATTTTGGTTTTCTCGTATATTTTCTACGTCACCTTTGAAAAGAAGTCCAGCTATCAAATGAGAACGAAAATCGAATTAAAAGTGAATTAAATGTTATTAAAATGAAAAGAACGTGAATATAAGTCTGCAGAGAAAGTCATGTGCTGCCCACATCAGATTTTTACTTTCCCTGCAATACATGGTAATGTATAGGGAAAGTATTGCAATCATGTCGAAATTCGCAACTCGAGTTTTCGACGGATCTACACGTTTCGATACCTCTAGAATACGAAAAAACTATTTTTAGCGTGACGTCTGTGTGTGTGTCTGTCTGTGTGTCTGTGCAATGTATGCATCCACTCTAACTCAAAAACTAATCGACCGAATTTCATAAAATTTGGTAGGTAAGTCACTTGTATGTGACCCTGGTGCTGATTAGTTTTGGGTACTGTTCGGAATAAACCCACCCGCCATTTTTTGCGAAATGGCCTTCAAAAATTGCCTGTATCCACTGTAACTGAAAAACTAATTGATCAAATTTTACAAAATTTGGTATATAAGTCACTTGTAGGTCACCCTGGAGCTTTTTAAATTTTGATACGATTCGGAAAAGAACAACCTGCATTTTTTTACGAGATGGTCCCCAAAAATTGTATATTTCCACTCTAACTCGACTAAATTTCATAAAATTTGGTAGATAAGTCACTTATGGTCAACCCTGGTGCTGATTAGATTTTGGCACAATTCGGAAAAGAACAGCCTCCCTTTTTTTACGAAATGGCCTGCAAAAATTGTATACTTCCACTCTAACTCAACTAATCGACTAAATTTCATAAAGTTTGGTAGATAAGTCACTTGCGGTCGACCCTGGCGCTGATTAGATTTTGGTACGATTAGGAAAATAACAACCTGCCTTTTTCAGGAAATGGCCTGCAAAAATTTCATGTATCCACATTAGCTAAAGTACTAATTGACCCAATTTCACATAAAATAGTTGATAAGTTACTTGTGGGATACTCCGGTGCTGATTAGATTTTGGTACAATTCGGAGAACAACCTGCCTTTTTTTAGAAAATGGCCCGCAAAAATAAAAAAAAGACTATATATGGTTAAATATTTCAAATGAATTTTTGTTTTATACGCAGTTTTTGATCCGGAAAAAAATCTAACACACACTATTATACTTTAGGACTAACCGTTCTCAAGATATTTGAGATTTCTTGCATTTTTGTTACGCCGATTTCGGGAAAATGTCCAATTACCAAATAAAAACAAAAATTGAATTAAAAGTGCAAAGTTGGTGTTATTTGGTGCAATAAAACTCAATCTAACAAATTATTAAAGAAATAAAGAAAATATGAATTTAAGTCTGCAGGGAAAGTCATGTGCTGCCCACATCATATTTTTTGATACAAATATCCATTACTTAGTAAATGCATATTTCAAAACTGACAATTAAGCATTTATTCCATAAAAATTGTTTTGTTAATAACTTTATGTTGGCAGCATGTTCCAATATAAGGAAATAAGTTGTATAGGAGAATTATTATTGTACTACATTAAACATTTTCAAAATTCCATGTATCTTTTATGTAGAAGTCGAAAATTTTGATTAATTAGATGTCACAACATAAATTTCTTTAGCATTATAATATCCAAGTTCAGACCACGATGGAATTAAATATATTGTATATGCAGTTTCCTAAAATGACATATTCCTAAATTTATAAAGTACGATAAACACTCTTAACATTATAAAATATCAAAAAAGTTTTTGCCTACATAAGAAAACTTTTAAATTACCTCACCTAAAATAATGATTCGATATTCTTGAAATCAACAATAACAATTGAACTAAAGGATTTTGTATAGGAGTCAACATGTCAATTGCATTAGAAATTAGATTTATGAACTACTAGTCCAATAAAGGCAAAAAATAGCTCATATTTGTTTTGGGGCATTTATAAATTAAACGAAAACAGCACAGGATTAAAGTGTGATGCTCTTTGTGCAATTCCAGAAGAATTTTAAAATCTTGAAATTGCCATAGTCATATAGGAATAATTCTCGTATATACACGAATTGAGAGATAATTCCATTTTAAACCCATAAAGAAAATATCAAAAGTTCAAAGTATAATTATTCTTTTCGTGCAATTTAATGAGAAAACAAGGATCTTGAATTATCGCCGTTTATATTATAAGAATAATTTTTTATATACGGAATTTTAAACAGTTATAATTTTAATTTAGATATCCCTTTCAACCTTAATAAAAATATATTTTAGTATTAAGAAATCAGTACAATTCTTAATGAATCGATCTGAAATTGTAACTATATATTAAAAGAAATAAATAAAAATAACTCTGAGAAGATAGATAAATAAAGTTTAATGAGTTGGTAAAGTTTAATGAACAGGTAACTTCCGTATTTTGTCTTTCAAATTACTCTGTCGGCCCGAAGAAGAGGTTTTAATGAATTTTTACTCCTTCTGGAATGTTCCCAATTTCTGGAACAGAAACAACTGCATTTCTAAAGAAATCCAAACTATGAGAACTTGAGTTTTGTTGCATTCCTTTAAAAGTGATCATACTTGCTGTAAAGTCATATTGTAATTTGTAAAATATGTCTCCTGCATCAAAAAAAGAAAGAAGAAATTTGCTTCCTCATAAAGGAAATATTTTTCACAGTATTATTGTAATTAAACTGTTGCGTATTTGTACCTGAATAAGTTTCAAATTTGGATACGTTAATCATTAAACGTAGTAAATTACTTTCTAGTTGGCGTAGTGTATTAAACATGTGTATGTCCTATTTATTCTACCAGCCACGTTTTCATCTCTAAGATCTCAGAAAGTAAAGGGTTAACAGAATGCTATGTTTATTATGATTTTTTTCCGATATGGATCCTATGGGGCGTAGTGTAGAGAACCGGAGGGCTTTCTACAGACAGGGTGGTCCCAGGACCGGGCCACGAAGAGAGCCACACCTGACAGGAGCTATAAATTTTCAGAGATTTGTAGCTCAAACCTGACATTTTG
Organism: Amaurobius ferox; assembly: GCA_951213105.1. Lineage (NCBI taxonomy): Eukaryota > Metazoa > Arthropoda > Arachnida > Araneae > Amaurobiidae > Amaurobius > Amaurobius ferox. The sequence continues at coordinate 116,133,777 of OX578133.1, read as the reverse complement.
TTACAATTAATTCTCCAAATACTTACAACCCATGTCAAATGCGCATACAAACCAAGGCTCCACAAAATCCAATTTCGTCTGTGCAGAAGCATCGCTATACATACCACAATACATACTATATACATTTCACGTAATATTACACCTGCCTCTTTTCATCCCTGGGCTGCGTACAAAAATATGTGGAAATACCTCATGAAAAGGGGTTAACAGAATGCGATGTTCACTATGGATTTATTTTCCGATATGGACCCTATGGGGAACGAATGCGAATTAAGTTTTTTCAAAGGAGGGCCTATGGCTCTGATACCTACGCCAACGACCAGTCATGAATTTTCTTTTCAATGACATAATTTTAGAAATTCAACGTATCGCCGTAACCTACAAGTGGTAATCTATGGGCCAGTGCCAGTCCTCAAAGTATTTCTTTACAACTTCTCCTACAATGAAACTCAGAAGTAGAAGTTAGTTGGTTAAAATAATAAAATAAACAAAATACCAATGAAATTGTCTATTTAGATTGCAAAATTGAAAACATAAGTTTGGAAATTTTTGGAAGAATCGCATATACATTGCGAGGACAGAACAGCATTTCTGAAATATTTTGGTGTCGTAAATTATGCAAAATGACGCTATTTTATCAAATAAAATATCGGCACGAGGTATGCAGCCGTTTCAAGTTCCACATCTGTTCCAACTACGAAGCTAATATTAGTTGATGAGATATTTGCTAATATTAGTTGATGAGATTTTCCTGAAAAGTTTAGTGCATTTGTTTATAAAAGTTCACAGTCTCGTCATTTTCCAATCTAGAATATACACATTGTAAAGAACCTTACAATCTATTATGGAGCTATTGTAAAGGTCGCTACCGAGTTCATCTGTTCGGGTACTATTGTAAAGTTCCTTATTGTTAAGTTCCATTAATGATCTACAACATTTAAAAAACACATACTTTATTCCAGCTAACTTCACTGACAACTCAATACACAATTACATACATAGAATATTTACAAGCTAACACTATCATATCAATACCTCAACCCAATCTTAACCTTTTGTTACTGAACTGAATTAGCAATACTAATCAACTATCAAATCATAGCTATCTATACTCACAGTATTGTAGAGACCATCCTTTTGCTGCTTGCTTCCATTAATGAACAAAATAACACCACACTCTCGTATAAAGATAACAGCCGAAACTGACGACGACGATTCACACATGCATCCCTTCGAATCTGACGTATCCTTGTGTTCTCTCTGCTGAACGCTTGCCGCATTTATAGTCCTGGCCGGTCGTGAGTACAAGACTCCCGAATACAGAGTTGAGGGGTTTCGTGCATAAATTAACATAACGAACAGTAGGATTAGCATACAATAATAGAATCCTCCCAACATAGCCGTAAAGGTATTTGAAGGTATAGTTCGGTATAAAAGGTATAGAAGATATAGAAGGTCGTTTGAAAAAAAAATTGCAATGTCTGACTCTATCGAAATTATGTTCTGTTTTATAACCAAATTACTTTTTAACACTTTACAGCATAGATGAAAAGTGTTTATGACTTTGTTCATTCTGTCTGTCTGTCTGTCTGTCCGTTAGAACGATAACTGCCGTAAAACTGACTTTATCAAAATGAAATTTTAGTATGTTGTTCAGACGGTCTGTGGGACCTATGGGAATATAAATGAATAATATCACCCAATTAGTTTTGGATTGAACCCGGATTGTAAAAAAGAAATACATTGAATCCTATTGGACCTAATTTTTCAAACATTTTTTAAGCGAATTTAAAATTCACAAATTGCTTCGAACATTTTAGGAAATATTCAAATTAACTCATAAAATATATAAACAAAATTTCAGCAAAATATATTCAGTAATTTTTTAAATAAAAATTAAAATAATAATAACACATTTTATATGAAGAGATCACGTGACCCACTTCAAAATAAAATGGGACATCCATCTTGTATCAAAGTCGTGATTTTAAAGTTCTTTTTAATTCATATTTAGTGTTGCATCCGTCCTAAAACCGCTTTACTTTTGCTTAAATTCTGTGCATCTACATACTGAAACAACGCAATTATAATGTATTTGAGTTAAAATGATTATCAAACTTTGATTATTTCTACAACAAAGCCTAATTTTCCCTTATGGAGAACGTAAACACCAAAAGATGTAGAGTGAGTTGTATAAGAATTGCTGCATTTCTTTAACGCAAAATTATTTTGCTCATGGAGTCTGCAATATAGCTGATATGAATGAACATTCATTGATTTTACCCAGAGAACCAGACGATTTTTTCGATGAAGTTTTAAGCATAGAATTAAATTACTTGTACCTCCATGGTTTTAAGTTCTTAAAAAAAATAGATTAATATAGTATTGTGATGAATGAAAGGAATGGAAAAACGTTAATGAATGAAATACTTCTTTTATACAGAGAGCCAGCGATTTATATTTCGATGACGTCATTTGAATGAAGTTCATTTGTTTTTCATGAAATTTTCAAAAATATTAAATTATTGTAGTATTATGATAATTTTAAAAATATTACCGAGGAATGTATCGCATTTTAGAGATGTGTAAACCAGGCAATTTATATTTCAATGCCGTCATTTGAATGACGTTCATTTTTTTCGTTTTAGTTTTTTTTTCGCTAAGTTTAAGTTTTCAAATATAATAAATAAATGTAGTATTGTGATAATTCTCAAAATATTACAGAGGAATGTATCGCATTTTAGAGATGTTTATATAAAATTGAATTGGAGTTGGAAAGTGTTTCATAATCAATGCTTTATACATAATTGATCTTTCTTGTTTTAATAATGCGAAATTTTATCAACAATTCAGGTTTCAAATATTTCACTTCACAAAATTATGCAGACGCTGAAAAAATATTTATTCTAAATATACTTTTTAAGCAGGTTTGCTATTTCGTCAATAACTTTTGTAGTCGTCGTTACAGACAAACTGCACTTGTACAATACCCCAAAACCAGTTGGGTATTATATTAAATTAGGTTAGAGGTTATCAACCTTTTTACCTTCAAACTTTCCAATATATGCGATATTTGCACTTCTCCTGAAAGTAAATTTCATTTATTTGTGTTTACCATCCTAAAAATTTTTGCCTTTTAAATAGCGCTTAAACGCACGGCAGGTGTCTGAGAATCCAAAACCACTTGTCTCTAACGGCAAGTTCTAATTTAACAACATCAGCGCGGAAATATGTCATTCTTCAGAATTCTATTGAACGATTGTTCTAGAATTTTAAAAAATCTGAAAAAAACTATAGACTTTTTAAAAAATCCGGCTTCTAGAGGATTTTTGAAATACATCTGTCTCCTGTTCAATAAATAGTTCCATAAATAAAACAATGATTATCAGTCTATTTTTGACTATGGAGATGCCTTTGTTAAATGTTTTTTTTTTTACAAATATTTGAAAATCTATTAAAATTTTCGAATTTTCGACACGGCGTGGCAAATCTATGGATCGATAGCTACATTACAAAAAACACGAGCTTTTAGACCAATTACAGGCTTTGGATGAGACGTAACAAATTAATGCGTTTCTCCGGCCTCTTTACGAAGTTTAAAAATCTGTATAAATTAAAACTATCTAATTTCAAAAAGTCTGCCTTCTAGAATTTTTTTTAATATATATGTCCCCCATTAAAATCAAAACCCGAGATTTTAGCATTATATTTGTCTGAGGAGATAAAAAACATGTTTTCTTACAAAAAAAAAAACAGATTTCTTTATAAATATTGAAAAATCTATTTAACTTTTCGAATTTTCGAAATGACATCGCAAACTCCCGAATTGATAGCTACGTTTTAAAAAAAATGCCAGTTTCTAGACCAAATAGGGGGCTTCGGATGAGATGTAACAAACTAATATCACTGACAAAAATAGTTTTTTTGCAAATATTTCGAAATTTATTAAATTTATCAAGTTTTCCAAAAGGACCAGACTCTTTTTCGGGTCGATATGTACATTAAAAAAGAAAACTAGGTGTTTCTGAGCCAAGTAAGAGCTTTGAAGTAGATGGAACTTACAAACATAAAGTATGCGTTAAAATATTTGAAAAAAAAATATGACGGAAAATATCAATTGAAAATATTAAAAATTTCCGTTATGTTATATTCCAAGGCAGTGACTGATTTTGCACAATTAAAAATGTAATTACATTCTTCAATAAAATTTGCTCCTATATAAATTTTGTTATGATTTGAATTATATATATGAAAAAAATTGTTTGTCAAATAAACACATTTGATTTTACTACTTCGTATGATATAATACAAATAATCCAACATGATATAATAATTTTTCAAAATTCATTCTAGAAAATAATAGTCTCCATAATGCTATTTCTATGGAAGATTTTATTTTGAAGCTTTTAATATCATCTCAACAGTCCCCCGTCGTAGAAGCTCAAAATATGTACGGTGTTAACCACAGTGAAGTAGAAAATATAATATCAAATTCAAGAAAATGTCGAAAACTATAAGATTTTATACGGTAAAGACAGTTTGACTATCAGACAAACAAATAAACAGACTTTTGATTATACATACATACACCCACACGCACACCCGCAAAAATTACATATATATATATATATATATATATATATATATATATATATATATATATATATATATATATATATATATATATATTAAATATTTTACATATTTTATGCACCCCTTAATATGATTTGCTTAACTTCTAGTATTTTACAGAGTTGCTTAGATTAATTAACAGTGCAGGATTTTATTTTATTCCTGCCAACCCACCGTCCGCAAAACTCCAAATTTAAATATTGTTCCTCCTTTAAATTGATGTTTCCCTTTTATTTATTTTCATTAAAATCTGATATTGTGCTCTTTATTATTAAATTGTCAGTAGCCTCCAGCAATACTCAACGAATCGCGTAATAAACACATCAAGCGCATTTTTTAATTTTTCAATACCTCTGTTTAATTAATATTACAAGACATAAAAACGTATATATTGCAAATTCGTTGGATGTCAGTATATTACTACAATGCATTCTTTAATATTCAAAAACAGAAAGAACCGTACTAACTCTAAATAATAACTTTAATTGTGGTATGTCTGAGATTCGTGTCGTTGTTTAATTAAAAGCCTTTTCTGTGGAAAATCTGAATTCTTCAGGTCTTATTTTAATTAATGCCTTCATCTCCTTATACTTCCCCGACACCGTTGACAAGCTGATAGGCGGAAATATTTTACATTAAAGGGTTTAGTCCTTTCGACAATCCACGGATGTAACTTTGAGGTTTTTTGTCAGGAAAAATATGCTCCACTGTAATTTTAGTCATTTCCCAGCTCCAACTTCATTGAGGATTTAATTTAAACGTAGAGAGGGAGATAATTTTGTTCATATATCTAGGGTGCATTGTTCCTGTTATTTTTGTAGAAAGGTAATTTTTTGGCTTAAATTGAAAACTTTCTTTATTAAATTTTCATAACAAACAGAAATATTTTGTTTTTTATCCATTTCATCTTTAATAAAATTTTAAATGTTGAATCTCATTCAGTTAAGAGTGTTGTGTTATACAAAATTTAATTGTCTAAATTGGAAATTTTCAGTGAAACGCCTCCGTAGTTGAGCTGAGTTTACCGATCTTCATAGCGATTTCCTAAATTGTATCATATAACTCATTTTCTCTGCTATCGCATTTATCGACCATTTCATGGAGACAAGCACATAGCGCAAAATCGGTCTATAGATGTGGTTGTCTTTGATGAATTTAAAACTTATTTTGCATTTGTGGGATGCTTCTGACTCCCACATGCATAGCATGGGTCATAAAATAGTAGATACGTCATAAAAAAATAATAAAAACAAAAAAAGCGAGATGCTATAGCTAAATTGGGGCATAACGCAGTAGCGAAGTTATTTTAGCAAGGGTAATGAAAAATAAAATTCATAATTTTATCATGTTGACCTAAAATACCATATAGCAAAACAGATAAGTTGCAATATGACATAAATAATAAAGAAAAATATTTTATGAACAATTTTCATTTTATAAGTATTGAAAAAAAGAAGCGCTTTATCAAAGAATGCTCAATAAATTCCTTCAACAAATATGTCTTCAATAAAATTGGAAAACAATGATCATGAAATAGTTATAATAATATAAAATAATGTAAGACATGGCATATTAGACATGTTATATATATAACAATTTTAAAAAAAAATGCAAAATGGAAAGTATCCAATATACTAATAAATAATATCTCCAGCTGCATTAATTGTGATTACAAGCGAAGAGTTGTGAGTCGAATCAAACTTTATTCCTCGTCACCGGATGCCAACGCTTGGTCTAAATGTGCCAACGCTTGATCTAAATGTGCCAACGCTTGGTCTAAATGTGCCAACGCTTGGTCTAAATGTGCTGTTCAATTTGAAATCGTTATTTGTAAACTTGCAAGACCATAACCCATGTGCAATTCATTTCCTCTCAGAATTTTAGAACCATTTAAGGCAAACACTTATTCGAGTGTTATTTCAATTTTTCGTTTCGAATAGATTGAATGGGTCTTCATAAATGTACGTTCAGTTCACCCATATGTATTATTTGTTCATCTTATGTATTATTGTTTATCCTGTGTGTTATTGTTTAAATGAAAGTTAACTAGCCTGTGAAATAACTTTAACCCTCTTCCTGTCTTTCGATCCAGACTTTTCGATCTACTCGAAGTTATCTGTTTGGACGGATGGGACAATGCCATCTAATTTAGACCGAATTTTAACTTGTTGAACATAGCTCTTATCCAGATTTTTCGTATCATCTCAGAATGTGTAAACATCAGAGGAACATTAGTTCATGCTTTTAAATTTTCGGATATTAAAAATACAAAAGCCTCCTTGCAAAACAGTTTTCAAATCTCAAAACGGTTTGCGCCAAGTTCTTGTAGGACCGGAGCTATACATTTAGGTTTAGTGTACCCTACCCTACTAAAGGGTTCTAACTCTCCTCCTAATCACGCTTAACCCTTTTTAATCATAGTCAGTTTTAAAACAGTACTACTACTACTACTAAAAATGGTTAGGAGTGTTCAGGTTTTTCAGCATGGTACCCCAGGCATGAAAGTACAGCTCTGGTCCTGTGGGAACTTGGAGCAAACTATTATGAGGTTCCGTAACGTTTTTGGAGAAAGCTTTCGTTATTTGTACTCGAGAGTTTTTTGTTTTCTACCATTGAATGGTGACTAGATTTCAAAACATTTTATAGAAATGCTTATCATTATGCTTGTACAACAATGGTATAACAGGCATTGTACGTTGTAAATTGTACGTTGCTGTACTTTACCGCCGAGAACCATGCGTTCATGTTTTTACATTTTTTTTCACCTTTAAATCTATATAAATAAAATTGAAAATATGTTTGTCTCATCATCACAGGAGAAAGACTGAACCGAATTTATTGAAATTTTGTGGGTTGCCTTGGAAGAGTCCCACATAAAATTTAGTCTATATTTCGAGTTTTTAGGACCACATAGTTGTCTAGATATTAATTAAAAACGCACAATTAAACCTTCCATAGAGATAGTAGCATTATGCAGACGATATTATTCCCTCCAATTTATTGGAAGAAAATTATATCAAGTCGCTTAGCAACGGATTTACATCCAATTTGTTTACGCAGCGAACGATTTTTATTAAATATTTTCCGATTTAAATAATAAATATATGTACTATTATAAATACATTTCACCGATATTGCATTTTTGGCTCGATAATATCAATTAAGATCTTCAGGTTTAAACATTATTATTATTAATATTTTTGGGGATTATTGATTCGGGGATTATTAATATTTTCAATATTACGTCATTGTTTTATTTTAGCAAAAGTTGTTGAAACTCATATATTGTACGTAGTACGGGCAATCTTCTACAAATGCACGAGCATATCTTCCAACGTACGAGAATATAAGTAGTGCAAGTGTATTGGCATATATGTTGGCGTATATTGGCATATATTGGAATCACTTACAGACTTCTGGTTTAAAGATTGCAGGGATTATTGATATTTTCAATTTGTTACGTCATCTGATTAATTTTGACAAATATTTTTGAAACTCATATTGCAATACGTGTAATCTTCTACGAACACACGTTCATATTTTCTAATCTATGACAATATAAGTAGTACTAGTATATCTTCCCATACAACTTTCGCGCTTTCATTTGGGCATATATTCGAATTTATTACGGCCTTTAGGTTTAAAGATTACGGGACTATTGATTTTTTCAATATATTGCGTCATCTGTTTTATTTTGACAAATATATTAGAAATGCATATGTTGTTGTATGTGTAATCTTCTACTAATGTACGGATATATCCTGTAATATTCGCGAATATCAGTTGCACGGGTCCCATACAATCTTAGTGCTTTTATTTTTCATTTATTGATTCGATTTCGTTTTTTCTGTAAATTTGTTTGCAAACGGGACTAGGATGTCTTATTCTTCAGATATACCCGTGAAGATAATTTTGTATAGCGATAATGGACATTATTAAACTTTTTTAAGAGCATTAAATTAAATATTTTAATAGATTTTGATTCACAATGTCATTAAGTATAATATGAGAATTTACACATGACTGTGAATTTTAAGTTTCTTTATATTATATACTTCGAACGAAGAACGGGTATACTGCTAGTCAAATACATCTTTAAGTTAAGAAATATTTACCTTCCCCCTAGCATTGATTAAAATCGGTTCGGTATTTAATAAAATAGGTGCGTCAACATTGAAAATAAATATAGGCCATTTTAACATTATTCTTTCTCAGATGCTACCATATAAATTGTAAATGTTTTTTATCAGTTTTGAGTGCATGTTGCAGGGAAAAAGAATCAAACCTATCTATCTCCTGACATAATCCTGACGATCGGTGCTTGTTACGTCAAGTATAATGTCGGGACTTGTTATGTCAGGAGAGTTATCATCTTATACTTGTCGGGACTGGTTATGTCAGGAGAGTTGTCATCTTATAATTATCGGGACTTGTTATGTCAGGAGAGTTCGCATCTTATACTTGTCGGGACTTGTTCTGTCATCCTATACTTGTCAGTAACGGATTCGGACATGGCGATTTGGCGGTACGGTACGCTGCCGCATTTCTAATGTCTCCTTGCCCTTAACTATGAATGTTCATCCGCAACCATGCTTTCTAACATGATAATCTTTCAAACCCAAATTTTAAAACGGTACACCTTGTTTTCAACAATAACGCAAGAAAAACCTGTCTGAAGTTAGAATATTTTCCGAAATGCACTGCCTGGCTAAAAAAATAAAGTCGCGCCGTGAGTTGAAACATGCAAATATTGAGGACGGACGAAGTGGTGATGCATTTCGAAAATTTATGTAATTCTGCGAGTAATACAACCTTTAAATGTGTCGGCTGCTGCCACAAATGTAGCGAAATCAGTGTGTAGATGAACAGTTCACAGAGATCATGGCTGAATACGTTATACATGGTCGCGGACAAGAAGTCAGAGTTCAAAAATGGCCAGATTCTTGGCCTGTGTTAATTCCAGAAGACGTGCAAAGAGATTGCTAAAACCACTAGCACTGGATTACCAACGGTATTTTTCATCTTATTAAATCTATCTTTCAAGTTGATGGTAAGGAGCTATCAACTTCGCGAAAAATATGTGGTCGAAAAACATCCTAAATAATCGTGACAGACGATCATTAAAACGCTTAGTGAAATAGAGTCGCAAAAACTCGATCCTAAAACTCACAACCATGTTCAATAGTAGAAGCAAGACCATTTTCACTCGATTGATGAGACGAGAACTCAAAGAACTGGAATTAAACAGCTGTATTCCAAAAGGGCCTTGCTTTTATAATGCAAAGAGTTTACTTCTTTCAAAGTTGAAAATGAAGAAAAGATCCACAACACAGTGTTTGAAACATTGAATTGTACATTTGGTATTTTTTGGAATGATAACATGTAAAGCTATTTCATACCCAATTAACCTATATTTCACGCAACTCTAAATTAACAATTATCAATATTGATATCATCCTCAATAAGCAATGTAGCACACATATTAAAATATTTTAATAAAAAATTCATCAATTAGTAGGTGTCATTTTTGCAATTTGACGATATATTCGTCAATCTGGGGAAAAATGTCGCCAGGTTGGCGATATTTCGCTAGATTATTCGTTAAGTTCGCCATAGGTATTGTTAGGTGTTACAAACCAACGGAGAGAAGCTCATTTGTTATATACTAAAGAGGTATGACCATCATATGACGGAATTAAAAATTTGCAATGCATTGCCTCCTATTTAGCGTCATTTTTATCATTTTGGTGACATTTTATAAATTTGGTGGCAATTTTATCAATCTGGCAATATTTAAAAAAGTGGCCATGTTTGGAACATCCTGCCAAATTTGTCACCAAGCTTTACCAACATACGGAGAAATGGGTTATTTTTATATTCGTGCATTATGTTCTTTACAAAATATTGAAGTTTCATCAATTAGCCGTCATATCCAATGATTTATCATTATTTTTATCAATTGGCGACATTTTCGTCAAATTGGGAACATTAAAAACTCGTCAAGTTGGTGATATTCCGCCAAAATTCGTCGTTCGAATTTCGACAAGTGAAGAAATAGATTATTCTTATAGTAGATTCTTATATTCTTAAACAGATATTGAATATTCATCAATTTGTCGTCATTTTCACCGATTTAGCGTCATTTTTATCAATTTGGCGACATTTTCGTCAGTTTGACAAATTGAAAAAAAACGCCAAGTTGGCGATATTCCGCCAAATTCAACTCTAAAATTTCGCCAAGCATTATGGACGGAGAAATAGGTTATTCTTGTGGTATAAATAAACGACAAATGGTGTCCAAATACAAAATTGTTACCCAATGCATCTTCTCTCGTGAATGGCACGAGCTAGATCCACGAGAATGATGATGCATTTATCGCACAATATTACATATGAAAGTTGAACATATTTCTCAATAGTTAATACTTTTTAACACTTTACAACAAAGTTGAAAAGTGTTTATGACTTTGTTCATTCTGTCTGTCTGTCTGTCTGTCTGTCTGTCTGTCTGTCTGTCTGTCTGTCTGTCTGTCCGTTAGCACGATAACTGCCGTAAAAATGAGTTTATCAAAATGAAATTTTAGTATGTTGTTCAGACGGTCTGTAGGACCTATGGGAATATAAATAAATAATATCACCCAATTAGTTTTTTATTGAACCCGGGTTGAAAAAATGAAATACATTGAACCCTATGGGACCTAATTTTTCAAACATTTTTTAAGTAAATTTAAAATTCACGAATTGCTTCGAAATTTTTAGGAAATATCCACATTATCCCATAGAATATATAAAAAAAAATTCAGTAAAATATGTTAAGTAGTTTTTTAATTAAAAAAATTATTTAATATAGGGAAAAAAACAAATTCAATTAAATTCTGACTTTGGGATATCTTCCAGAAAGAAAAGAGAGAGATATTATATAATAAATATCTCTCCATTTGTTAAAACGTTTTGCATATGGGAGTGGCTTCATATTTTAAAATAATTTGGTAGATAACAATTTTTCATTTTTTTAAAATTTTATATAACTCTTCATGATAAATTTAATTGATGGCATTTTAAATGCACTTTCCTACGTCCTAGAGAGTTAAAATTTGGTACACAGCTTAAATTTGTAGAACATTTTATTCTTCAGCAATTTGGTGGATCTTTAAATATAGATCATACATTTTTTTCGAAATGACCCGCAATTAATCCCCGTTCACTTTTATAAATCATTGTTGTAATATTGTTAAAAATTCTGATGTGGACAGCACATGTCTTTCCCTGCAGACTCATATTCTTTCTCTTTATTTATTCAATGATAATTTGAGTTTATCTGCACAACATAAGTATTTTAAATGACATTGAATTTACACGTTAAACTTAAATTTGGTTCTCATTTGATAACTGGACTTATTTATTAATATCTCGACAACCCCTAGACGTAGAAAGTCAGAACATGAACTAAATTTTCAGTGGAGCTATTTCAAAGCTTCCCATAAATTTTCATCAAATTCGGTTCAACTGTTATCCCGTGATGATAAGACAAACAGATAGACAGACAGATTTTCAATTTTTTAACACTTTACAACAAAGTTGAAAAGTTTTTATGACTTTGTTCATTCTGTCTGTCTGTCTGTTAGCACGATGACTGACGTAAAAATGACTTTATCAAAATGAAATTTTAATATGTTGTTCAGATGGTCTGTGGGACCTATGGGAATATAAATGAATAATATCACTCAATTAGCCTAAATTCTGTGCATCTACATACTAAAACAACGCAATTAAAATATATTTGAGTTTAAATGATCATCCAACTTTGATTATTTCTACAACGAAGCCTATTTTAAACAGCAAAATATGTAAAATGAGTTGTATAAGAAATGCTACATTTCTTTAACGCAAAATTATTCAGCTTATGGAGTTTGCAATATAGCTGAAATGAATGAAATATTCATTGATTTTACATTCAGAAGGACGATTTTTTCGATGAAGTTTTAAGCATAGAATTTAATTACTTGTACCTCCATGGTCTTAAGTTTTTTAATAAAATAAATTATTATAGTATTGTGATGAATGAAATAAATGGAAAATTGTTTATAAATGAAATGCTGCTTTTATAGAGAGAGCCAGGCGTGTTATATTTCGATGACGTCATTTGAATAAATTTCATTTATTTTCGATGAAGTTTTCAAATATATTAAATTATTGTAGTATTATGATAATTTTAAAAATATTACCGAGGAATGTATCGCATTTTAGAGATGTTTAAACCAGACAATTTATGGTTCAATGCCGTCATTTGAATGAAGTTCATTTTTTTCGATGAAGTTTTCAAATATAATAAATTAATGTAGCATTGAGATAATTTTAAAAATATTACCGAGGAATGTATCGCATTTTAGAGATGTTTAAATAAAATTGCATTGAAGTTGGAAAGTGTTTCATAATCAATGCTTTAAGCATGATTGATCTCTCTTGTTTTTAATTTTATGTGATTTTTTGATAAATATATTTGTAAAATATGCAAGATCTCGAGAACTGTTCATGCTAGCGTTCTAAAGTTTGTGCCAATATGTTTTTAATGAAAAATTATGTAAAAAATTATTATTTACGTAACTTTAATAAAGGTTTTGATTTTTTGATGATTTTTTTCAAAGTTTCATTTCAAAATTTGAGGAGGTTCTGCACATTTGATTGCGTTTAAAAACAATAGGTACAATTGAAAATGTGTACCAAATTTCATTCGAATCGCGTCATTTGTTCGTGATATATCGTCTCCACAAGCTCACTGACACGCGCGCACACACACACACAGACACACACTTATGCACATGCAGAAACATGTACACAGGCATCATCTTAAAATGTTTGCTTCATGTTCAGAGATGCTTTAAATGTGCTCTCTCGTCGAAAACTCGATTTCGAATTCTCGAACCAGTCATAATACTTTCCCTACACATTATGCAATGTATATAGTGAAAGTAATAACTGAAACGAATTGTAACAGGGTGAAACGCTCAATTTAATTCCTTATATATATTATAATATGTATATAAAGAAAGCATAAAGGGCTATTCTTGAAGTGTAAAATATTTTGATGTTTTTTACCATTTTGGAGAGAAGAATTACATAAAGTAAGGATATAATTATGAATAAAACATTAAATGTGTAAAATTCTAGAGTCATTCATATGTAAATTTTCTCCATAATGGACAATAAATGCGTTTTTTAGAAACACTATATGCCAAACTTCAAGCGTTCATAATAAGTCGAATTTCGAAAAAACTATACGTGATGATTGATTGAACTGTACGTGACGAAAATTACATTCATTGTCAAATTCATCGTATCAAATTACCTATAAATTAATTGGTTTTTCTTTGCTAATTTTTTTTTTCAAGCAGCGTTATTCGTTCTTAAGAAACCTTGAAAATTGTTCATGCACGTATCAGATGTACTCATTGGAATTTCAATTAGGTTAGGAACTTTAAATATTTTCTAAAATATGAATTGTTAGTATGTTGGAATAACGGCCTTTTTTCATGCTTTCAAAGCCTCCGACATGCAATATTTACTACACTTTTGTAATAAATATAATTAAATTTTATAATAAAATAATTATCTAATTCAGTATTATGTAGCTATTCTAGCTGTGAAGTGAAAAATATGATTTAACAATGAACATTAACGACAATGCTTTTTCTGCTTCATGCATAAAAATATGGTGATTTTAATAGTATCTGATTAAATTTTATAACTTGAAAGAATCAAATAATATTATATCAAACAGTTTTCCCTTGCAAGCTATTTTCCAAACTGAAAAATTTTCAAAATGGGTTTAATATATGCTTTGTTTATTTTTAAGACGGCAAGCGATTCATTTGTGATGTTTCAAATATAAGGCGTATTTTACTTTGGTATTCTAACTGTCTTTATAAATCACTGTTCTGGTTTTAAAAAAATTATTATAGTTTTCTCTTTTGTTATTATCAAATATAATTGATCAAATATAATATGTTATTAAATATGTTAAATATTCATATATATATGTTATTAAAATAAAATATGTTATCATCAAATATAATTGATCTGATTTATCATTATAACCAGTTCTGATTTTATTCTTCCTTAATTCATCTATCTGAATGTAATTCTCAGATCAAAGTTGTTTTCAACTCTTCCTATGCAAACTGCATTTAATTATTTAATACGATCAGACATGATTCCATTTTTTTCCTTTAAACACAGATATAAATGCAGAGCTTTGCTAATTAAAGAAAGTTGTTTTAAAGGTTATAACTCATAGTAAATAATTAAGATAGTGACCGATTTCATATGACGATAATTTCATATGACGAGTGGGTATAATCAGTCAAAAATATATATTTCCAAACACCACACGTTTTTCCGGATTTATGGATCGCACAGTGAAACCAAATGTATCATTAGACTTATGATAATCTCTGCTATAAATAACCAATTTGCATATGGAGTCATTTTTAACTTTGCACCAAATTGACATTTAAGGACAACATCGTATTTCAATAACTGATTCTCATTCTCCAGATCAAAGCACTTCGAATTTATATAAAATTTATATATTTTACTCAAGCCGTTGGGGATTTACATCTCCTTCAAATTTCGATCTCTTAATGTTAAAATGGTGCTGCAATTTTTCTCTTATATTTTCGAAATAAACTAATCTAGTAACTATTAAACTAATTTCTATTTTATATTGTGATAATAATTAACCTAAATAAAATGTATGCAATTTTTCATCTTCAAACATGTTTCTAATATTAATTATTAGATATGAAAATCATATTTGTAAAAAAAAAACATGAATTGAAACGGAGGTAATGGGTAGTATATATAATGGATATATTTGGGAGATTATCCAGATAGTAACGGCAAATTTTATTCACTTGATGCATTTCATTCATTTGAGTCATTTCATTTATTTGAATTATTTCATTCATTTAATTAATTTGATTTAAATATTTTTACATTTTCAATTTCTCACAGAATGTTTCAAAATGGGTGATGCATTTTTTATTGTTGTTTTTTGTTGCTGAATCAACATACTTCTGTTGTTTACCTACTGAACTTATCCTAGCATACACCTTGACGATCAGGCGTATTTATGTCATTCAAAAAACTTGCATATTCGAATTCAGGGTTGCCCTAAACATGTACAAAACTTTGCTTTCATATTGCAAATAATTTTAAATTAGCGATTACTTATAAAAATAATGATTATTAATAAAACATAGCGAGTACTAATAAAAATAACGGGTACTAATAAATAAATTTGACAATTTCCTCAAGATCTGTAAAATCTCATTTTAAATCCAAATGTTTAAAAAAAACTAACGAAGACAAAACATACTGGTAAATAAAAAAATGAATTTCAGATTAAATTTCCATATTTTTTTATCTACATATTAAACGCATTAGATTAATTTTCTATATTTGAAGGATAATTCTATGATGCAGTGTCTTAAATCCAGATAGTAATTTCTTTCACACAGGAGAAAATGTTAGTTGGTCAATTATTATAATATAATAAAGTAACGTCAAAAGAAATTGACTGTTTCATCATTTCTTAATCATCATGATAATATGGAGCAGACGCTATCGAAAGGAAATCTACCGCAGGTTCGGCAAAATAAATTATGAAATAAACGAAACATAAAACAGCGTCTCTGGCAAGAAAACAAACCCAAGATGGAGAAAAAATTAAGGTAAAAATCAGATGCGCAGACGTAACCTTTTATCGCACTTAGTCATTTATTTTCGTTCCGACGTAAAACTGACCCATTTCTTCTAAGTGCTTGCTTCTGCTTCTTAAGTTGCACTTTCTGGAAGTCTGGACTTTTCTTTCCAGTCTATTTATTTTACTGAAATAAAAGTTTCCGGCAAACAACAAACAAAATTTCGTAGGCGGCTTATTTACAAGCCTCACACAGAAAAAAAAAATTTTTTTGCGAATGTAGAAAAAAAACAATTTATATTAGGAAGTAATAAATTATAATTTTGTTTACGCTACATACAAAAACATACAAACACATATATGATACACTGCGAGCAATCGTGTACATTAAAATGTTATGATATGCACAAAAATTACTAATAGTGATGCAGATTTATAATTGTTCTGTGAAATAATGGCAGCTATTAGGTTTTCCGTCCTATTTTTTTGTGTAATGCATAATAGCGATTCCAAGAAAACAAAGTCTGTTCTTGCTATTTTAAGCGTTGGGAATAAAAAAATAATTCCGCTATTCATATTTTGAACTAAATGCATGCTTAATTTTTAGCAATTAATGGCATTGTGTATGCATTCCTTTCAGATATTAAAAGGTTACTTTCTCTATTTCAGTAGGTTATATTTAATAATCATATAATGGTGAGGAAAAATAAACTGTAATCAAAATAATTAAAATAATTCGTTTTCATTTTGTATAATACGTATTTTACTGGCGAATGTAAACCTGACAATTGTTTTAAAATTATTAAAGTAAGTTTTACTTGAGGCCATGACATTAAATTGTAGTTGGAAATAAAGGACTAAATTCCAACTAAATGTTCTCATATTACCATAATAAAAACATTCTTGCGTAAAAATGAATATATAGTATCATATACCTTGAAATATATATAGTTTACTATTTATGGTGGTTGACAGTTTCGTGACTCTTATTACTCTCATTTCGTGATTTTGTGTACAGCCAATAATAAATTGATTTACAATTTGAAAACCTTGTAAATCAAGATAAATAAGCGAACGTACTTTTCTGAAATCGACACTGGATTTCCTTCTACAATGCAAAAGGTTTGGACCTGAATGACATAACTTTTATATAGTTCGTCATGTCTGAGCATCGTTCAGGTCCTTAATCAGCTTCATTTGCTCTGCATTTCCCGTTATAAACCAGTTCCTTATATATACATATATATATATATATATATATATATATATATATATATATATATATAATTTACAAATGTAAAGTATTCTGAGATAGCTACGTAAAAAAAATCTCATCCGTAAAATATGCAAACATGGCGCTATGCTGCCCTTGTACACATTTACAATTACAATGTTGCCATAGTTTAAAGCATTGCTTAACCGGAGAGTGGGGGTCACAACTCCCCCCGGCCACTTGTGATACTTTTCGTTTTTCACATTCATCTTTTGCTTTTCTGTAATTAGGTATTATTTTTAGAATATATATATATATATATATATATATATATATATATATATATATATATATATATATATATATATATATATATATATATATGTATATATATATATATATATGATTGGTATTTCTCGGGGATATTTATATTACAAGTAATCATGTAAATCTTCAATTATATATATATATATATATATATATATATATATATATATATGAAAATTGTGGGTTTTTTCTAAAAATTGGAGTTATTTTCTTGTCCGAGTTACCCTAAAGTCAATCGTTATCCGATGTTTATTCATTGAAGTGGCAAAATTGCATCAAATTAGCTCATTTTTTTAGGCGATATTACCCTATGCGGAAAGTAAATATTCCAACATAAAACGGATTATGGAAACTATTAAGCAGCAACTCTTAAACACATCTGGTAACAGAGAATATATGGATTTTTTCCCAACTTTTGTTTTCATTTTAGATTGAAATTGTGCAACATCTTGATAATAGTACCTGTGAATGTCCTGTAAATGATGCCAGCTGCTTAAAAAAATGCATTAAACATAATTTATGTCTGTAATAATGCTTAATAATTTATTTCTTATTTTTTATAATTCTCGAAATAAAAAATGCATGAAAACTTGGGAGTCTTCTCCTGGCCCGATCTCCAATTGATTATGCTGTGATACGAGATACGAGCTACATTAATATGTGACTGTCGTCAATGTTTTGAGAAAAGTATCTGTAATTTTGTTGCCCGTCCATCTATCACTTTACAATCTTTTGATTTGGTTACATTATGTATGCTATAGTTTAACGTTAAAACTAGGCTTCGTTGTAGGAATAAGGAAAACTTAGTGACCAATTAAAATAAAAAATGTCGTAATTGCGTTTTCACAGAATGTAAATACACAGATAATACGCAAAATTAAAGCGATTTTATGACGGATGCAACACTAAATATAACTTTAAACGATCTTTAAACATTTACGCTATGCACATCGGAAAAAATGGAAGCCATCTTTTATTTTGCAATGAGTAACGTGAACACTTTCTATAATAAGGTGTAATTAGTATTTCAAATTTTATTTAAAAGATTACCAACATATTTTGCTGATTTCTTTTTACACATTTTATGTGATAATTTGAATATTTTCTAAAATTTTAGAAACTATTTATGAACTCCGCTTAAAAATGTTTGAAAAATTAAGTCCTGTAAAGTGCAAAGTATTTCATTTTTTCAATCCGGGTTAAATCCGAAACTAATTAGATGATATTATTCATTTTCATTTTTAATCACTCCATTTCATACTAAAATTCCATTTCGAAAAAATCATTTTTACGGCAATTATCGTACAAAAGGCAGACAGATGGACACACAGGATGACTAAAGTGATTAACACTTTTCAACTATGTTGGAAAGTGTTAAAAAGAAAAGAAAATGGCTACAGTCGTCTCCGTTGACAAAATCCTTTTATAGCATAGTTTATTTCAAAGTAAGCGCCGGGCCTATGGCTACAACTGATTGGAAATTTTGCTTTATGATTTAAAACAATGTTCCATGTATCGCCTTCAATTTTGTTTAGAATTGAATAAAAATTTATATTTTTTTATTTTCAATATTTTCATTATTATTGACGAAAAATTTTTATTTTCTTTCATTTATCTTCAACTCATAATCTTTCATTGTTGTAAATGACGGACGTTGCTACTTATTAAAAGAAATAATATTTAAATGATTTAAACAAATTCAAATAAATTTATTATTCAGATCTACTGTCATTGTGAGTTTCATTATCGTTGTCTATCGTTACCGTTAAATTTTAAATGTCGTATTGTTTAACTTCCAGTTACATATTTACATAGGAAACGTTTTGTAAGTATCTTTCTATATTAAAAAAAATAACATTTTCACTCTTACTTAGGGAATATTCCGCCTACTGCGTGGATTCACACGGATTGCATAAGTGAACTGAGCGCGTTTATTTATTTTTCAGTTGGGATCAGGGAATGTACTGGTAGCGGAGAGTGGGCTACATCGACCAAGGGGCGGATTCCTCAAGCTCGCGAAGCAAGATCCGGATGTGGAAGGCCTTACGCAGCGAGAGTAGCGAGCGTCACCAAGTTGGGTTCCAGGAAGCGCGAATACTGCCACATGATTTATATAGCGCCGCAATATAAGATTTCTCGTCAAAACCCCTTCCCTAATTTAATATATAGCACAAAAACATAAACATTAATTTTTATTGTTAATATTATCAGTATTAACTCTCCTGAGTATTGTGATGCCATTATTACCGCATGGGGTGAGGAGTAATATGAATTTACACATGGCCTTCTGTCTAGACCAGGATTCGTCACTGATTCGGAGGGTTGGTGAGCGTCAGACAGCATAAGGTGAAGCCCCTAATCATTTAAATATTACTTCTTTTGAAGTATCAAAAGCGTTTTTAACAATAACAGTTAAATCATTTAAATATTTTTCCTTTTGAAATGACATAAAACTTTTCAAGAGTGGAAAGCTAGAATTTAGAGATAAGTTATAATAATACGCAAAAAAAAACTGTTCTCTTCAAAATTATATACAAAATTGAAATTTTAGTGCGATTGGGAGCAAAGAATGATGCGATCTATGGAAACAGTATTTTAAACCATAATGCAAAATTGCAAACCATTTTATGCCTTAGGTCCTGTGATAGCTGGACTTGACAAAAAATCTGAAAATAATTGAAGCCAGCAGCGATTGTAGCTAGCGTTTCTTTAATATAAAGAGATCTACAGCACAACATATCTCGCGTTGGAGGGTCAAAACTATTAAAAATATCCAAATATTCATATGTTAATACCTGCATTTTTCCTTTTTCCATTAACAAACTGAAACAATTTTTCAAAGTAATTCAAAGTAACGAACTGCATTTTAGATTTGATGTGTACACTTGCCCATATCAGTTTTTAATAAATAAACTTATAGAAATTGTTTTGTTACAAACTGAACTCATTCAATTATAAACATAGTATAACTTAAGATATCCGTTGTAAAAGACTGTTCTCTAACGTATTTGGAAATAATTTTGAAAAAAGTCAGTTAGTTTTTATTTCAAGAAAAGAAAAATGACTTTACTACTTAATTTCCCGCTGGATGTTTTCTCTCAAGAATACCACTTCTGGTGCACCCTAGAGGAAAATACTCGCTGCTCTGGCTCTCCAAGTGAGACACTGCTGCAAAAATGTTCTCGTTCTATTTTAAACTTCATCGAGATTCTGGAGCAAGCTCCAACGTATTCCTTAGTGTATAAATAGCCTGCAGTGAACGATATAAAATTGTTGTTTGCATAACAGAAAAATAGAAAATAAAGCAAGGAAACTGATATCGATTATATATATATATATATATATATATATATATATATATATATATATATATGAACGATGTAATAATATCCAATACCAAGTAATTATGAAAGAAGATATTTAGTTACTATTTAAATAAGTCTTGTTATTGCTCATAATATGAAGTTCAGCAGCTTAATCGTCATAATAATGCCAGAAAAGATATATAAAGAAGTATAATATGTAAACTTGAAATTGTTTTGTTAAAAGCTATTTCATGTTAGACAATTTGGCGTAAAGAATATTCTTAATAAACACGTGTTTGATCATTTTCATTCATGGCAATTTTTAGTATTTTCCTTTTACGTGCTACATTTGGCTAGCTTTATCTATCGTCATTCACTTGATATATTGTCATAGGACTGTGGAAAATGAAATTTTTTTTAAATAAAATTGGATTGCAAAGTTAGATCAATACAATGTTTACCATATCTATTAGAAGCAAAAAATAACGTCGTGATTATGTGCTATTTTAAATACATTTTAGTACCTGAATTTTCTTTCTTGTAAATTTTAAAATAAATTACTGCATAATTAATCATTTTGTCATTAGTAACAATATAATGTGAAACATATGAATTTAGATCACAAATCTGAATTTAATTATGATTCATTACTAGTTAGCTTATCTCGATCGATGTCATTTTGAGGCAAATTATGTCGTAATCTACAAATTTGACAAGAAATCAAACAAAAAAAATATCTTGTTATACCTTTTCCACTCACTTAATATTTAGTAATCTAATCGAACACAAAATATGTGGTAAAAGTAAGGCTATATTATCATAATATGACTTTAAAAAGCTTAGAAATATATTTTAGTTGTGTGGAAATTAAAACAAATTTTTATTTTCCTATCTGTTACATGATTTAACCGATGAAACCATCTTCAAATAAGTTGTTTCAATTATTATAGTAAAAATAAACACATCTCACGCATCCTATGGGACTTATGGGATACATAACTGAGAAATAGTGACCAAATGAAGAAATCAGTGATACACATTACACCAACTGCTTTTCGCAAAAGTGCACTGTCGAAAGATATGCAATTTAAGTAACATGTTGTACGAAAGGTGAACTCTACTAGATTGTCGAAATTTCTTGGGTGCAAATAAGAATATGAACATACATGCCATAAATATTTATACAAATTAATGCTCTGTGATAAAGATAACTGATTGTGTGTTATAGATTGCAGTTTAAAAATTATCTGTTCTTGAAATAAATCCACTTGAAATTGCTCAATTACATAAAACGGTTTCGCAGATCTATCTTACATATTTTTTTACAAACACGAAAACCAAATGTTTGAAGGCATTGTGTACAGTATGTTGTCTTGGACGGCACACAAAGTATGAGAATATCTATATCTGAGGGCTTAGCGGGCTTTATTAATTCAGAATTCTTATACTATGTTGAACCTGAATAATAAACTTTCCTCTGACATATCTTTAAAGTAATCGGAAAATGATTCGTTTGGTTCTTTCGTTACAAAGTTATCAGATGTTGAAGCAATGGTATACATGTTACTAGCATAAAATCTGTTTTTTTACGTTTATGCTATATTGCACTCTTTTATTTCCAGACGTACTGCAGGTGTATGGTAATAACATTTTTTCTTTTATAGTAAGAATTATTGTATAGGAACAGCAAACTGCATTTAAGTTTTGAACACAACTTTTAATTTGTTTACATCTTAAATAATCAGGAGTTGTCTCAAATGAATATCTATATTAAAACTTCATTGCTCTGAGTTAAATACTTAGTCGTTTTTTAACAATAAAACTTGGATAAAATGCATTTACACCATTCAAAAAAGACTGAATCAATGTTTAATTATTTCATTTTACGAAATACTTTACTTCGACACAAATATTCATTTTTTTTAATACTGACGATACGATGCTTCTTTTTAAATCTGCTCAAGCACTTTTTAAATACACAAAATTTCAGTTCCAAAGCTATCGCCGACGGCTTGTTTTTCAAGCCAGAATAACGGACATTAAATCGTGACCATCTTGCATTTTGGATTATTTAGTATCGTGTATTTTTGCATTTTTTTTCTAATTTATAGTTGTGATCACCTTTCTTTTTAATTTTATCCTCTCATTTGTATAATTGTTTTCGATTTTTAACAAGTTTGAATCGCCAGTAATTGCTTTGAAGCCGTATTTAATTTCTCTTACTAGTACAGAGCAGCATACTTTCAATTCTTCCTAAAAAACATTACTGTGATTGTCTTTAATCTCAATCTTCCCACAGGATGTAAAAGCACTGCTGCTTTCATTTTTTGAAGGCGAATGGACGGAATTAAATTCATTATTTAGTGACTTTAATGATAACTTGTCTTGAGTTTCAACCGAACGTGTTGCAATTTCTAAATTATGCAGCAACTTGATAATTTGATTTTTCAAATTTATTTCATCTTTTCTGCATATTTATAATTTTATACTTTTTAACAATATTTCTCATAAAGCAGCTATATATCATTAAATATTTTTATGCGCTGCTGCATTTTACATCCAATTGCAAACATAAGGAAGTACAAAAGAAATATAGATACGTTTAGAAATATATTTCAGATATACAATAAAAGCAATATTAAATTCTAATACAAAAATATTGCTATAATAAATTCTAATAGGTTTAAGATTTATTATATCTCCAAACAGATGTAAATGCAATTTAAAGCTTCAAACAGGTCATCTGTCTTTGAAGTATTACAAAATTCGCACCTTTAAAATTTCCGAACAACTGTTAAGGATTATCATCAAATTCTGCCAAAGGGGTTACATTTGACGCTATTTGAATAAAGTTAAATTTGATTTCGAGAAAGATAAAGCTGATAATTTTTACTAAATGCTTTTTTTATAGTATGAAATACCACCTGAATCCATTTCAGTAATATCGGGGGTGTGATATTTACTGACTAGGGAGGTCATTTTTGTCAATAAGAGACTATTACATGTAATTATGTGAAAATTAACTATGTTATCTGAAATTTGTATAGCATTACAGCGTGTTTAAAATCCATTTTCCACTCATCTTACAGTATATAAAATTGATACATTACTAATGTATTTATTTTACAGACCGTACTCATTTGAACCTGATAATTTAACTGCATGTGTATATTAAAATACATATATTAAAAACTGTTCTTATATTGACTTGGAATTTCAAATAACATATTACTGAGAAAAAAAAACTGCAACGGAAAAAAGTAACAGACATTCAAAACCACAACTCTGTTTGTGCAGAACCAAAGTTATATAAACAAATTAGCTCGAAAAAGAGATTGGGTGTTTAAACAGATTGAAAAAGAAGTAGATCTTTGTTTATGAACTTACGATACTTTTGTCGTTTTATGCTAATTTTGTTAATGATAAAATAAAAACAGAACGCCAAGATGTTAATTAAATTTAAGTGTTTGTAATGAGATCAAATCTTTTCTTAGAAGTAAGTATACAACTGCTTTTAATTTTGCTCGAATTTAAAATGTTCTCAGATACCGGAAAAGGTTTAAATTATGGAAGAAAACATTTTAATATTTATGGCATATATATGTACATATATACTTATCATATTGTTTAAATATATTTTCTTTTCTAAATAAGTTTCATCTTCCTTTGATCAGCTATTTTAATAATTAAAAATGTGCTTTATTTATTCAAAGGGTATAAGAAATTTAATTAAATATATATTTTACCGCCCTTTATTTGAAATAAGTCATTCTATGAAGAGCAATGAAAATGATATTTAAATAATAATATATATAAATTATCAAAACATTTTTTGAAGATCGAAAAATACGATGCAATCCAAATTATCGCATATTCCGTATTTTTCTATGATCAATCTTTCATCGCTATTTCAGCAATATATTTTGTAAATAAATCAAGAAATTGGGAAGGAAGTAAAACGAAAAATGAGAAGAAAATGGGAATAGAAGTTGGGTCGCTTAAAATAGTCGGGGACTCAAAGTGTACGTTTTTAATTTATGGTAGATTCGAAGTGTGTGCCTATATAAAGATTACACTTTATACGAAACATTTTTAAACAATTTGGAATTTTAAAATAAAATTAATTTAAAATTTAAATTTATAAAAGTGTTTAGTTTCTAATATAATTTCTGAATCAATTGCTTAATTTGAAAAGTTTTCACATTGTTCACAGGGAAGGTTACAGGTATATATTCTTTTCAGTATTTAAAAAAAAATTGTTGGCAAAAATTGTTGAAACTCATATATTGTACTTAGTACAAGTAATCTCCTACAAATGTATGGATATATCTTCTGATCTACGAGAATATAAGTAGTACAGGGATATTATCATATATTTTGACATATATTGGCATATATTCAAATCAAGCACGGTGTTCTGCTATGGAGATTACGGGGATTATTGATTATTTTCATTTTATAACGTCATCTGTTTTATTTTGGCAATGATTTTTGAGATTCATATTGTAATACGGATAATCTTCTACTAACACATGGACGTATCTCTGACGTACGATATTATAAGTAGTAAGGGTATATCTTCCCATTTAATTTTAGCACTTTTATTTTGGCATATATTGGATTCAATTACTGCCTTCAGGTTTAAAGACTACGAGTTAATTAATATTTTCAATTTATGCATGTAATCTACTAATACAGGTTGTATCTACTAATATTCGCGTTTATAAGTAGTATGGGTCCCATACAATTTTAATGCTTTTTTCAATTCTATATTTTTTGTAAATTTGTTTTAAAAAGGGGCCAGGATGTTTTATTCTTCAGATCTGCCCGTGAAGATAATTTTGTATAGTGAAAACAGAGTTTCTTAAACTTCTTTTTAGGAGCATTAAATTGAATATTGTACAGAATATTTTGATTAAAAATGTTATTTAATATACTATAAGTATTTGCACATGATTGTGAATTTTAAGTTTATATTATATACTCCGTACGAAGAACGGATATAGTCTGCTAGTCTATATAAATAAAATTGAAAATCTGTCTTTGTGTCTGTCTGTATATTTGTCTCATCATCACGAAAGGAGGTCTGAACCGAATTTCTTGAAATTTGTGGGTGGCCTTGGAATAGACCCATTTAAAATTTAGTCCATGTTTCGAGTTTCTAGGACCATAGGTTGGCTAAATATTAATTAAAAATGCACAGTTAAACTTTCCATAAACATAGCATTATCAGATGATATTTTTTCCCGTAAATTTATTTGAAGAAAAATATATCATATCGCTTAGCAACAGATTTAAATCTAATGTGTTTATGCGGCACACGATTTTTATTAAATCGTTTCGATTTAAATAATAAAAAACGTTATATACTATAAAATTCCACGAAATTGCATTTTGACTGGATAATATAAATTGTAGTGTCGGGATTCGAACCCGCATTTCTTCTGTGTAAAAATTATAAAGTCATCTAATGTATTCTAAGCCATTCAATCTATTCAGAGTTATCTAACTATTTTAATTCTGCTTTAAACCACCTCTAGACATCCCTTTCTGTAATTCATCTATTTCTGAGCTATTTTACCTTTTAAACCATAATCTGTAGTTAATCTGAATTCAATTTAAAAGTATTATTTCGAGTGAGCATTAAAAAGAACCATTTCTTGCCATTGAATCGAGGTCATCGTTTTCGAGTGATGAAATCGGATGTTTAATTTCATTCCTCCTCAGATTAGTGTGTATCATTCTGGAATATAAATGTAAAGGCTCATCTCGGCGGGTTTTCCCCGATTTTGCGTCGCGACAGCAAAGCAGCTGGTGTTGGCGTGGGAACCGTTTTGACCATTGAGGATTTTGTTCTGAATTCTTCCACGATATTCTAAAGCTTTCGAGATGTCCGCGAGGTGCACATAGAAGCTTCGTACGCCATTTTGCAGCGTGCATTATCTCCTTGAACTGACTCTTAGACGAACCGCGAGCTGTGCGTTATTGGCTTCTTTGCTGGCTCTCCAAATTAAATTAATTCATCACTTACTTCAATTTGAAATTTTACTATATTCTATTTTTTTATTGAAATCAGTAATTTTATTTTAATTCTTTTCGAGTGCTCGCCCCTGTTTTACTTACCATACCATATTTATGAAATTTATAATTATAAGGTTTGCCACTGATCTAATTTTTATCACATTTTGATTACTACGTTGAAGCTTTGTAAGTTTGTGGCACTTGTTTAACTAAGATCCTTGTTCGCCTGGATCCAGTGGGTGATGCTGAAAATTTTATTTTGTCATATATTGATTTAATTTCATATTTTTGTAAATTTGTTTACAAGCTGGACAAGAATATTTTATTCATCAGATATGCCTGTCAAGATAATTTTGTATAGCAAAAACTGATATTCTAAAATTTCTTTTTAGGAACATTAATTTAAATATTTTAATAGAATGATTTGAATAACAATGGCATTTAGAATATCACAGGAATTTGCAATTGTTTTTGAATTTTAAGTTGTTTTATATTATATATTCCGTACGGAGAACGGGTATACTGCTAGTGTTGAAATAAAATCAACGCAATAGAACATCTATAATATCTCAACTATGTACTAACGTACTACTTGTGGTGACTGGATTAATAAAAAGTTCTTTTAAACTAATTACTCTTTATTAAATACTTAGGTTTAAAATTTAATATATTTTGGAGATCTTAAGTTATGTATGCGTCCGTGTAGTATAACTCAGTCCATTGCAGGTGTTCACAATATCATAACATTTGTGCTGTCCGGCATCAACCTATAAATAATAAACATCTTAAAAGTTAAACATTAGAATTCAACACTCCAAACTGAGACATTTTTTCCCAATTTAAATCTTTATTAAAATTATTATTTGGTATTATCAAAATAATTAATCAAATGCTTCATTTAAAATTTATGATTCATATTTGTCAATTCTAACGTTTTACAAATAAACTTTTGAAGCTGGTTGTGATGACAGACGATTTTTTTTTTACTTTAGAGTAAAATTCATAATTCATATCAAATGTTCTCATGGACGGTAGAAGGGTACTTTTGGTTTTTCTTTCAATGACATCTGAAGGCGACTTTTGGTTACATAAGCTATTGACACACCACGACCATCGTTTCATTTCACGATTTCAGCATCTGCATGGCATGCCGAACACTTTCCACTCCGTATCTGGCTCCTCCCAACTGACTAAATTATTGTTCGTATCTTCATTCATTCGTGTTTTTTTTACTCAGACTTGCATCTCTACAAATGGTTTCGCCTCCATCTGCCTATTGGTTGATGAGCTTCTGCGAGGAAAATGCTTAATGACCCGAGATGCATTGAGACTGAAAGTGTATAGTACTAAAGATCTAATCCATCTAAATATATATTTTATTTTAATTTGTAAATTAATTTTTATTTACATTAACCAACTTTTAATGAAATGACCATTGTAGTGAACCTGAGGGGAAAATAGATGATGCTGAATTATCAACATCGTTTACAGCAGGGATCATGGTAATCATCGACTCTCTTTCTGCTGATGTCAGCTTGCCCGTACAATTGATGCTTTCTATTTTATGCTACAATTTTTGGAAGCCGTTGAACAGGTCAAACAATAGTTTCATACATTGTAGCACAGAATTTTAGGTGCATTTTATTTATGTAAATTATTTATTAAATTTTAAAAAGCGGATTAGACGCCAAATGAAAAAGAATATTTTTAAAACTTATGACTGCAGATAATGTCAAATAAGTATCCATTTTATGTGCTATATTCCCGATACAGCCTAAATGCATGTATTACAGAATATATGAAGAAAATGAAATATGATTCTGTATGAAAAGTAATGTCGTCAACGTCGAATATTTTTTTTCATCTGAAACAAACAATTTTCAGAGCGAAGCGTTTCTAACTCGTTTTGAATTTATTATTTGAAACAATTTTTCAAACGAAATAATTCCGAATCTAATGGGTTTTCGTGAACAACACTTTAAACACTAATTAAAAGAAAAATGTTCAGAGAAAAGTTAAAACGAAGAAAAATCTCATTATATTTCACCACTTCTTCCAAAGTTTAGCAAGGTTCTGAGACTCTCTAATGCAGCGTGTCACATAATATCAATTCATTAGACAAAATCCTAGCATTGAACATTCGTTCTGTAATCTCTATCCTTCGTATAAAACTAAACGAATTGAATAATAACTTCTGAAGTTCGTCCAGAAAAGATTAGAGAAGCCTTTTCAGACACGTATAAATTATTCATGGGAGTAAAAGCTTCTAGATACGCAGAAAGTGTGCACATTTTAAAGGAACAAACGGGTAATTTTATTTAAACCTTATTTGTGCTTAGAGAAGTGAAATAAAAGAATTGCTATGGATCGAAAGATATACTTTCTTTTTGCACGCAAGAATTTTAATTTCAATTCATAGAAAAAGTTATTGTTTCAATAGTTCCCAATCGATTAAAACCAGTGTAATTCGGTTTTGGTTAGATAATTTTTATGTCAAAACGATTCCTTTTGTTATAAAAATATCGTTGTGGATAAATTTTTTTCGGGCGTTTTATCTTGTTTACAGTGATTTGATTTTTTCTTGTTCTCTTTATAAGTAGAATGGGTGAATTTAATTGATGTATTACTAAATGCAATAAAACAATGGCACATTTTAAATTTCGTGCACAGAGTTTCTGTAAAAATTAAATAGCCGTTTGAAATGAAAAAGAAAAACACTTTGAAAGATATTTGTCTGCAGGAACAGTCCCTGTAAAAATTAAATGTCCGCTTGAAATGAAAAACAAACACTTTCAAAGATAATTGTCTACAGGAACAGTCTCATTTTATAGAATTATCACCGCTTTTAAAATGCTGGAAATGACGACATAATTGAATATATGTATATCTGGGGTTTAGTGTAATAAATGTCAATGTCAATTTTACCAAACCGAGAAGCTCGCTAAAATGAATAAACTGTCTTGATT
This sequence comes from Amaurobius ferox, assembly GCA_951213105.1. Taxonomy (NCBI): domain Eukaryota; kingdom Metazoa; phylum Arthropoda; class Arachnida; order Araneae; family Amaurobiidae; genus Amaurobius; species Amaurobius ferox. The sequence continues at coordinate 116,103,612 of OX578133.1, read as the reverse complement.
ATGAACTGAAGTGTAAATTATGTTTTCAGAAATTATATAAAACGGAGCATTTCCAAATTTTTTTGAAAAATGCCAAAAATCAAGGGAGTAAAAGCTTGTAAGTAATAACTGTAAGTTTAGTAGAATCAGTTTAGTATTAAAATATATTTGTCTTCCCTGGTAAGCAATTACTATACCTACTTACCTAAAGTGCAGTTGTGTAATAAAAATTATCTCAGACGTGTGCTCCTTACCCACCTCTGACAGCTATTATTTAATCCCATATATAACAGCATGCATCCATTTTTATATGGAAATAACAGTATTACTGCTATTGGCGATATTACTGTCATTCTGGAATTATCTGGTTTAAAAACTTTTAACAAATATCAATATTTATAGGACCAGATGTAGTATAATCCCTTTTTCATTATTGGCGATCTTAGGTGAGATTTTGATAATCTCTGCTATTATTTGGAGAACATTCCATTCTGACAACTCTTTCTGCCTCCTTTGTCGGCATTTGTTCGCCCTTTTGTCGCCAAGGTAAAAATCGCAACATTCCATTCTGGCAACGTTCTCCTTGTTTTTTGTCTATCTATCTTTTTGTCGCCATTCTGTTGCCAAGGTAAAAATCACCCTTTTGTCGCCGTTTATGCAACAGTTGATCTGTAGCAATTCAAACGTGGGCCCACGTTCCTTCACGGACATAACTCTCTATGTTCGCCAGTTAAAAAGCATCACATAATCCGGTTCCGCTGACTGTCGGAGATCGCATGTAGCAATATATGTTTTTGCAACAGGTGATCTATGGCTCATAGAGCACGACATGAAAATCAGAAATTTTTCTGATTTTTACATTGGCGACAAAATGGTGACGAAACACGACAAAAGATGCAGAAAACGTTGCCAGAATGCAATATTGTGATTCTTACCATGGCGACGAAAAGGCCAAAAATGGCGACGAAAGGCAACATAAGGGTGACAAAAGAAGCGAAAAGGGTTGCCAGAATGGAATGTTCTCCAAATCATAGCATAGATTGCCAGAATCTCACTTAAAATCGCCAAAAATGAAAAAGGGATTATATTACATCTGTACTTATTTATATTTTTACAATATATTACTCTATAATGTTCTTATATATGGGAATTTAATTTATGTCATTATTTTAAGATGAAAGTTAGAGCTGAAAATTGAATTTCTTATAGTGAAAATATAAATAATTTCCAACTAAATACCATTTATTAATCAATACCAATTGTAACAGCCAAATAGGTCCTTCTCGCACCAAGCTGCAAAAATAGTATTGGCCGCGGTGAATTATCGGCGAAAGCCCTAAAACAAGATCATATATCTATGTGGCCAGTAATTTTGCAAATCTGAGGCCATTGGAAATGGCACCAAACAGATGACTAAGAATTTCGAGATATAGATCAAAATGTACGATACTGCAATACCATCTTCTCTCTCTAGTCTTAAAATAACCAGCCAAATAGAGCCAACATATCCGCATACAAAATTGGATTAAGTTTTTCTGCTTCCAGCGTCGTCAATAGTTATTTGTGCAGTGGAGGAATTATAACAACAAAATAAGTTCATTAATAACTATGTATGAGTTGAGATAAAATATAAAATAGGACACAGTTATTATTTTATTGCTGATCGTATAATTATACAATAAGTTTTGAAATATTAAAACTCATCATTTAAAATAAATACAATTATTTTGCAAGAAATTCCAACACTTTTATTCTACCTATTTAAACAAGGTTATTAACTTTGTTATTCTTGCACCACTTTTGGACGCATTATTCGATTTACACTGCTTTTTAGAAATGATCAGGCCATGTCTTATACGAGAAAGTCTTACAGATGTCCACAAGAGATTACAGATTCAACAAAAATGAAATTTATAAAAAAATAATTTTATTCATTTTTAATGAAGCACATCTTAATTTCATGAAATTCAAATGCTATGAAACGTTAATTTGATGACATGAATAATTAAATTAATTTTATTTCCATATTATCACAGAAAATTAGATCCTCGTGCAAAGGTTTGAAATAAAGCTTTACATTTCATCTTAAACATGCTTCAATTTACAATATTATCTTCATGTTTCAGTTCAGTGGAGGCAAAGAAGTTTTAAAATTGATATAGTAAATTTGACAAATCTATAATAAATGCTTGGCTAAATTTAACATCGTGGTTATTTACACACTGATGTTTCTACGATCTAAAATAAATCATTTCATAAATTAGCTCTTTTTAAAAATTAATATATACATATAATTATTGAAAATTTGATTAGATCATATTTTACAACGCGATGAAATAAATACCAAAATTTCACACATTTTTAAAGATGGATATAACCTTACCGTCTTTCATAACTTAACATCCATTTCATATACATCTATAGGTTTCAGACGTATTAGAATCTTCAGTGAATCTTCAGTGCTCTGGCAGAAGGGGAATTGTTGTATCCAGTAATTTTATAACTGCACTGCCACTGGGGCAAAGACATCAAGCTGATGACTTCAAATTTTATAATGGAGGTGATCAAAATATATGATACTTCAATATAAGTCTCTCCCTTTCTTCTTAAAATAAGCACTTAAAAAGAGCCAACTAACAGACACAATTAAAAAATTTAAACAATTTTAATTGCTTACAGCGCTGTCAACATTTATTTGCTGTTGCTAAGTTCTAACAGCAAAATAAGTACCTTAATATTAATGTGTGGGCTGAGATTAAACAAAAACTAAGAAAAAAGTAATAATTTTGATGCTGATATCATAGTAGCATAGGGTAAAGTGGGGATAGTTGTATTAGTTGTATCTGTTTTTATATTTTTATACTTTTCCTCTTAACGGAAATCAAATAATTTCCTCACTACTCGCAACTTTCATTTGATAGCTAAGTATAGAAAATTGCGAAATATGTATAGCAAATAACAAATTTTAATTTTTAATGACAGTAAAAAAAGTGCGACTTGCTGCGAGACACAGTTGTCATAACTCTCTGGGTTAATTGTCCCGTATATTTCTTATGAGGGTTATCATATTATTATTTTTTGCATGTGAAAGTTTTAATAACTTCTTGTATAAATTTTGAAAATTGTCATAGAAAGCATTAAAACAAAATGATAAGTATATTTTTATAAGATGCAAGAAAATGTGCAATAAAATGCAATAAAATGCAAAAAATATTGAGTACGACATGAGAATAAAAACTATATTTTGAAAATGGAAAAGGGCAATCCAATTAATTCTGTAAAGATATGTCCAGCTAGTGGAGTTATATTAATAAGCTCTCTATTGAATCATTACTATCATATATATGTGATACATATACAGCTGATTTATATCTGAAATGCAATCTTTATCAGACCAACTCTAACACTATTGGTAGTTGATCCATACTTCTTTCGAGCTGCTATCAGAAATATTGTTCTACACAGATCAGGCAGACGGACCACCACCTTTTTAGGATTAGCACATTGTCTACATTTTTTCTTTCTTTGCTTCGGTGAATTCTTGAATAGTGGAAGCAATTTTTCTTACATTTCTCTTCAGTTCCTTTACTCTTTTATTTCCATTCCTTTTGTATGGTATTTTGCATTTTGTAGCTTTCCTTTAAGAGAGTTCGGAAAAATAGCTGCTTCAAATTTTCAGCCATTATTTTGGTTAATTTTCTTTGTAGCAATCGCCTCTGAAAATGGGCTCAAATGTTCAGGGATCAACTTAACATGTGATAGTTGGCTTCTTGGGAAATGGGAAGACATGCTTTGACGACTTTCAATCATTTTAGACAAAACAATTTTTATCTGAACTTGCTGTGATTCAACATTCAAATGCAACACAGTAAATAATACATAAGGAAATAAGCTTCGACGAGTTACAGCAAATAATGCGTCACTGGGTACTTTAAAAAGTACAAAACAAATATATTGATACTCAAAATATTTACTTACATTAGTTTCGAAAATATATTTTTTATGTTCAACGTTGAAAATGAAATGATAGACACTTTTCAACTAGGCTAAAAAAATAGCAATGCTGGCGTCCTTCATTCATAAGAAGTACGACTGTGTATATTTTTACTGGACGAGAAATAATTGTTGTGAAAAATAACCCATGGAACAACTAGCCTTCCTCTGCCAAAATACGTTGTATTAAAATAATACTACTCATAATAAAAATAAATGTCAGAATTTTACAAATACATCAAACTCTTTTATCTTACCTATTTAAACAAGATAATTATAACTCTGTAATCCCTTCTTGGACAGCTTACGTGCTTTAGTCTGCAATGCGAAGCCTATGTCTTAAAATAAGTATTTTATTAACACGGTGGTTTAAATATACGCATATCAGTTTGGCTTCTGACGTCCATTAGTATTTACAAAATGGATATATATTCTGTAAAAGAATAACGTATAAAACCAAAGGATATTTTAATTATACACTATCATTAATATATATTTCAATATGGAAATAGCTCCTTTTCTACAATATTAGTCAACATGTCTCTTTTAAGATGAAAGACAATATTTTTACATCAAATGTTTGTTCTAAATCTATCAAATCAGAACTTTATATCTGCTTTTTGATCAAATACAAAATACTGTATACTAACTAGAAATGTGAAGTGAAGCACTTTTATTGATCGCACAATAGTTGGTTGAGCAGCAATAAAGCTCACAATACTTTAAGATCTAAACCAAAAATCGATTACAAGAATGCCACAATAAATGATCTGATAACGTACATTGGAATTATTAAGCAAAGATAGAAAGATGGCCTATTTTTTATCGTTAAGCGAAGCAATTTTAAAATTTATGAGCTTTAACGGAAAAACGCTGCTTTCCAGTTGTAATTTTTATAGAGACATTCATTTGTTTTACTTCATATAGAGAAGAATAATTGCTATATTGGGGAGACTGGGGTACGTTGATGTAGCAAAGGTTATACAATAGCGCCTATGCTTTTGTCTTTTTGGAAATGAAGAAGTATTTTATTTATAGCTCCAGTTTGAACAATTGTGACCCGCGATATAACTTTGAACGAAACTTTGAATGATACTCTCATTTGCATGACATTTCTTTTTAAATTGAATTTGTGAAATCTTCTTCTCGCAGTGTTTCTCGTTTAGAAACTGAATATTTTTTACATATTGTGACTTTTAAAACCGTCAGCTGTGAAATTTCTATGAATCTGATCTAACGAGTTGGAGGTTTTGTTGTTTTCCCTTTATTGATAGAACATTCTAAACTCATATGAGGTGTTTTAATAGTATCCTTTCACCTTATACTTTTTTGCTCAAATTGGCTTTTTCACTTTACAAATCACATTTAGAGTTTAAAAATTAATCATTTGATTTCTTTTTTTTTCTGAAAATAGACATCGACAGTGAAATAAAAATATCCACATGTTCAATGCTTATTACAAATATTTTAATAAAGTACATTTTTATTAAATTAAAATAAGAATGATATAGAACACATCATAAAACTCGCAATTTAGCAAAAAATCCCAGGTTCACATACAATTCGATCAATGGAGGACTAAAAATTCTAAAAGGACAGTTAGCGATTTCTAAATAAAAAATTTTGATTGCAGTTGACGGCACAAAGTTGACAACGTCTAAATCTAATCGTCACCGGAGTAACCCAACAGTGACTTTTTCTAAACATCCATCACACGGTTAACATAAAAGTGGCTTTTTCTAACCATCACCCGGTAAATCCACTGCTATATTTTAAGAAATTGTTTGAATAATTTTAATTTAGATTTGTTACATTTCAGAGACGGTCACACAGATATGAACGCCAGACTACAAATCGTGAATTCGTGTTCTAGAGGTTCCAAAATTAGCAGTGTAGATTAATTCAAAAATGAGAACTCAGTTTTTGACCCCATTCTAATATCTTCTTCATACACTACCATATACTCTAAGAAAATTAAGTAGAGATCTTAGTGTTATTCAACTGAGTTCTGCAAATATATTATATCTAAAACTGAAAGGTATCAACACGAGATTTTGATTTTGTTCTAAAATAATTTTCCTTCTCTTTCTCTCTCCCCCTCTCTCTTTATATATATATATATATATATATATATATATATATATATATATATATATATATATATATATATATATATATATATATATTTTTTTTTTAATCACCTTTTTTTGAAACCCCATTTAAATGATAGTATAGTGAATCAATCAAACTCAAAAGATTTAAACGAGGAAAGGGAGATTCCATACTTAATGATCATAAATCTGAGATTATAACTCTACATAATCAATTTAATAGAACTTTTCAATGAAAATTCATAAGATCCTGGGTTTTTGCGGTAAAGAAAAAACATTTAAATAAGGTTTATGCCATTTTTTTAAAATTAAATCTTGCTAATGAACATTTTAATCATATTTTCTTTGATTTGCTTATTACAAGATCACAGTTTTTAAATTTAAAACTAAATCAATTTCATTATAATAATACAACTACTAATTCTTATTGTGTTATCTCTTTCAAACATCCTATATATAATTCTATAAATTTTGGACATCTGTTTAACAAGTTTAAACATTTATTGCCTATTGGTGATTTATTTGTTTCAAAGACATTCAAATACAATAAGCCTATTGGTAGGTCTATATTTAATTATAATGAAGTTTCACAATCGCTCTCTATTGATCATTCTTCTCAGTCAATTGTTGATAGTGAATGTAATTGTAAATTAAATAAATTTGCTAAATTTCTAAATCCAGACTTGGGGCATATAGTTACAGGAGATTTAGACATTGTTAGTGACAATGTGTTAAGAACCATTATGTCATTTGGCACTAAATTTAGGATACTTTCTTGTAATAATTCTTTTAAAGTTTTAAAATCAATTAATCTAGATCTTGATAAATATATATATAAAATAGCTTGTAAATACGCTCTGCCATTAGAGGCATTTAATATGTGGAAATTTACTATATTAAAATCAATTAAAAATGCTATTAGAGATATTAAAATGTCTAGATCTTTATATAATATTGATAATATTAAACATTCCATTAATGATTTACAAAGATCCTTTGTTATCACCTATGTTGATGAAGCCTCTAATAATTATGCTATTATCTGTAAAAAATTTTATATTCAATTTCTGTTAGATTATTTAAAAAATAATAGTCTTTTTAAACCTGATTTACATTCCATCAATAGTATTAAATTGAAAATTATCAATATGTATAGTGATTTCAATATTAAATATAAATATCTTAAATTTCCCTATATAGTGCTTATTCCAAAATTTCATAAAAATCCTATTAAATTTAGAACAGTTACTAGTGGCCATAATACTTACTCTACTACTGCGAGTAAATTATTACTAAATTCTTTAATTCTAATAAATAATAGTTTAAGCCAGACTAGCAATAATTACCTTATTCTAAATAATAGTAAAGAATTAAAGAATAAATTAACATATCTTAGAAAAATAATAGGATTTCAAACTTTTGATTTTAAAGATCTTTTTAATAATATTAAGATATCTGATCTTTATGATGTAATTTTAGCTCTATATAATGCTTATATTACACCTCTTTCAAATCAAATCAAATTTATAAATTTTCCTAAACTTCTTCACTTTGTTATTTTCAATAATTATATTTTTCAAGGAAATAAATTATACTTATAAGTCTCAGGAGTTCCACAGGGTGGCTGCAGTAGCAGTATGCTAGCTAATTTATACTTTATCATTATGAAAAGTCATTTACTTCAATAGATTATACTTTTTACAGATATGTTGATGATCTGATTTGCTTAGTACATACAGAAAATTATCTCATAGATATAGATTACTATCCAGACAATTTGGAATTAATTCCTAATGAAGCTACTATTAGTAAAAATGTTAATTTTTTGGATTTAAATCTTTTTATTGATCCTTCTAATAGAATTGTTACAAATTTATTTGATAAAAAAGACTTTTATAATTTTAATATTAATAAAATCTTACCTTTTAATTCCTGTAACTCGATTCAATTGTTGAGAAATATTATACTCAATCAGCTTTTTAGAATTTATAGATTATCTGATAAAAAATTTCATGCTATGCATATCAATAATCTCAAAATTACTAGTAATTTATATAAATATCCCTCTTATTTAGTAAATAGTATTGTTAAAAAATTTAAAATAGCTGGATTTTTATGTCTTTTCATAGTATCATATAATTCAGCATTACTATTATTTGCTCCTCTTTTTAGTAGCTCTTTTTGTATATTAATACTTTTTCTTAACATTTCGCTTCACAGTTTTTCAATTCTTACGAATGGCAACAGTAAATGGTTTTTTATTTTTTCTTTACGAATGGCAACACTGGTCTCTTCTATCAGTGTTCCCTGTATTGAATCGATTGTACATACGCTGTGCTTTTTCCAGGTATTCATTTTTTCTTTTTTATTCCTTCTTTATGTATGTCGTCCAAGTAGAAATAGTTTATAGATTTAATCTATCTATTTCTTCAGAAACATACATTTTTGTGTTTGCTTCTACAAAAAACTTGGACATGATTAGATTTTTGTAGAGGTTAACAATTCTTGATTTAGGCTTAGAGCCTCGTCCACGTGTATGGCGTTTGTGCTTGATTTCGTTTGTTATACTTATTTCGATTCCAAACCTTTGTATTATATATTTTTCATTGATTTGTTGATTCGATATTTATTTATTTTTTTTTTTTTTCATTTGCTTGAGGATTAGTTGATTTTTCTTTTGTTTTGTAAGCCAGTTAGATAGTTGAATTTAGTTTTCTTTTTTTGTTTCCATACCTTCTAATTTGGTTGATTTTCTGTAACTTGATTGCTTGTGTTTTGTATTTTTTATCCATTTGATTGATGATTTGCTGTATTATATTTTATTCTGTGGGTGTTTTAAAAAGTTAGGTTTATCGTGTTACATCTTCTTACTTTTCGTTCATTGGATTTTCAAACTTCTATTATTATATATATATATATATATATAATTATATAAATAAATAAATATATATATATAATTATATAAATAAATAAATAAATATATATATATATATATATATATATATATATATATATATATAATTATATAAATAAATAAATATATATATATAATTATATAAATAAATAAATAAATATATATATATATATATATATATATATATATTAAATTTAATACATCAAAAATTCAACATTTTGACTCTTGTTAGCATATATCTGTATTTAGAAATATTATAATATACTAGAAAACTTTCCCAATTATAGTGACTAACATACATTTAAAAAAAAAAAAAAAAAAAAAAAAATATATATATATATATATATATATATATATATATATAATTATTTATTAATTATATAAATAAATAAAAATGAAAAATAATAAACTAAGTCAAAAAAATTAGAAAAATCAAAAAATCGGAAAATAAGATGCATTAACATTAATGTTTGGAATTTTATTTTCGCAAAAAAATTGTAACTTTTGCCAGTATAGAAACTACGATTTGAGCGCCCTTATGATGGCGTATAGTGGCATTCTCGTTTATCCGGTTTCCAATGAATTACTTGTTTAGTAAGAATTTTCATCTTTGATTCATGTTCATATTCATGATTGCATATATGTGTTGTTCATTTTCTGAATTGCTTCTCCGGTCTCCAGCTTAGACTCACTGGACGGGTCTGGGAGTATTACTGTGAACGTTTGTACTGCCTCCCTGGTAGAATTTAGACTTGTTCATTCCGGTGCTTCTTGATAAATAAGCTGTTGAGGTTGATCGTGTATACACGTGGTGGAAGAAGAAGGGTTCATGCAGCATGGAAATACAAATTTTCTTAATGTATCCTATTTTTTTTCATTTTTTTATGCCTGTAGTCTGAGTTTGGGTATTTATAGTAATGTACTATTGCCCAATCTGAAACAGGCATATGTTTGGGTTGGTTAGAGTTAAATACTCAGACCTGAGGGGGAATTTAACTCTGACTAATCATCGAATTTGGCTTGGTGCTGTTCTCTACTCTTGTCGGCATTGTGGCCGTGGATTTGCTTCTATGGTGGTGTTGATATTGCTTTTTTTTATTATTACATATTTCTAATATATATATATATATATATATACCGCCATTTAAGCTAATGTATCTATAGCCATTAGATATTATACATAATAGGCTTTCCGCTTTGTCCCTTTATATGGATAAGTTACTTAAAATTATTATGTCTGTTAATATGTTTTAAATATCTATAGTTATCGGGGATACTAAGTATACTTCCATGTTTATCTAAGGTAAGGATTTTTAGTCATTACAACTTTAGTACAAGTATTTTATATTTATGAGACCAGAAATTGATCTCACAATTTGGTGAGACAGCTTTATGCCGTTTATTTATTGCGACCAAAACGGCAAACAATACTGCCAGTCAGGATGGCACCGGATTTTACAACCCATGAACCTAAAGTTCAGAAAACCATAAATTTAGGAGCGCCAAGACAAGGGGGCCGAACTCTTCCGTACGAGGATGTGGAATGGTTCCATTGGTTAAAGGATTAACCAATGGAGAAAGTACTTGTTACGTCACATTCAATGCTTGAAATGAAAGCAAGGGGAAAAATGAGGCCCCCGAGAAAGAGGAGAGCCACAACCTGTGACCCGAGAATCAGATAGATATACTAACATGACTTGGAACAGATAACTTGTACAATATGACTTAGAAAGATTCTGGTGAACAGTTGTGCAGAATTGGCTTGTGCTGATACGTAATAATGACTTGTGGAAAGAACAACAGCCTTAGAGCATGAAATAAGTGGAATGCTTGAGTCAGCAGTAGTCGCCGATGTTACGAGTGGATGCATTACACTACGAGCTGATGCGAGTAACAATATACGTGATTAACCACGTGCTGCTAACAAGGCCCAAATTGAAGGTATGTGTTCCTCAATCATCCACAGGTTAATAAATACGTTAGGTATATGGTTAAAGGTCGCACATGATCTCCTCTCACATGCTATCTTAATAAATAATTAATAAGCAGAGTAGTTAATATATTTGAATTTAATAAGTATATTATGTTTCTAATAAATATTATTATTAGTGTTAAATTGGTGTAATCCTTTTGGTAAAATATTAATTAATAATTCTTTTACAGGACTCACACAGAGTGTTAAAATTGCAAACACAACGCACACACACACAACGTAATAATAAATAATGTTAATCATAATTTAAATTCTTGTATTTCTATTAGTTTCCACAATATTATATATATATATATGTTCATAATAATACAGCAGAAATTAGTTAAAGCATGTATCGGATGCAATATACGAGTAATAACAATGTTAATCAAATACAGTAATATTCAAAAAATTAATCAAAATCCGGAGTATGTGCATAAATTTTTGTGTAAGCCATTATTATACAGGTGTATTTCTTTATCGTAGGTTTAATGCAGCACAACAACATTCCTGTTTGTTGATTTTGCAAACTAATTTTGTTTACGCCTTTTTTTATATATCCCGTATGGTTGGAGGCGCGGCGGTGTGTTTATACTGATACGGTGCTTAATTCAGGGGTTCCACTCGTACTACCCTTGCTGCGGCGCTTTTCTCATGTATTTCTACATATAATGAATTACTGGAAAGTGTTTTAGTGAATTTAATAGAAACAAGTTAAAAGTACCAAAATTGTTTACATTACATGTGTTAACATTTGAATTATTTTTTTAAATGCCACATTAAAAAATTGTTTCCATAGCAAACCGGCAAATTTCATTTCGATGCCTCGAAATGCATCTACAGACAATGTGTCGGTTTGTCATGGAAGTATTACATCCCATAGTGTTTATTTGCAATCCATGCATATTGAATGCTTTATTTGCGATTTGAATTGCTGCAGTCTATAAGGCATTTTATGACGCAGACGGAATGTACCAGAAGGTAATAATAAGCTTTATATACGTCAAACAATGGACTCAGTCAGACGATCGCCAGTGGTAGACATGGAGTTCAACTAATTTTATGTGAGGGCAATAAAGAATTCCCACACTCATCGAAAGGCCATGTAGACCTGGCGGATAATAGAGATCCCATGCAGTTACGTCCAGTATATCTCCGGCTAGTGACAACCTTATTGCACCAGCTCGCGATCAATGAGAACAAAGATACGTGGATATATTAAGGTGCCACCAGCCAATAGAACAAAGTGATACAAGGGGAAGGAATTAAGGAGGAGCAAGCAGAGCAATTCTAGAGCACCACGAAAAAATTCACCTGAAAAATTGAAAGGAATGGATTATGAAGAATCGAACACGTCGTTGATGAGGGAATAATTACTAGTCGAAGAGAAATAGTGAAAGTGAAATGCACGATATAAATGTTTTTAAATAATTAATCAGTATAAACAAAATAGACAAAGTGCTGCCGTCATAAATACAGAGTTCAATTCAGAGACTACGGAGATATGGTGACGACACTCCTCCCTCCTTCAACACATTCATCCACTCTTAACGATGGAGAATTGAATTATTCCTTCCTAGTGTTTATTAATAAATTATGAAGAATACCTCTGTGATACATGTTTTTGAACTCGAGCAATTGGTGAGAGCTGTGATATGAATGAATGAAGGAATGATTGGGCAGTGAGAGCGTTGCCTTTTATATGTGTACACAAATGCTTGTTATTAGTTAAAGAATAATCCTTTACAAAATCAAGCAAAGTGGCCAAAATGTTGGCATGTGAAGTATGGAGTGTCAAGCGGAAGAACGGGAGTTTGGTCCTTCACTGCGGTGTAAAAAATCTTCACATGTCAGATTTTTATAGTTACCCACGCACATCACTTAAACAAAATATAGTCTTCCATGAAATACATCTGACTTATCAGTAACATAATATGTTACGTTTTCTCTAAGGACGTATCTATCCCATCCAGAAAAGCATTATGTGTTATTAATAATAAAATTGATAAAAGAAAAGAAATGAATGTTTAACTCATTTGCTTGAGTAATGCAAAACAAGGCATATTAATTTACAAGTTCAAAATTCTTATTCTGCTCCTTTTATCTAGGATTATAAAGTTTTACATTTACTTTCTACGTGTTTCGAAAGTAAAAATAAAACCGCCTGATTTGGAATATAGTATTGACACTGTCTCCTGGTCCGTGATAGATGGTCAAGCAGTTGGCCATTATGGGCAGCACATAAAGCTGTCAGAAGCAGTCACTCGGCCACAGGAAGGGGGAAGCAGCTGCGACGGAGTGTCAACATTCGCTAAAGAAAAGGATAGATTCTGATGGAAAAAAAATATACTTTTCAATGAATGGTCTTATCGTTTGGCCAGAAGAGACGCGCTTACGAAATAAATGCGTAAATGTAATGTATAAAATTCTGTTCAAGATAGATTACAACTGAAATACTCATGTTTTTCTGGGGAAAAAAGACATAAGCTTAACAACTATTTTATTTTGCTCAATATAAATCCAGGATATATATATATATATATATATATATATATATATATATATATATACACTGTGACTTTGGGACGTCACAGAATGTCGCAGTACATCTCGGCAATGTCATATTGAGGTCACAGCGAAGTCATTTTGATCATTTTCATGGTCGTTTGTGACGTCGCATATTAAATTGTTTGTGACGTCACATTGTAATTGCCATTGTAATGTCGTCACATTGTTACGTGTTAATTAAATTGGGGAAGCGCCACAGAATGTAGTCACAATGAAGTTACAAAGTTGCTAATACGTAACGTCGCATAGAATTCACAAATATGATATCACATTGTGACCTAGATGTCACGTGACTTTAATATCACTGTCACACATGTGACGATCTTTGCTGTGAGGGATACTTCAATGTCTTCCGCATTCATCGATATGTATAATATATACCAGGCTGAATAATGTTAATAACTTATCTGTATAACGGGATAAAGCGGAATTATTTTTAATATCTATTGAATATATATACATTAGCTAAAATGACAAATTATTCAAAACATATAAAAAACACTATGACAAAGTTAACTCAAACCGAAACACATATCAAAGTTATTTAAAAAAACTAAAATTAATAAAAATATATTTTTAAAAACTAACTAGCACTAAAAAGGCTTGAAAAGGAAAAATGATTGGGGGAAATGAGATATTAGGGGTTGAGTAGAAATTAAACATCGAGATGCATTTTTACTTAGGAAACGATAGACGAGTTAGGCTTAGAAATTCCAAGGCGAGAGGAAAGTAAAATGTAATGTAAATGTAAAAACAAATAACGTTAAGTAATTGTTGATATCCATTAAAGCTCTGAAATAATAATGAGTAAAGGCGAATGAAAATGTATAGCATTTAAGCTAAAAGATATGAAAAAACACATGGCTGAAATTTGAGATCAATTTAGATATGAACTCTTTCTCAAAACATGTATTCATACTACATTAAACTGAAATAATTGCCTGTTTCTGAATACAGCGATAGTAAGTTACTAGTATAAGCCTCATATGATCTGTACACGGGGATATGGGATGACTGATTTATGTTATGTTGGAAATATTTAATATTGGGATGCTGTGGTGTACCAAGGATTATAAACGTCAGGGCGAAATCCAAACAATAAAAACAAAATTGCTGCTAAGAATACACTTGTAGACGTCAAGGATTATAGTTAAGTTCAAATTAATTTAAGTGCCAGTAATATAAAACTTGCTTTACTCTTCTTTGAAAGTCATGTGATCTATGCGGTTATCGAGTCCACTGGCAGTTAAACCCGGTGATCTCTAGCTAGTGGGAACGTTCTCGCAACAGATAGTTCAGTCCAATGGAGACGGAAATATGGAGGATACACATGGTCCTGCCAGGCGATATGCCAATGTTAAGTAAAGGGAACAGATTGTTCTTATGACAACCCACAAATTTCAATAAATAAAATAAATTAATAACACTTTGTTCAATGGATACAGGATAAGAAAGCACTTAAACAACGTAATTAAGCGCAAGCAATGTTATGTTTAGTATAAACAAAAGTAGTACGTATAAACAATTATTATGTTTAAAAATTTGTGCTTAATTTATTTACTCATTTAATTTATCAAATTTTGTTTGATACGGACTAGGAAGGTTATTCTTAAAGAAATATTGCTGAGGATGGAATATCGTGGGGTTAACTACAATATCTTTCTACCTCATTTCTAGAATAGGCAACCCAGAAAAATAAGCTTTTTCAACATTAGAGTTGTCTGTCTCAATAGTATTTATTCAACATATTACTTACTAAAATGATTTTCGTTCCATGGCGTCTAAGGGATAAAACGTATAAACAAAAATCCCAGTCATTGGTTTACGTATAACTGAAGTAATATAACATTGGTTTTATTGAGTCATCGACGGTACTCGGAGAAAAACGTATGAATGAGAAACGCAAAAGCAACGTTCCAATGTAGTATCAATCTCTGGTGTGATATGAATCCCGATCGACATTTAATGGGTCGAACGACCCCTATCGTTATTGCCACCCTCCACACTCTTTATATATATATTGATATGTATATTGATATATATAATATATTGATATAATATATTGATTGATATAACATATTGATTGATATAATGATTAATGATTGATATAATATATTGATATATATAAATATTGATCTTAGACATATATAATAAATTACAAAGTTGCGTAAAAAAGGTACAGAATTTTATGAAATCGATAAAAAGTTTTACGGGATTAAATTTGAAGAAATACAAAATTTAAATTTTTTATAGCCCCCGTAGGAAAAAATTTCCAATGAGTGAAATGCGCCCCATACACTGATAAGGTGATGTACAAAATTTCAGCAATTTATCTTAAAAAGTCTCAGAGGTATTCTTAAACAAAGTTGGTGAGGGATTAATCATAAATTAAAATGTAAATGTTTACAGCAAGTTCGCAAATGACGCAAAGCAGAAATGCATCATAGGAAATAATATCTGCCGCTTATCTTTAATGGATCCTTGGCATGAATGGAAAACATTTTGAACAAGCTTTGTAATCTTTGTGTAAAGTTATTATTTCTACACAGTGTAGATACTTTTGTACCAATAAATAGAAAATTATTTTTAATTTATGTAATCAATGTTTTCTTTCGTAATTTGTGTATGATCCCTGAAACGCGAACTGCCAACATGCTTTTTCCCTTCTGAAATACCATGCCGATGCATCGAAAAGTGGTGTATGTCAGCAGTTTTGTCTTTTCATTTCTCTTGGACTTTTTATGATAAAATGTTGAAATTTTGTACTTCACCTTATTAGTATATGGAACACATTTTACTTATTTTAAATGTTTTTGTACAGGTGACGTATAAAAATTTTAATTTTGAATTTGTTAACGTTTAATTCCCTTGAAAATTTTAATGGATTTCGTAAAATTCTGTTTGTTTTTTTTACACAAATTTGTAATTTATGTGTCAATAACTTGGATCTCATAGAAACACACATGGAAAATAACAATCAAGTTGATTTCCTGGATATTAGCATCCTTTACGATAAAAACAATTGTTTATATACCATTTTATACGACAAGAGAGATACTTTCAAGACCAGCATCAACCACGTTATCGATTGGCACTCAAATTTGAGTAAAACTATATGACGAAATATTATTGTAAATCATCTAAAACGTAATAAAAGAATCCATACTTTCAAAAAAGATCGAACTACAAATGACAGAAGAATAGTGCAAGAGGCGATCAAGAAACATTATCCTGCAAATGTCCTTAGACATTATTATAATACTGTATACAACGATGTAAAAAACGCTTTTTTTAAGGATATAACTTGTACACACCTATGATGTTATCGATTTTGGAAATGGTAACTGTGAGATTCACTTACACGGAACTTGCTGCTAGCGCACCCTAGTGGTAGTATAATGCTATATATAGTTTGCACTCTCCTTTGTAAACGACTCTTGGCCTTTTTCATGACGGTTTTTTACTTCGGCTTTGTACTTCGGATTTTTCTTCGATACTTGAGTTTTGTACTCACTTCCACGGTCAGTGTCTTGTGCTCGACACCATTTCGGAAGTCAAGTTTCGGCAAAGTATTTGGTACCGTGAGTGTTACCTGGGTGCAATAGCATGCTATAACCGGGAACGAGGGGTCAAAATTCCCCTCGGCCATTAATGCTTTCCCGTTGGCTTGATTCCCATTTTTTCCTTAATAATTTTTTTTGCTATAACTGCTTTACGTACTTGTGCAGCACTACGCCATCTACGTTAAGCCTTTTTTCATACTTATGTAAGCTTTCGTTTTCTTCATCTGTTTACTTTTGTATTATATTATATATATATATATATATATATATATATATATATATATATATATATGATACAGAAATTTTAACCTATCCCAATAACGCGCCCTTTTCTTTCACAATTATTATTCCAAATTCCTATTTCATGTCCAGCACATATTGCAACTACATTAAATTCTATCCCACGCTACAAATATTAACAAAGTCTGCAGACACTTTCTCTTTTCTTGGATCATACCATATATGGATCTTAACCTCTGTATAAACGTTCTCATATGAAACTGCATTCCCAATCACATTTTTAAAGCCTAAAACGCGAAGACAGCAGCTAGATGCCTCGCATCATTCCTCCCCCCTCCGATGTAAATGTGAGTTGTACTTGTGGAGTCATATATTGTGTGTGTC
This sequence comes from Amaurobius ferox, assembly GCA_951213105.1. Lineage (NCBI taxonomy): Eukaryota > Metazoa > Arthropoda > Arachnida > Araneae > Amaurobiidae > Amaurobius > Amaurobius ferox. The sequence continues at coordinate 116,085,888 of OX578133.1, read as the reverse complement.
ATATATTGTGTTTAGCCAATAATGTCATTTACCAGATTTTTGAAACAGATACAGAGTAGAACGTGTATATATTATAATACAATTTCAGTGTTTACAGTTATTATATACAAACGGAATCAGGATGTTTCATTCAGATCTGCAAATTCAGAGCTACGAATTTGGCGAGATATCACTAACTTGTCAACTTTTATTAAACGTTACCAAATTGACAGAAATGTCGCCAAATTGATAAAAACAGCGCAAATCAATGAAATTTATTTTGTTTTGTTAGAAAAAAGTACTGAAATGATGTTTCGTTAGCATTTGTCTGTCAGACCAACCATCCAGCGTAATAATACATTTATCGAACTTTTAAAATGTCACCAAATTGATAAACATATTTGTAAATCCATAAAAATATCTTGAAATTGATAAAATTGCGCTAAATAAATGAAATTAATTGTCTTTTGTTAGAGGATAGGTTCGTGATATATATATATATATATATATATGATATATATATATATATATATATATATATATATATATATATATATATATATATAAATATATATATATATATAAATATATATATAAATATATATATATATATATATATATACCAGACTGTATATATATATATATATATATATATATATATAGACTTTTGAATTCTATATTTTTCCTATGTTTTTAAGGTGGCTATTTCTGTGAATCACGTTTGAAATAAATTTAATTGATTATTGTATATATATTCTAAATATTACTTCACACTTTTAATATTATATGAAAGGTACTGCGCTCTACCGATTAAACGACAATACACGATGAAACGCATGTAAGTGCAACATTGAACTTTCGTTATAACATTTATTTCGCGAAACTCGCATTAAACTTTTTAGTGCTCTGTGTATATATAACTAAATATCATTAAAATATGATAATAAACTACGCATTATGTTAAACTTCTCCTGTGTTAATTCCGACAAACTTTTTACATGATTATAAATTTTAGTCACAAGAAAAGATTAAACATATTTATTTATCACATATTTATTTGTTTCTGTAATTTCAAAATACTCGCAATTACACGTTTCACGTAGCAGAAAGGTATTTAAATTATAAATACTTTTATATATTCTTATATCTAACGAAGAAGCGGAAAACGTTGTCCGTTCTCCAAGGATCATGTTAGAAACGTGTCAGAAACGTTTTACATCGTGTTCACAACTTTCCCAAATGTAATCTGTCACCTGTCTCTCCACTATACTCCCTACTTTTCGTTCCGTACATGATTTAATTTGTGCCTTAGCTAAAGGTTTCATTAAGGTTGCATATCCGTTTGGTCTCCCAGCGAACCGGAACTGCGGATATGCTTGCATGATAAAAACCGATGGAGCATAAATGAGAGTAAAATTTGCATTAGAGAATTATTTTGTGAGAAATTCTTCAGATATGATTGGATATATGCATGAAAAATTTAGCAGTATCTCAAAATGTATGGTCTTTTGTGTAAAGAAATTAAGAAATACATTTACTTTCTTAATAAGCGGATAAATAATTTTTAATGTCTTGTAGAAAATATTTGAAGAAATAATTTGCAATTATTTTCCATGCTGAGATATGCATTGAAGAATACATGCTATTGGACGTACATTATTAGCTAAGAATTTCCGTATTTATATTTTAGAGAAGCATGATTTATATTCAAAACTAGAACGATTTATCCGTCGTTGCTCAGGTCTTAAACAAACGTCCGCTTCTGTAATAATACAGAAAGAGATAACACCACCCAATTTTAAAATCACTTGTTTTGAACCAAACTCATTTCCGCACTCCATTTTTTACATGCGTACTTATTCCAATCATACAAGGCGAGTGTAATACGCTCCTTTAACACAACTAAATAGGCCATTTATATACCCACTAAATAATCGCACCACCAATAAATGAATAGCATTGAAGTCATAACAAATGTTATTTGCTTCAGAAAAAAAAATATAAATTAAACAAGAAAGATCAATCATGCTTAAAGCATTGATTATGAAACACTTTCCAACTTCAATGCAATTTTATTTAAAAATGTCGAAAATGCAATACATTCCTCGGTAATATTTTAAAACTTATCACAATACTACATTGATTTAATATATTTGAAAATTTAAACCGGCATTGAAAAAAATGAACTTCATTCAAATGACGGCATTGAAATATAAATTGCCTGGTTTAAATATCTCTAAAATGCGCTACATTCCGCGGTAATATTTTTAAAACTATCATAATACTACGATAATTTATTATATATGAAAACTTCATCGAAAACAACTGAAATAAATTCAAATGACGTCATAGAAAAAATAACACGCCTGGATCTCTCTATAAAAGCAGGATTTCATTCATCACAATACTATAATAATTTATTTTATTTAAAAATTAAGACCATGGAGCTACAATTCATAAACTCTATGCTTAAAACTTCATCGAAAAAAATCGTCCTTCTGTTTATAAAATCAATTAATATTTCATTCATATCAACCATGCAGACTCCATGGACTGAATTATTTTGTGTTAAAGAAATACAGTAATTCTAATACAACTCATTCTACATATTTTGCTGTTTACATTTTACATAGGTGAAAAATAGGCTTAGTTGTAGAAATAATCAAATTTGAATGAGAATTTAAACTCAAATATATTGTCATTGTGTTGTTTTAGTATGTAGATGCACAGAATTTAAGCAAAAATAAAGTAGTTTTCGGACGGATGCAACACTCAATATGAATTAAAAAGAACTTTAAAAAATCACGATTTTGAAACAAGATGGATGCCATATATCATTTTGAAGTGGGTCATGTGATCGTTTCATATCCTGGTCTCGTGATCGTTTCATATAAGATGTGTAATTATTATTTTAATTTTTATTTAAAAAACTACTGAATATATTTCGCTGAATTTTTTTTTATATATTTTATGGAACAATTTGACTATTACCTAAAATTTTTGAAGCAATTTGTGAATTTTAAATCCGCTTAAAAAATGTTTGAAAAATTAGGTCCCATAGGGCTCAATGTATTTCATTTTTTCAACCCGGGTTCAATCCAACACTAATTGGGTGATATTATTCATTTATATTCCCATAGGTCCTACAGACCGTCTGAACAGCATACTAAAATTTCATTTTGATTAAGTCATTTTTACGGCAGTTATCGTGCTAACGGACAGACAGACAGACAGACAGTCAAACAGACAGACAGAATGAACAAAGTCATAAACACTTTTCAACTTTGTTGTAAAGTGTTAAAAATGCCTTTTCAGTGAGTTTTCATCTGAGTGAAGTGAAATTTTTAGAGAACACTTATAATATTAAAATAACTATACATTTCAAAACATGGGAATTTATCTTTTAAATTCTCGAAATTAAAACATAGCAAATAAAAAAATAGCACTCGAAATATCACCCGTCTAGACAAAAAGTAAATTACATCGTTTGCGGGCCACCTGTTTTCCCTTTACAACATAGTTGAAAAGTGTTTATAACTTTATTCATTCTGCATGTCTGTCTGTCCGTTCGTACGATAACTGCCGTACAAATAACTTTATCAAAATGAAATTTTATTATGTTGTTCAGACGATCTGTGGGACCTGTGGGAATATAAATGAATAATATCACCCAATTAGTTTTGGATTGAACCCGGGTTGAAAAAATGAAATACATTGAGCCCTATGGGACCTAATTTTTCAAACATTTTTTTAAACTTTAAAATTCACAAATGGCTTCGAAAGTTTTAGAAAATATTCAAATTGTTCCATAAAAAATATAAAAAAAAATTCAGCAAAATATATTCGTTAGTATTTTAAATAAAAATTTAAATAATAATTACATCCCATATCATATGAAGAGATCACGTGACCCACTTAATATATAAAATAATTTTTTAAAATTATATTACCATTTGGGCTTAGTGTTCTTACATCTGCATCGTTGTTTTTTTGTTCCGTCCGTCGATAATTTTGATCCGTTTGTGTACCTGTTTGGGCGCCATTGCAAAGAAACTTGCAATCTATTCGGGAGCTATTGTAAACGCCGCTACCGAGTTCATCTGTTCGGGTACTATTGTAAAGTTCCTTATTGTTAAGTTCCATTAATGATCTACAACATTTAACGAACACATACTTTATTCCAGCTAACTTCGCTGACAACTTAAAACACAATTACATACACACAATATTTACAAGCTAGCACTATCATATTAATACCGCAACCTAATCTTAACCTTTTGTTTCTGAACTGAATTAGCAATACTAATCAACTATCAAATTATAGCTATCTATACTCACAGTATTGCAGATACCATCCTTTTGCTGCGTGCATTAATGAACAGACTAACACCACACTCTCGTATAAAGATAATAGCCGAAGTTGACAACGACCATTCCACTTGCATCCTTTCGGATCTGACGTATCCTTGTGTTCTCTCTGCTGAACGCTTGCCGCATTTATAGTCCAGGCCGGTCGTGAATACGTGACTCTCGAATACAGAGTTGAGGCGTTTCGTGCATAAATTAACATAATGAACAGTATAATTAGCATACAATAATAGAATCCTCACAACATAACCGTAAAGGTATAAAAAGGTATAGTTGGGGTCATTTGAAAAAAAATTACAATGTCTGACTCTATCGAAATTACGTTTTGTTTTATAACCAAATTACTTTTTAACACTTTACAACATAGTTGAAAAGTGTTTATGACTTTGTTCATTCTGTCTGTCCGTTAGCACGATCACTGCCGTACAAATAACTTTATCCAAATAAAATTTTAGTATGTTGTTTAGACGATCTGTGTGAAACTAAATGAATAGTATCACCCAATTAATTTTGGATTGAACCCAAGTTGAAAAAGTAAAATACATTGAATCCTATAGGACCTAATTTTTCAAACATTTTTTAAACAAATTTAAAATTCACAAATTGCTTCGAAAGTTTTAGAAAATATTTAAATTGTTCTATAAAAATATAAAAAAAAAATCAGAAAAATATATTCGTTAGTTTTTAAATAAAAATTAAAATAATAATCACATCCCATACCATATGAAGAGATCACGTGACCCACTTAATATATAGCAAAATAAAATATAGCATCCATCTTGTGTCAACATTGTGATTTTTAATGTTATTTCTAATTTACATTTAGTGTTGTATGCGTCCTAAAATAGGTTTATTTTTGCTTAATTTCTGTGCATCTGTATTCTGAAACAACGCAATTAGAATGTATTTGAGTTTAAATGATCATCAAACTTTGAATATTTCTACAACGAAGGTTAATTTTCACTTATGGAGGATGTAAACACATTGAGCTGTAAGGTGAGTTGTATAAGAATTCTGAATTTCTTTAATGCAAAATTATTTAGCTCTGCAGTCTGCAATATAGCTGATATGAATGAAACATTCATTTACATTACGTAAAAACACAGAGGATTTTATAGCAGACTTTTTCGATGAAGTTTTAAGGATAGAGTTAAATTACTTTTACCTGCATGGTTTTAAGTTTTTTAGTCAAATAAATTATTGTAGTATTGTGATGAATGAAAGAAATGGTAAAACGTGTATGAATGAAATGCTTACTGCTTTTTCATAGAGAGATAGGCAATTTATATTTCAATGATGTCATTTGAATAAAGTTCCTTTTTTTCGATGAAGTTTTAAGTTTTCAAATATAATAAATTATTGCAGTATTGTGATAATTCTGAAAATATCACTGCTGAATGTATCGTATTTTAGAGATGTTTAAATAAAATTGCAATGCAGTTGGAAAGTGTTTCATAATCAATACTGTATGCATGATTGATCTTTCTTGTTGGAAGCTGCGATGGATGATGGATTTGACTGCATTTTACCGTCTGCCAAGAAAAAAAAACTGATTTCGAAGTCAAAATTAACTTCGAATTTTCGGCTTTAGAAATTCAATTACTTTTTAGCTAATTCAAATTTTAAAATGATTTCGCCGAGCCGTATTGTCTTGATACATGAAGTACCGCTATCTATACCTATACCAAATTTCCTGGCTATCTGAAGCTTTGTTTCTGCCTACAGATGTCACAATCTTACAAACACACAGGCATTCAAATCATATAAATATATAATCACACAGGCAGATTACATATTCTTTTATCATGCAAGAGAATCAAGTTAATAATTTGAACTAGCGGCCCTGTACTTCAAATAATAATGATTTTCACATTACCTAAGAAAGTAAGAAATATGATTTTGTCGAATGTCTGGCAAATTAAGAAGGAATTGAAGTTGCACGTTCAGAGAAAATGAGAACACGTCAAATAGCAGAAATAAATTGAATAACGCTAATGTTATAAAGAAACACGAGTTACAGGGATATTTTATATTTTATATTCAACAGATACATCTGACATTTGCATTCTGGCGTTTTTCTCTGATATTTGCACCTTATTCATACATTTTACCATACAGGGTAATGACTCGTATTTACTTAACAATAGCTAATATGCCAAAAATTAATTGGTTATAACTTTTCAAAGCTATCTATGCATACTGAAAAATATAAGGCATTTTTATTAATCAATAAGTTACTATTTTACTAATGCTTCATATATACTTCTATAAATAAAGATGCTGATTCTAATGTTTAGACTAATGGAGTCAAAATATTTAAAGTGGTAGGTTATTCTTTACTAGGTAACACGCTTATGAGAAATATAATCTGAAGAAGGATTATATTTCTGCATAAATAAAAACATACATGCTAAAATCGGACTTCATCCAGGCTATTATTTTCCGTTCAGGCATGTTCTGGATTTATTATGACCTATCAAGAGCAGTTAAGGAAGAATGCCCAAGATGTACGTATATATTTTTTCCACAGAAAATAACATTCCGACAGAATCTACTAAAATCATGCCAGCTGTATTCCTTAAGTTAATCGGGTTTCATTCTAAAGCAAAAGTTTATTGAAATATTTTGCTCATTCATTTACACTATGCTAAACGCGGTAATGTTCCTTCTATTTTAAATTTTAGTATCATAGCATATTTCCAGACACGATTATGCTATCAAAAAATGGCTTTTGGGATTCCAGAAAAATTGGGGAATGTTTTGCACGTAGAGGCAAATCATTACCTAAGATGTGTACTCTAGCAATACTAACTTCATGGAAACTTGAAGTCAGAGATTTGTTGGCGAACTCCTACCCCCACCCCTCGATTCAATAATGAGGAAGCACTGCTGATTGATAACATTTTTCGAAGAAATAATTATGGTGATGTTATTTTGAGCTCATATCAAAATAACTTTTATACTACAGAAATGGAAGTAAAATATTTTTAATTTTTTCTACTAGGTTCTCATGTTGACATTTAAATTTGTACAGCATTTTTCTTGCGACTAGCAGTTGGTCTATATATTGATTTTCCTTCAACACAAAGTAAAGTATACGGATTTGATGGAATTATAAGTTTTGAGAATTCTTGAGTAAGATTTGACCATTTTGTCAATGATCTCTGTGTGCTTGTGCATCTGAAGGCATGATGTTTTGAACAAATTAAGAAACCGAATAATTTTTGGTACGATTATTTCTATTAATGAACATCAAAGGTTTATTTAATTTCTACAGGAATGAATCATAAAAATATTCCAAATTTTTTAATCTCCTTGTTTTTAAAATATCTAAGGGCATCTTTAAAAGTTTTTATGTCAGAATACATACATATATATATATATATATATATATATATACATATATATAAGGATATAAACAAGAAGAAAAAATAAGCGAGAACAGGAGTGACCATATATATATATATATATATATATATATATATATATATATATATATATATATATATATATACATATATATAAGGATATAAACAAGAAGAAAAAATAAGCGAGAACAGGAGTGACCATATATATATATATATATATACATACATACATACACGCACATATATATATATATATATATATATATATATATATATATATATATATATATATATATAATGTATATATATATTATTATATGTATAATTTTTCGAACTTTTCGCAAGGCGTTTACAATTTACTAGAATTTTTTCTCTTTTTCACACAGAGAGGACTCTTTAGAGCAAATTGGAAAAATCGAATAAAATTTGGTATGGATAGTTAAAGCAATGGACCCCAGATATCTATTGCTTTTAGGAGTGGACAGACAATACAGGATAATAGTAGCAACTTCCTGAAAAATTTCGATAATAAAAAACCATTATGCAACATTAATTAATAGAAAATGAGCCTGAATTTTCCCGGGATTTAAGATGCAAACTTTCGTAACTCAGCGAATTCTCGAAAAGCCAAAAGAGCAATTTCACAATACGGCTGCTTATAACAACAACCACACGCACACAAACACAAGAAAAAAAAGAAATTAAAGAAAAATACCACTACTCCAAAAGTGTCACGATGGATACCCTGCCAGAACATCATGGCGTCCTATTAGCATGAATAGATTACGTTTTCAAAACATAAAGTATATATTATTTAAAAATTCATGATAATCCATCTATTAATACTATGGAATTATTTCTGATGTTGTTAAGATGAATATTCTGTAATAATAATCACGTGATCCACCGAATTCGAGTGAAAAATCGTGCTAAATCTTAACATTTCTAAGAAACCAATTTGAATTTTAAAAAATCTCGATGAGGTGGATCTTCGCCGATCCTGAATTACCCCTACACTAAATTTTATGACAATACGACACTTACATTTTTTTCTAATGTAGTATTCTTTTATTTTAAAGACGCTACTTTTAATAGCAGCTCGTTTTTTTTAATGCAGCTAGCTATTCGGAAAATTGCACAAAACTTTAGAAAACAAAAAAAAATTCAAGGTAATTTTAAATATTTTCTAAAAGCCTTTTTTTGAGGGGTTAGCTAAAAGTCACTCTTCTAATTCAAATCTCAAGTTAGGCTCATGTTTTCTAATTTCCTTATATACATAGTATAATGTATAGAGAAAATGTTGCTGGGTCGAAATCATTTTCAATCGTTTTTGAGGTGATATGTGTGTGTGTGTGTGTGTGTGTGCGTATTAGTATGTGTGTGTATGTGACCATAAAACTGGGAAGACGATACGTCACGAAGAAATGGAGCGTTTTGAAGGAAATTACGTACACAAATTACAATCAGTGAATATTGGAAAATTATTAATTTTAAACACAATCGAATGTTTTGCAAAATCCCACATTTTCCAATGCAATTTTGAAAAAATAACCAAAAAATCAGTACCTTCAATAATGTTACTTAAATAATTATATCTTATGGTAATTTTTTATTAGAAAGCGATTGCCGCAAATTTTAGCATCATCCATTCTCGATATATTGTTATTTTTAAAAATAAATTTATAAAAAAATCATAAAATTAAAAAACAAGTATTAACTATGTGAAATATGGTCATTTTTCATATGTAATATTATGCGATAAATGTGTTACCATCAATCTCGTTGTTCTAATTTGTTCCATTTACGAGAGAAGATGCCTGAAGTATTAGTTTTAGATTTTGACGACTAATAATTCGCTACAGTCATATATAAGAAACATATGTAAGATACATATATAAGAAATGCTTTTCTCCCCATTTGTAACGCTAGGCGATCAATTTAGCACATTTAAAGCCAAATATACTTTTAGCCAAATAAATAAATTAAAGGATAAATTATTTAAATTATGAAGTTAGGGTATTTTTTAATTACGAAAACAGTTACTGATAATTTGAGAATAAGATCAATTTCATAGAACTAAAATCTAACCATAACACGAACGTTTGACAGGTTCCTGCTGCACCGGGAGAAAGATTAACAACCTAGTGCCACACGAAAACTCAATACTCCGCTTTCAGTATGTAGCAGAAAATAGTGCAGGACACTATGAAGATTTGGTTAGAAAAAAATATGAAATATTAAGTTATTAGAAATGTGGTTTGCTGTTAAAAAGGACCAATTTCTATTCAGTTAACGCAATATATTTTTAAACCAACTTCCAATTGTTTTTATCGCATTATAAAAACTGGATGTGCTACTCTAAGATATTTTTATTTTAAAGGAGTTCGGAATATGAACTTGTATGATGTGTATTTATCAGTATTTAGAAATGCCAACAATTTGAAACATGAATTGGAATAAATATCAAGTACTGTATGTGTCTAAATAAAATTGATCATGAAGAATTCTATTGATTCGTAACATCTGGATCGGCGTAATACTCTTTCAGAAGATATAGAAGTCACGTTAATTAATAGAAAGGGAAAACACTCCTTAAATCTATAAAGTAGAAGATTGTTTTTGACGCATAACATTGAATAAATCATCTAAGAGGGCAAATACACTTCACCCACCATTTACATGGACATCGCTCCTATAAGAATATAATTAATTAAGCCTTCATTTTTGTTTGATTATAAAGATCATCGATCTAGTCAAAATACGTTGTCCTTGCATAAATATTAATGAAATACCAAATCTGGGGAGAGTGTGAAGAACTCAATTAAACTATGATCAGAGCTTTCTAATTTATTACGAACGCCTGTCGATATCTGCGTTTCCAAAACAAAGAATAACTGCCGCATAAGGGCTGCAAGAAGATTGCCGGAGTATCAAAGCTCATTGATCAAACTAAGTGGCTCGTTATCATCGATACGAATTTAAATTCAATACAATCTGTTCAATTAATGCAACTATTGGAAGATGAAGCAAGTTGAAATTTAGACGTAACATGTTATTGGGGGAAAATGAAAAAGGAGAAAATGATTACATTACTTCCACGTCAGTTTATGTCCCAGAACTTTACCGGTAAGTCATGCCGAAAATTTATGTGGACTCTGTGAGTAGTGTCACCCAGTGCTGTAATGCGAGCGAGGTCCAGGGTTACTTTAATTCCCCATGATGCACTTTCAATATGAAAAAACAAGAAAGATCAATCATGCTTAAAGCAATGATTATGAAACACTTTCCAACTTCAATGCAATTTTATTTAAAAAAGTCGAAAATGCAATACATTCCTCGGTAATATTATAAAACTTATCACGATACTACATTGATTTATTATATTTGAAAACTTAAACCTTCATTGAAAAAAATGAACTTCATTCAAAAGACGGCATTGAAATATAAATTGCGTGGTTTAAATATCTCTAAAATGCAATACATTCCACGGTAATATTTTTAAATCTATCATAATACTACGATAATTTATTATATTTGAAAACTTCATCGAAAACAACTGAAATTAATTCAAATGACGTCATAGAAAAAATAACACGCCTGGATCTCTCTATAAAAGCAGGATTTCATTCATAACTTTCTCCATTTCATTCATCACAATACTATAATAATTTATTTTATTTAAAAATTAAGACCATGGAGCTACAATTCATAAACTTTATGCTTAAAACTTCATCGAAAAATATCGTCCTTCTGTTTATAAAATCAATTAATATTTCATCCACATCAGCCATGCAGACTCCATGGACTGAATTATTTTGTGTTAAAGAAATACAGTAATTCTAATACAACTCATTCTACATATTTTGCTGTTTACATTTTACATAGGTGAAAAATAGGCTTAATTGTAGAAATAATCAAATTTGAATGAGAATTTAAACTCAAATATATTGTCATTGTGTTGTTTTAGTATGTAGATGCACAGAATTTAAGCAGAAATAAAGTAGTTTTAGGATGGATACAACACTCAATATGAATTAAAAAGAACTTTAAAAAATCACGAATTTGAAACAAGATGGATGCCATATCTCATTTTGAAGTGGGTCATGTGATCGTTTCATATCATGGTCACGTGATCGTTTCATATAAGATGTGTAATTATTATTTTAATTTTTATTTAAAAAACTACTGGATATATTTAGCTGGATTTTTTTTTATATATTTTATGGAACAATTTGACTATTACCTAAAATTTTCGAAGCAATTTGTGAATTTTAAATCCGCTTAAAAAATGTTAGAAAAATTAGGTCCCATAGGGCTCAATGTATTTCAGTTTTTCAACCCGGGTTCAATCCAAAACTAATTGTGTGATATTATTCATTTATATTCCCATAGGTCCTACAGACCGTCTGAACAACATACTAAAATTTCATTTTGATTAAGTCATTTTTACGGCAGTTATCGTGCTAACGGACAGACAGACAGACAGACAGACAGACAGACAGAATGAACAAAGTCATAAACACTTTTCAACTTTGTTGTAAAGTGTTAAAAAAGAATATTCATATTTCTTACTTGACAGAAACATTATAGTTTTAACTTCTCCACGTTTAAGCATTTTTTGTAGACGTAATATAACATGTATTTAAAAACGTGTTTAAATAAGTGAATATAGAAAACAATGAATTGAAGCATTTATTCAATGTTAACTTTTAACATGGTACTCTGTACATGTTTTATGGAATTCTGACACCACAGAAAACATATGTTGTCATACAACATGAAAGTACATATACTTTATAATCACTTGAAAGCATCTAATTAAATAACTCTTGCTTGAAATTAAATTTGCTTTTCATTTTAAAACATAAAAATAATATGCTCTTGCATTACTGCATTCCTATAAACTATCAGTTTTAATGGTGTCAAAAAGCTTTGTTTGTAATGCACAATATCCATAATGTTAAATTGAAATGTTCGGATGTCAATATTCTAAAGTATATTAAAAGTATTCGTACTCAAGCAGACTTATCAATATTAAAACTGTGGCATAAGTTTGTTGGCATTCAAATAAGATAGATTGCAAAATTATATCGATTTCTATCTAAATAAAAGATGCCACTTGTCTTTTCTAAAATAATAATCGTATTAATTAACTTTATGAAATTATATACGTTTAATATAAATTATGTTACTTATTAATAAAATTAAAAATAGAAAAGTATAAAAAAAACCTGGAATGGCCAAACGCGAATTTATGATGGAATCTCTTCAATCTGGAAACATATATTAATATTGATGAACCAATAAAAAATCTCGTGTAATTTCTATGATGAAGATTGCTTTATGAAAGGTGACTTTTTTTTCATCTCCGTAATACTGGACAAAGCATTGAAGCGCGCAAAGTAATTTTTCCCGCCACTTGCATGCATTTGGGATCCTAGAAGCAAGATTAATGAAGCTTATACTAATGTTTGTATATGAGAATTATCGATTTAACCACAATGTTGCTCCTGCATTAAGGTTTATGGAATACCAATTATGGATACGTACTTCCAACTTAATTAAACTATAATCAGTAATAACCAATTTATTACTGACACCTGTTGTAAAAACATTATGCAGCAGTGACTAAAGGAAAATATGTTGTATTTGAAATCTCGTTGGTCACACTGACTCCCCCGTTATCATACATTGTTAAATTCAAAATAATCTCTTGAAATAGTGTAAAACTATTATCAGATGAGGTAAATTTAAGTTTAGAGATTTAACGTGTTATATGGGCAGCATTCAAGGCGGGGTAAATGATTGTATAATTACCAATCAGCATATCAGGATATTATATAGATAATTCAGGCTTAAAATTTTTATTAATATTTATGTCAGCTCAATATACTAATTAACTGGTGATGAGGGATACAAAAAATTAATGGCTATTGCAAACCTTAACTAAGTTCTATAGAAGAAAATTAAATAAACATTTATATTCAGATTATATGAAAAGTAATGTATCAAATATAAATTCTCTTGTTCTGTTTAATTTCTTCAGGTGTGTTGTTTCGAATCTCCTGAATTCTTTTTCTTAATGACTTGCTTTCTTTTGACTTCTCAATTCCGTATTATTAGAGTGTCTGTTGTTGAATATATTTTTTTGTACTTTGGTTGTTTTTTTAATTTAAATATTATTACTTTCATCTTATTTGCATGCTACATTTAGCGGAATACATAAATGTATTTTAAGAAATATTTTACAAATAAAATTATTATGCATGCAATCTTCATAAAAACTATTGAACTTGAGCGGAATTTAACCTGCTGTTGGTCGTGGTATGAGCATTTCTCTCACACATTGTATATAAAGAGATCTACTTAATTGAAAGTCACACTGTGGGTATCACTTTCGCTCTATTTGACTTTCAGAATATTATTAAGAATCCAATTACAGTCCTGATAAGTATTAACGGGTATTTGGCCATCAAACAGTCTGTCATTTGTTCCCGTGTGTTTCATGTGGCATTTTTCTCAACAAGCTACCACTGGCGGTTTCATCACGCTAGAACTTTATTCATCCAGCGACAAGTAGGGTTTATGTTTTATATTTTGTCAGATAACACGGTGGCACCAATGCATTTTTACTCAATTTGATTAGTAACTTTTTGTTGGTAGCACATTTTGAACACACGTGCTTCTGTTCCCTTTTGAACAAAAGTATGCAATTTTATACGGAAAGCTGGAATATTGAGTTATGAGCGACCATTGGTGTAGTTAGCTCTAGAAAAAAGTGAAGGATCAAAGTAGTAATAAATATTGTATACTGGCTTCTGCAAGAATGCGGTGCATACACAAAATATAAGAAAACAAAAAAGGGCTGCGAAACCTGTGTGCAACCTATTTGTTCTAAGCATTCAGCATACGCGTGCCCTGAATGCTGTGCGATGAAACACCTAAACTAACGTTTCATTTGAATCAGGTACACTTTATCATATTTGATAGATTTGCAGTCCAAATTCTCATATTGTTTTCATACCCAGGTGACCGGACCTATCGGAAGATGCAAGATAACTGTTTTAAAATCCAAGAGTGTGCCATCCAACTTAAATGGGAACCCAATTGAGGTGACAACCACACACACAGTACCATGCTTTATCTAACCCATCACCTGTCTGATGGACTTTCGAACCTACAGATTTAACGTCCGCATACTCCGCGTAAAGATGGAAATAGTTATAAGAGTCTAGGATCATACCCTGGTCTACCGTGTGTAATCCCAACGCCTTAGCCACTGGGTTATCTCAGTAAGTAAATTCTTATTACACGTAAATAAATACTTCATTTATATCTAGATTTTTAATGTATAAACCCGATTTTCATTTTATATTTTTGTTTTATTTTGCAATAAAATATCCTGTACAACATTTGTGAAATTTATTTTCATTGGGATCTTTTTGTTTCTGATCTCAAAATATTAACTATATTTCTGCAAAGAGATAATTCTGAAGAGCTTTTATCTAGTAGACTATTAAAATAACGAAAAATATAGTTTGAGAAAAACTATCATGCTTAACCTCTGGTGTTGTTTAAATTGGAGCGACAAAGGAATAAAGCCCAAAATCCCATAATAAGGAAAAAAGTGTTCCACAAATATGAAAATTGCAGAGCTCTTATCTGTTAGCTTATTCCGTTCCTGTTCAAGGCTAATTCCTAAGTGAAGGTCGTTGGCTTAGATTCCAAAACATGAATCATATATAGTACTAATACGCGATCCTGAAAACTGAGCGATTCGAACAAAAATATCATACACGCTATTAAAAATAAAGTATTTTCCCAAAACACGGAGAAGCATAAGAAAAATTGTGAGCCTCTGCTAAACAATATTAGTTTATGTATTTTAAACAATATAATCTGAAAATAAATTTTGCAGCCTAATTTTGATGGTTAGAGTTCACATATGTTCATTCGTAAAATAAAAATTTTCAAATATTCATATTTTCTCATATTTCATTAAAGAGTGTCCTAATTGATATTCAAAAGATAATTGACTATGGTAACTATAATCGTTGTCCACATAATGCATGTGGAGTGACAAATCGAACTGAAAAAAGGAAATCGTTAATTCTACACTGTACCCAAATCAGCTTTTGGAGAAATAATAGTATATTGATTTATTGCTAATCCTATATTTTGGGTTATAATTTTCTAGATATTGCTTTATATTTTTAATGATATCAAATAGATAGTGTCTATAAGTTCTATATCATTCTATTTAATTTTCAATACAAAGGCAATCTATTCAACTATTTGTAAGGACTATTAAACATATGAATATTTTATTTACACAATTAACATCTGTTCTGAAAAATTATATTATTATATTGTAATGTGTAGTTGTAGTGTGCGTTTTAAAAAAAGCGAAGCTATTCAGAAAGGAACCGATTAAAAGGACTTTTAAAACACATCATATGGGTTTAGAATGCTCCACTACTAAAACTACTAAAAGGAAGACAGAAAAATCTCTAACCACTGAGTTCAAGTTGAACTTTCATTAAACTTTCGCCACGACCGATTTTAAAACTTAAAATTAATCCAAAATCTTCAGTTTCTAAAAAAACGTAGTGATGATAGCAGACGAATTGAAAGTTTCTCTATTTAAATTCGTAAAAATTGGGTAGATGAAAAGCGCAAAACGAAAAATAAGGCTCTTACATAAAAGAATGAAAGCATCAGCGGTGGAGCGCAAACCTTGTGTTCTTTATTCCTCTGTGTCTAAATTTTGCAGTCAGAGGTGGAGAACAGGGGACCCCAAGTGTCCTCCGTGTGTCACAGTGTGAAGACCCTTTACGTCACTTAGCATTTTATTTTTTTCTGGGAATGAAAAGGGCATAATCAAAAAGATTAATTCCATAGCAAACATTATTGTAGTTTTATTTTATTTTTACTGCTATTTATTTTCGAAGTATAATTCAATTTTCCTTTGTAGTTCATGTGCTCCAATCTTCCCTATTAGTTAATGTCTTCTAATGACAGCAAGAACGAGAAAAAGCAAAATTAACATTTATCTTATATCACCTTCCCATTAGTGCATGCATTGTAGTATGCTAACTGAATGTTAAAACTGCCCAAGATACAGTTAACATACGTAAAATATTTTACGCCAACTTTAAATTTAAATTACTTCCATAGAAAATCATATCACTTCCGTTATTTTATTCAAATAATAAATTTAAGAACTACTATTACATTGAATGGTATAAGATATTGCGGTTGATATGAAGAGTAGATAGATGCGAAAACGAAAAGTAGATAAATGCGGAATGTACTAAAGATAAAAATACAATTTGACTATATCAGTATTCATATGCGTAAAACATTCTAACGAGGCATGTTGGAATAGTTTGAATAAATTAGCAATAAATAGATAGTAAACTATACAAACAATTACTTTGTACTTTTGCAACCTTACACATTTTATTGTATAATATAAAACACATGATAATATTATGGTAATACATAAGTTAAAATTACACATAGCGTTTCACAATAAAGCAAAATTATGTACTGAACAAATAATTTTTATTAAATAATAATTTTATTTTCAAATAATGTAATATGACACCTTGTCTTTATAGGTAGTAATAAATTGTAATATATTACCATTCATTATACAGCACATTACAAATCATACCATGTGTGGTTCGTATGTACAATAAATAATATAATATGTACAATAAATCATACTGAATGCGTTATTTAAATGTTTATTATATTAATTGAAATTTTAATTAATCGATGGCATGGAAGTGATGAAATGGTCTAGAGTCAGTAAATATTACCAGATGAAAAATACTTTGTCGCAACTTCTGATCAAAGTCATTGATTCCGTGAAACATAAGTACCACAAGATTAATCCTTACAGATACTTAATCATAGATTACTTGCCATCGGTCATCAGCGAACCTTGGCTAATCCTTCGGACAAACTTCCTAAGCCAAATAATTAACCTAGCGTTTTGGGTAGTTCTAAACTTATTCGCAGAGAGATGTCTTTATATTTTAAGAAAGTTTTGCATTCTGAGTAGCGATGTTTGTTCGATTTTTAAACAGAAAAATTTGTTATTTTCTAAAGTTTTAAAATTAAATATTTAACTCTCCCCTGAAATTTACCATTATTTAAATTAATAATTAATGTTGTTCGTTCAGTGTTAAATGTTACTGTTCTTAATGAAATTGGTTACAGAAATTGAATAGAATTAAAAAATGACAGATATGTATAAAGGCAGGAATTATAAACCTTTCGTAATTCCTTAACCAAGGCGTCAACATCGTAATATGTACTAGAGGAAATTTAATATTTTATGTGCGGTCATGAATTTTGTAATATATGGGTGATAATGAAAATGCGAAAAAAAGATGCATTGAGGTTAAAATTTCTATAGGACATTATTTTTTTCCTTTTATATATCATTTTAGCCAGAAAAGCATTTTACTCTCTAAAAATGTAATTGTTTTAACTGAAATTCGGGCGCAGCATTTTGCGAGAATTTGTTTTTATATTATTCTACAATATATTTGTAATGTATATCATATTATATTACAGACAGATATATATATAATAATAAGGAAATCTTAACAAGATCGGTGATTTTAGGGAATTTAAACTCATACATCAATATGAAATGCATTTAAACAAAAATTTTGATTCCAAACAAATAAAGCAGTGCTCTTATGCTCTCATAAAAATCTTATTATCATAATTATCCAAAAAGACAGCTCTATCGAAAAATGTAAAATTCAACTTTTTAAATAGTTAAAGCATTTTTCATTTTCTCAAACGCTAATTAGCTGTATCAACGTATTTTAAATTCTAAGCATTTAAAAATGTTGACGATAAGACCTTGACATATTTTTGCTACAATATATGTCTAGCAAAATGTAATAATATTAATTAGAATCTGGCCGTTTCTTGACGAATATTCTCGTTAATTATTTTCATACTAAAAACCTACAATCTATTTTGAAACACTTAAAATGTTAAATGCTACTATTCATAAAATAAAATGGCCAAACTAAACATTTTGAACAAAATATTTGTGTATAATAAAATGTTTTAAAATATTTATTATTTATAATAAAAAAATATCATGTTATTTTTATTCTAATTTCTACTAGAAAAAATAAAAAAAAACTTGCACGCAATTTGGCATGCATTTAATTCTTTGTGTTTTGAGTTGTTAAATTGAAACACGCTCATGCCAATTCTGATTAACTGAGTCTACAAGGATAGCAAAATAAAGCAGAAAATATGAGTATGTCTCTGTAGTAAAATCTAAACCATAATGCTTATTTCGGAAAATGCTGATAAAAGAAAGAAAGAAAGAAAATAAATTACAGAAAAATAGAAGGCAGAAAATAAATTTTAGTCTATAGGGTTAATCCCTACATCCGAATAAATAAAAAAAAATGACTGTAACAAGGACGGTATACGTGTTATTACTTGGAAGGATGGAATCCTTCGGCAGGGTATCTAGATCAAGTTGTGCAGCTCCGGTTCTGCTGCAACTTGGCGCAGAACATTTTATGGTTTCATAAAATTTTTGAAAAAAATATGCCTTTGTGGTTTTTCTTTTTTTATTGATACCATGAAGTGGTGCTTTTTTTAAAAATCAGTTAAGGTGCGTCTGGGATTGGAAAAAAAAAAAAAAAAAAAAAAAGAAAGAAAGAAAGAAAGAACCAAGAACCCGAACGTTTTCGGTTCAGATTTATACCCCCGAAGTCAAGATCGAACATCCTTAGAATATATTCTAGACTGAGCGTGAGCATGTTACATTTTGAACTTGTCTGTATTTCACCCTTTTGGGGAAAATACTTTTAGTGGAATTTAAGCCATTTGGTAGTTGGAATTTTTAGTCAAATTGTAAACGTTTGGTAATCAAACATACATCATAGGTTCAACACAAAAGAAAATGGAACCTAAAATTAGATTTTTAAGTTTTCGTCCCACATAAAAATAAATAAAGTACTTGTATTACATTCGCATTACATATTAGAGAAAAATGTTTGCGTGTCTTTCTGTCTGTCTGTTTCTGCATTTATGTGGACTGTCGCGGGAAACCTAAGCGTCATATGGCCACGAAACAGAACCCAAATAACGTTCTTTCGAACAATGTTTAAGCCGAGTCCATTGGACACTTTTTCATATTTATTTATTTCTTTAAATTACATAAAAATGTTCATTTTTGATATGATATATATATCATCGCATCCAAAAAACAAGGATCAGAACAACTATATAATTTGGATACAACCTCCCCATATATCTCAGCATTTTAACAAAAAGTTTTTTTCCGGCTGCATAAGCAATTTTAATTTTTGTATTTTTTTTAATGATTGCATCTGGTCTTAGCGATGGACCGTCTTGCACTTCAACGAGGATTTCGCATTGCCTCTTCTGGATCAGATCCATTTTAAAGAGGGGTGAGCGAGTTGCACATAATGGGTGGGTTCTTGGCATTCGGGAAGAAACTTCCGGAGCGAGGATTTGAATCAGTTTTTTTTTTCTGCTTTACGAATAGCGTTTTTTTTTTTTGCAGATAGCGTGCTTGGTGAATTGATCCAGGCAATGCAGGGTAATTCATGGTAGTAGGTCAATACGGAACTGGCCCGGCTAGACAAAATGAGGATTTACAATAGGCAGTCTAATCGATCGCTTATGTCCCCAAAATAAGAAATTGGTTGCTTCTAAAGTTTTCTAAAGAAGTCTGGGGACACGAATATTATGACCCTAAGTACGAACCAGACCCGGCTATAGACCTCACATGTGGAATTACGATAGGTGCACCAAGCGGTCACTTAGGTTTCCAGGAGAATAAATACGATGATGGAAATCTATCTAACAGAAATTCAAAGACCTAATTTTTTTAACGAAGTACGAAAATGGTCCTGCTAGACACCGAAAATGAGGGTTTAAAATAGGCAGACTAAGCAATCGCTTACGGCCGCAAGACAGTAAATCCGTTGCTTCTAAAATTTTCAAAAGAAATCTAGGGACATGAATTTTAAGAACCTAAATGCGAACCCGACACGGCTAAAACTCTCACATGTGGAATTACGACCGTAGGTGCACTAAAAGGTCACTTAAAAGACCCTAAGACAGTACACCTGATGCAAGGAAATATTTTAACTGAAATCCTGCAGTCTCGAGTATCTTACAAGTAAAATATAAACCTGAACCTTCACCTTATATGGTTATTTACGATATGCGGACACAGTAGTCGCTCAGGGCTCCCAACACAGTAAACCCGCAACTTCGAAACTGGTAAAATCCGGCCATGGATATTCTATCCGATAGTCCATAGTACAAGTGTGCGTAGATTTAACTTTAAATCAACGGATGGACTCCTGAAGGGTCTGGAAAAACAAAAACACATTAAATACGTTAGTCAATATATATAGTGACTATAATTAATTGTCCGAGTCCTAAATAAGCGCTCTCTAATTAAATAATGCATTTACAGAATCGCCTTTTCAAACCGCCTCAGCTTTCTATGAGATTTGCGACCTTAAAAAGAAATAAATTAAATTATATTTTCTATAGGAGAGTAGGCGTGGTTCACACCTCCCTGTGATCCTGCTGTAAGCCTTAGGGCCAGCCAAGTGGTCTAGGCCTTCAACACCTCGCTGTGAGATAGGCATGCCAAGTCGGTCGGTGGAAAAGTCTTCTTTGATTTCATTTACGGTGCGAGTGAATTCAAAAATCTCAATTTTTATGTGTTTGCTTAAAAATCACAAAAAATAAAATACTGTATTAAATAAAAACATTTTAACTAAATCCGAAGTTATACACACAATATTTTGCCATTCCCGGCCTTCCAAAAAGCTGCTCTATATCCTATGATAAGTCGGACGGTCTGGGTCTTCAATACAATATTTTGCCAAACTATGAATTGTGCTAATCTTACTTTTTTATAAAGAACGTGCTTTAATCTTTCTTTTGGTGTCAAGATAAAAACTGTAATAATATTTTCGGTCGCTAATTAACCGATTTGTGTAAAAGTGCTCAAAATCTTGCTTAAACATAAAGTAACTAAAAACAGATCCGGATTTTTAGAAAATTTAGCCAAGATGCATTGTCTCGGCGGCTCTTGAGGTACCTATGTACTAAATTCCATTGCCTTGCGACGCTTAGATTTCCATCTACAACCATAGATGGAAATCTAAGCCGTACACACACATCATCTACAGCCGTACACATATCATCTATAGCCGTACACATATTTCATCTACAACCGTACGCACACACGTAGACAAGCATATTCCTTAATCATGTAAGATTCTTAAAAAATTGCAGAAAACAAAATAGTGTATTCATTAAAGACATGTATTTTTTAAATACAAATCTGTGCATACGACTGATTCTGTAAAGTTGGAAACTGTGACAACAATTTCGGTCGCAAAGAAAGCTATTTGTTTGAAAATTCCTCAACATCGTGCTAAAACGAAGAATGACTAAAAGGGATGCGTATTTAAAAAAAATTAATAAGGTGCAGCGTCCTGAGCCTTCAAGTACATATGTACCAAATTTCATGGCCATGCGACGCTAAGATTTCTAACTACAGCCGACACACACACACACATGTAGTCAAACATCTTCCTTTATTATGTAAGATTCTTATTAAAACAAAATGATCACACTTCAAGGAAAACAATACCATCCAGATTTTTCCATATTCTATAAAATGAATAAATAAAAATATATGTACATATTTATCAGGAACAATTAATGAAATGTATACTAAGCATTAAAATGAACCATCAAAGATAGACCAATTGCAGTGGATGACGATAATATTCTGGTACCTCTTGCGCGAGCCCTTTCCCCATTGAGTGCAATGGTCCAAAAGAAATGGGTGAATGACGAACCATCGAAATGGAAAGTTGGTACCTTTTCCAGTCGACGACTCCACGCAGACAGGCTAAGTTCATTGTAGCGGCACACTTAGCTTCTAATAGAGTCGTAGAGAGCAGATGGGATCGGTGTGAATGACGGGAATAACCGAGTTTGGAGCAGACATTCTCTGAGGTTTCACTTTTAACAGAATTTATGTGCGATTGACTATTTATAAAATAACACGGATATAAAGAATAATATATATTGTATATGAAAGCAGTACTGATGTGGGGGTTATGAATATGGCTAATTACAGTGCTTTTTAAACATACATGCCCAATTATGCTATTGAAATGATTGTATTTAATTTACTGTTTTAAAAACCAAGTTCCTGTATTTGAAACACAAGTTGTAAATTAAAGATTCTTTTACAGGATCAGTAGTGCCGCTAAGATAAAAAAAATGAGGGGAGGGGGGGAGGGTAACCAAATATTTTGTTTTCTATTTCCTCAAAAATAATTTCTCCGAACTTTAATGTGTTCCATAGACCTTATACGCTTGTAAGATCTATGATGTGCCCCGATTGATACTTAGATATGTCTATGAAGCCCCTTCCCTTAGCAAAGCCACTATACAGGGTCAGGCAGCCATATTTGGAACAAATGTTTTCTCAATTTGTACGGTAGTTTGAGAAAGAATTGATCACTCACCCTATCCCATATTGTGCTATTTAGTTAGTATGGACCATTGTTGTTCCACAGATTATGAGGTTTCAACAAGATGGAGCTACTGCTCATACTTCTAGAGATCTAAAAATTCAGTGTGATTCTTTTTTTATAATGTTTCCACATAATAATAGGTCACTGAGATATGTCATCGCAAAATTAATGGACTTTGTAATTCGCGGAAAGGCGGTATATGCAATTGAAAACATCATGTATTGAAGTTCGTGAATAAATTCTCTAAAGTCAATAGTCACCTATTTCAAAAAGCCAAATATTATGTCAAACTCAGTAGAACTACGAAATCGTTCCGACCAAGATGGCAACTGATACTTCTGTTGTATCAACTAGTTACACTTGGACCTATGATGCTAGCTCTCTCTGAATCCTACAATTGTTCGTAGCGCCGCCGAGTACATCGCAAAGGTATTTTTGTACATAGCTTTCAGTATCAAAGCAGAAAATCAAGTTAGAATCGCCGGTGAGGGGGGCACCGGTCGTCGTTTTAATTGATATACGATGCGTTGTTCTCATGTGCTTTGCATAAGCTCTATAACATCAGTTAGAATATTTTCATAACTCTAACAACTGCATTTGCATGCCGAATTTCGTAACTGTAGATCAAATTTTTAAGGGGTGCGTTTATGTATTTATTTTTTTTGCAAGAGAGTGTATTTATATTTAAAAATGTCAAATTAATAAGATTAAAAATATAATATTAATGTTATGTTATATTTCTTATATTATTCACAACTCAAATTTGAGTAATGTTTTAAAGGAGTGATATATGTTGAATCATTCTGCAAGTAATGATAATCAGAAATTCTAATCGTCTAATGCAAAATGCAAAATCTTGATTAGCTCATAGTACTAGCAAATATATTTTATATATATATATATATATATATATATATATATATATATATATATATATATATATATATAAAATGTTAGACACAAAATGAACTTCTGTTCAAACACTTATCTATTAAACTTTTAGCCCTACTGCAATGTATTATCCTGGGAAATTTCAACCAATAATGTAAGGTTATAATGATTTTGTGTTTGAGATCACTTTCTCACTACAACGGAAAAAATAAATTTTGACATAAAATATCAAAATAGATATAACCACAATCTTATCAAATATCCCATATGAACAAGTATCTTGGGTTCTAAAATTTAGCCGTTATCATGAACATGATTGCAGTAAGTAGTAGTACTTGCAGTGGATAAAAGTGCGTAGATATAAAGGATGAATGGTTGATTGAACGAGGCCCATGGGTTCTATGCAATCTTCTTTGGATTCCCCCTAGTCATGGATTCTTCAATACTTTCGAACTGTATGGCTCGATACTTTCTCGAAAACTCCGTAATATAATTCTATCTTTAAAACCTGCATCTCTATATATCTCAGAAGAACTCGAGAAATATGGAATCTTATTCGGTTCTCATTGAGTAGATAGCAAAAACTAGGAGGAAACACTAAATATAAATACAAAAGTTTCTTAGATTAATTCCGTAATTTAACAATGTAGGCAAAAAATCATGTGGTGTTATTCACTATTTTCATAATCTAGCAATCACAAAAATGTGTATCTATATTTTAAACGTAGTTTTAAAGTTACATATACTACCTCTATAGAAATGTGCAATCCTCAAGATAACATGTGAGTTTATCAGAATATATATCCAATACAGAATTTTTTTAAATTTTAAAACATCATACTTAAATAAAATTATTGAAGAGCCTTTATATGGTGTCAAGTGTTATGTACACTTCATTTCCGATAAAACTACTAAGGATTTTTATTTCTTTGTACAAACTTATTTCATACAATCATGCACATTTTCGGAAAAAAAGTAAACGGAGGTGACATCTCCAGTTCCTATTAGATCGTGACGGTAGCTGTTAATTCGTATCGGTAGCTGGATATTAGCTGATTTTAGACATTAAAAATTCGCCAATTTTAAATTAATTCAAATTAAAAATAATAACACTGAGGGGCACCATCACGGGTTTTAAAATATCTGTGTACAAAGTTCATAACCGCCCGATACTTAGATTCCTCTCCCCACACACACACACACACACACATGCACACACACACAAGCACACACACATACATGCACACACACACAAGCACACACACACACACATGCACACACACAAGCACACACACACACATGCACACACACACACACACACACAGGCATTTTATTTTATTATGTAAGATTGTCTAATTATTTTATGTAATCACAAATTGACACACCGACTGGGTAAATTGAACAGAGGCTTAATCGGGATTATTGCAGTCAAATCGAAACTTAACTTTAGCTACTTCAGAAAGTTCCATCTTAACTATTAGGGGGTCAGCATTATATTGAGCTTCAGTTAAATATTTATATTTCTTTTTTCTAAAAAATATTTTTGCAACAAATATTAAATTTTCATTCCAAAATATACACACACTGTTTAATGAATTTAATATATTTTATCCGAAATCTAGAAAAAATATTCAGTGAATTATTAAATCTATCCATCATATAAGAGCTGGTGAGATATTTTGGAAGTGGAAGTGTATATCAAAAGTACGCTTTTAGATATCTCAAAAAGCGTCTATATATTATCAATAGAATCATTATTGAAATAGTCACATAAAATATTTCCACGTACAACTTAATTCAAATTGATTTCCGCAGAACGGCTTCGAGGAACAGATTTTTTATCCTTATACTTGCAGAAATAGAACAGCCTGTAATATCCAAAATATCCAAGTATTTGTGAATATTTGATTTATTTTATGGTATCACACGATGCTTTTTCGTACTCATTCTCTGGAGTACCATCAGAAATAAAATTTCGTGAACTACTTATCTCAATTTATTTAGATCCTTCTGGAAACATTGTACTATTGGATCCCAAATATACCACAGAAATCTCCCTAAAGGAAAATACCGCAAACTGTCGGTATATGTTTGTATAAATAGGAATTTACCAGCAAGCGCACAATCATATTTTGTAATTTTATCCCCTGCGATAAAAAATGGAATACTGCATGAAATATTATATGGCATGGAAATTTTATCAGTCGTATTGGACTATATATAGGATCCTTTTGAATGGTGTTTTGAGATTGAACGATCATTTTGAATACATAAAGTAAATAAATTGGAAATTAAAAAAATATTTAGACTTTGAAGATTGTCATATAACTCTAGTAAGTATTTTATCATAAGTCTAAATTGGTGTAATGTTGTTTCTTCTATTGATAAATATGAAATTATTTTTTTAAATCTATATAAATAAAAATTAAAATCTGTCTGTCTGTCTGTCTGTTTGTCCCGTCATCACGGGAGAACGCAGAACCAAATTTGATGAAATTTTGAGGGTAGCCTAGAAATAGCCCCACTTAAAATTTAGTCTATGGTTGGAATTTCTACAACCAGTGGTTCTCGAGATATTAGTAAAAAACAAAACTTTCGTTTGTCTCATCATCACGAGAGAACGGCTGAACCGAATTTAATGAAATTTTGTGGGTGGCCTTGAAATAGCCCTCCATAAATTTTGCCCAAGTTTCGAGTTTCTAAGGCCAGCGGTAGTCGAGATATTAATGAAAAACGGAACATTTTTATAGGAGTTCTACTCTCCAACTCCGTGGTTTATCCAAACGGAAAGGATAAAAATCGTTTGTTTAAAACGTCAAAGGGAATTAAGAATTTATTTTTGAGTTTGATGCAGGATTTTTGCATTAAATAGTCACTATCTGAAAGCATGAATTGAATGAAACATGAATTTAAATGGAAAAATCTACCTCCATGTTTTATATTTCACAAGCTTTTACTCAACGATTAGAAGTATAAAGAAATTAAAATGGTTATTTAATTTCGCATTTTATGAGGAAGATTCTATCTTATATCATGTTGCTCGACAAAGGAATGGAATTAAATGTGTTTGTTAATGATTATTATTATTTTTTGATTTGAATAATAAATAAATGGATATTAAAATATATCTTATAAATGAACGGTTTGATTTTTTTTTAATTATATTAATTGCGAACTGCATACATCACTTTCATGTATTTTAGCAAAGAGGTTTTAAGCTCATATATTGTGTTTAGCTAAAAAACTTATATTCTGATCACCCAATAAAAATTCATTTATCCAATTGTTCAAACAGAAAAAGAGTAGAATGGGTATATCGTCTAATAATATTTTAGTGTTTTCATTTAGTATATACAAACTGGATCACGTTATTTTATTCAGATCTGCGAATTTAGAGCTACGAATTTGGCTGGATATCGCTAACTTGGTAACTTTTCTTAAACTTTACCAAATTAGTCGAAATGTCTCCAAATTGATAAAAGTGACGCAAATCAATGAAATTAAATTTGTTTTGTTAAAAGAAAGTACTGAAATGGTGTTTCGTTAGCATTTGTCTGTCAGTCCAACCGCCCTACTTAGTAACCCATTTAGCGAATTTTTAAAATGTCACCAAATTGATAAAACTATTTATAAATCCATAAAAATATTTTGAAATTGATAAATTGCCCTAAATAAACGAAATTGTGTTTTTTAGGGGATAATATTTTGATGATGGTTCGTCAATTTATCGCCAAGTGGGACTGTCAGTTCTACAGTCCCACTTGGCGATAAATTAGGCGATTTTTTAAAATGTCGCCAAATCTTCATTAGAGATATTCAGACGATATTTTGACCACCAATTTATTTGAAGCAAATCATAACATGTCGCTTAACAACGGATTTAAATTTAACGTGTTTATGAGGAAGAAGATTTTTATTAAATCTTTTCCGATTTTAATGATGAAGATATGTATATAAAATAAATTTCATTGCCATCGTATTTTTGACTGGATAATATCAATTACGATCTTCATGTTTAAACATTATTATTATTGATGTTTTCGGGGATTATTGATTCAGAGATTATTAATATTTTCAATTTCTTATGGCATTGTTTTATAGCGCCAAAAATTGTTGAAACTCATATATTGTACGTTGTACGAGTAATCTTCTACAAATGCACGGTTATATCTTCTAATGTAAGAGAATATAAGTAGTACATGTATATTGGCATATATTGGAATCAAGCCTTCCGATATGAAGATCACGGGGATTACTGATATTTTTAATTTAATAAGTAATCTGTTATATATTGGCAAAAATTTTTCAAACTAAATATTATAATACGGGAAATATTTTACTAACACTAGGACATATCTTCTAATCTATGACATTATAAGTAGTACGGGTTTATCTTTCCATATAATTTTAGCACTTTCATTTGGGCACATAATGGAATTAATTACTGCCTACTGGTTTAAAGATTACGGATTTATTGATATTTTCAATGTATACATGTAATGTCATAATACAGGTTATATCTTCCAATATTCGCGTATATAAGTAGTACGGGTCCCATACAATACGCTATTATTTTGCCTATATTGATTCAATTCCATACTTTTTATAAATTTGCTTGCAAAAAAGGCCAGGATATTTTATTCTTCAGATTTACCCGTGAAGATCATTTTGTGTAGTAAGAACAGAGATCCTGAGGTTTCTTTTTAGGAGCATTGTATTAAATATTTTAACAGAATATTTTGATTAAGCATATCATTTAGTATACTATAGGAATTTTCACATGATTGTGAATTTCAAGTTTATTTATATTATATACTCCGTACGAAGAACGGGTATGCTGCTAGTAAACTATAAGAGTTTTTCTTTTCGGCTATCCGTATTCTTTGTGACGGAGGTGTGCTCTCTTGTTGAAATATAAAAGAAAATCTGATGTAGGCAGGACATGACTTTCCTTATATAATTCAAAGTATTTAATCATTCTACAGTCAAATAATCTATATAAATAAAAATGAAAATCTGTCTGTCTGTCTGTCTGTCTGTTTGTCCTGTCATTACGGGAGAACGGCTGAACCGAATTTGATGAAATTTTGTGGGTAGCCTGGAAATAGTCCCACTTAAAATTTAGTCCATGTATGGAGTTTCTACGATCAGTGGTTCTTGAGATATTAGTAAAAAACGACATTTTCGTTTGTCTCATTATCACGGAAGAACGGCTGAATCGAATTTGATGAAATTTTGTGGATATCCTTTAAATTGCCCCCCATAAATTTAGCTCAAGTTTCGAGTATCTAAGACATGGGGTTGTTGAGATATTAATGAAAAACGAAACTTTTTCCTAGGAGTTCTACTCTCTAACTCCGTGGTTTATCCAAACGAAAAGCTTGAAAATCGTTTGAAAGTGAATTAAAAATGTATCTCTGAGTTTGGGGGGAGATTTTTTGCACTATTTAGTCACTTTCTGAAAACATGAATTGTTTGAAACATGATTTAAATGGAAAATCTATCTCCTTGGTTTATATTTCACAAGCTATTACTGAACAATGAAAAATATAAAGAAATCAAAATGGCTATCAAATTTCGCATTTTATGAGGAAAATTCTATCTTATATCATGTTGCTCGGCAACGGAATAAAATTAAATGTGTTGTTAATAATTATTATTTTGTTTCAATTTGAAAATTAAATAAATGGATGTAAAAATATTTTTTAAATGAACGATGTGATTGTTCTTTAATTATATAAATTGGGGACTGCGTATATCACTTTCATTTATTTTAGCAGAGGTTTCCAGCCCTTATATTGTGTGCTAATAAACTCATATATTGTGTTTACCCAATAAATTCATTTAGCCGATTGTTGAAACAGAAAATGAGTAGAACGGGTGAATCTTATAATACAATTTTAGTGTTTTCATTTAGTATATACAAACGGGATCAGGATATTTTATTCTTCAGATCTGCAAATTCAGAGCTACAAATTTAGCGGAATACCTCTAAATAACTTGGTAACTTCTCTTAAACTTTATTAAATTAGCGGAAATGTTTCCAAATTTATAAAATTGACGCAAATCAATGATTTGTTTTTTAGAATAGAGTACTGAAATGATGTTTCGGTAGCATTTGTCGGTCAATCCATCCATCCTACTTAGTAACACATTTAACGAATTTTTTTAATATCACGAAATTGATAAAAGTATTTGTGAGTCCATAAAAATATCATGGAATTGATAAAATCGCGCTTAATAAATAAAAATAATTGTGTTTTGTTAGGGGATAGTATTGTGATGATGTTTCGCCAATTTGTCTCAAAATGGGACTATCAGTTCTACAGTCCCACTTGGCGATAAATTTGGCGATTTTTTAAGTTATCGCTAAATTGACTAAAATGTCGCCGAACCTTCCATGGAGATAGCATTATTAAGACGATATCATTTCCATCAATTTATTTGAAGCAAAATATATCATGTCGCTTAGCAACGGACCCAATGTGTTATGCGGCATACGATTTTATATTAAATCTTTTCCGATTTGAATAATAAATATATGTATATAAAATAAATGTCGTTGACATAGCATTTTTGACTGGATAATATCAATTATGATCTTCAGGTTTAAACATTATTATTACTGATATTTTCGGGGATTATTGATTCTGGGATTATTGATATTTTGAAGTTATTATGCAATTGTTTTATTATGACAAAAATTGTTTAAACACATATATTGTACGTTGTACGAGTAATCTTCTACAAATGCATTATATCTTCTAATCTACGAGAATAAAAGTAGTACAGGTATATTGGCATATGTTTTGATATATATTGGCATATATTGGAATCAATTACGACCTTCTGGTATAAAGATTACGAGGATTATTTATATTTTCAATTTATTACTTCATCTCTTTTATTTTGGCAAAAGTGTTTGAGACTCATATTGTAATACGGGTAATCTTCTAATGTACTAATACAGGTTATATCTTCTATTATTCGTGAATATAAGTAGTACGGGTCCTATACAATTTTAGTGCTTTCATTTTGCATATATTGATTCAATTCCTTTTTTTTTTAATTTTGCTTACAAAAGGGGCCAGGATGTTTTATTCTTCAGATCTGCCCGTGAAGATAATTTTGCATAGTGAGAACAGATATTCTGAAACTTCTCTTTAGGAGCAATAAATTCAATATTTTACCAAAATTTGCACTTGATTGCGAATTATAAGTTTCTTTATATTATATACTCCGTACAAAGAACGGGTATGCTGCTAGTAATGTATAAGATTCATTGTACTGTGTTTTAAACGTTGATTCGTACATTTGGCGATTTTCCGGATGACAACATCTAATAATATTTCAAAATACTCAATTAACTTAAATTTCACACAACTCAAAATTAACAGTTACCAATATTGATAGCATCCTTGATAAGCAATATAGTCCATATTATAAAATATTTTAATAATTAATTAATTAACTAGGAGTCATTTTCATTAGTTTAGAATCATTTTTGCAATTTTGACGAAATTTTCGTCAATCTGGAGCGAAATATCGCCCAGTTGAAAATACTTTGCTAGATTATTCAGCAAGTTTGCCAAATGCACCACCAAGTGTTGCAGACAAACGGTGAGAAGGACATTTCTTATATACTCTAATGTATGCCGTTATATGACAGAAATCTGAATTTGCGAAACATCACTTTTCATTTGGCTTCATTTCTATCAATTTGGCTACATTTTTTCATTTTGGCAACATTTAAAAAAGTCGCCAAGTTGGCGACGTCCGGTTAAATTTCTCGCCAAGCATTATAGATGGACAAGCGAAGAAATGGGTTATTCTTTTAGTCTATTCTTGTGTTCTTTCCAAGATATTGAACTTTTATCAACTAATCGTCATTTCATTGATTCAGCGTCAATTTTGCTAATTTTTATCATTTGGTTAACATATTCATCAATTTGGTAACATTTGAAAAGTCACCAAGTTGGAGATATTCTGAAAAATTCGTAACTAAAAATTTAGGTAAATACAAGTTATTCTTATAGCACTCGTAGATTATTATATCCTTACCAAGATTTTGAATTTTCGTCAATTAGTCGTCATTTTCATTGATTTAGTGTAATCTATATCAATTTGGCGACATTTTCGTCAGTTTATCAACATTTAAAAAAGCCGCCAAGTTAGCGACAGTTCGCCAAATTCGTCGCCAAAATCTTGCCAAGCGTTATGGAAGGAGAAATAAGTTATTCTTATAGCAGATAAATGACTATTGGTGTCCAACCACAAACGTATTACTCAAAATATCTTTTCTCATGTATGGAACGAGCTAGTTCCACGAGAATGATGTCACCATGATGTTTATCGCATGATATTACATATGAAAAGTGAACATATATCTCACAATAGTTAATATTTCTATTTTATTTTATGTGATTTTTTATAAATGTGTTTGAAAATTTGGCAATATCTCAAGAAAGGTTCATGATAGTGCTGTAAAGTTTATGACAATCGTATTCATATGAAAAATTACTAAAGAAATTATTATTTGCGATTCATTTTTTGAGGAATATTTTAAATTTTTACTCGAAAATTTAGTAGAGTTTTGAACATTCGATTGCGTTTATAAACAATAGACTTCCAATATTCACGGATTGTAATTCTTGTACCAAATTTTGTTCGAATCGCTATATTCGTTCGTCATATATCGTCTCTACAAACTCTTTGACGCACACACACACACACACACAAACAGACATCACCTCAAAAACATTTGATTCGTGTTCAGGGATACTTGAAACGTGATCTCTCGTCGTAAACCCGAATTCGAATTTTCGACCACGTCACAACACATTCCGTATACATTATAGTATATATATAAGGTAAGTAATATATATATTGAGTCATACAGTTTCTTAATTGTTGAACTATGTATTACATTTTTAAATGTCATCCAGAGCTATATTTAAGGACTTGAATGTTTTACATGTCTAACTCAAAAGTATACTAATTCATTGCTTTTCATACTCAGGGTAAGTTAAATAAGTTAGCAACGTATAACTAGAAAAGCAAACGTTTATCCGTTTAAATTTCATATCTGAAAGCAAAATGAGTCACATTTTTAAAAAAATCAAGAATTCGAATATTCGATCCCGTCACAATACTTTCCTTATACATTATACTATGTATATAAGGAAAGTAAAAACATGTTAATTCACTTCCGCTTACCATAATGAAGTTCATACTGATATGCTATTCAAAAGTATAGCAACTTTTGCAAAGTACATCAATATAAACTTTATATTGATATACTGTTTAAAAGTATGGCAAAGGATGTTATTTTGCAATATTTGAAAATGTTTTCCATTTTATTTTAATTTTGAGCTATATTGTATTTCCGCGCGAAGATAAAATGCTTCGAAGTGTTTACATTTACAATCATATGAAAAATTTACTGTTGACATCCTCAATTTAACAAATGTGGTTTCCAAGGAGTTCAAGGATTATAAAGCCGATGTCATGTCCCCAAACGTTTTAAGTCTGAGATCTCAATATCATTTTAGTTACCATTTCTTTAATTTGCAATTATTCTCATATTTTTCTGTTGACTAACAGCCTATTACGAGCTTCGGTTGGAGAGAGAAATCAGGAACTTTCCAAGCAAAGGGAGGATTCCACAACAAGGAAATAATCAAGCTTTAAGCATATAGGTCTTTGAAATGTGTTCCAACTACCTCGTGTTATCTGCGAAGTTAATTATCGATCATAAGAAGGTTCATAACAAGACACAGACGCTTAAGGAATATGCATCTGGGAAAAATCTATCTTCTACATATAATTATTATTCAGTATTTTTTATGTGGTTGCGCGCGGATCAGTATATGCAAGATTTAGGCATGAATATTGCCATTTAAAGTACATTGTGTACTTTATGTGCAATTAAGATCATGTGCAGTTAGATTTCGTTATATCAGGCTGAGAAGTTTGTAACTTTTAGTAAATAAATATGGGTTCTAAATATATGTTTGTGCTTTCCTATACTGTTAGGATTGATTAATTGCTATCTCAAAGATCGCGTATTTGTGACTTTTGACACTGTTAAATTGCCGACTATTCTAACTGCAGATAAAAATATATTTACATATATATTTTCAATTATATGCAAAAATATATTTACAATATTTAACTGATCAGGGTAAAGGTTTTACGATAGCTCCCGAACTGAAATGTGTGCACACAGATGAAAAATATTTTGAGGCAGACACGAAATAAATTTTTGGATACGATCGGTAAAAGTTACACACCTTAAAAGTTTCAATTTGACAGGAAAGGGACTCGAAAAATTTAAGAATTTATGCATATAAATTTGTAAATTATGATAAAGTAAAGTATGGCAGGTTTGTTTTGTCAAGCGAATGCCGAATTAACGATTGCAGAGTTGACAAGAATAACGAAACCAAATGGAGCGTTTGATGGAAGTTGTTCTGCACGAAATTACTTGCAAAATTTGTAAATAATCTTTTTGGTAGCAAATCTACATCAGGAACAAAACTTTATAAAATTTCAAAAGTCCCTTAGAGGGCAAATTAGATATTCGAGGACTGTAATAGGCAATGGTAGTTGTAAAACTGATTAAGGTTCTGAAATGCAAATTGTGAAATTATTTCCCGAATCTAAGAAAGGCTTTTAAGGTTGGAAAGATAGGAAAGATTTTGAAAGCGATTATAAATATGATGCATGGGAGGTAGAGGATAATGAAGAGAGTGTTTTAAAAAGTACGAAAGACCAATTTTGGACGAAATTGTGGATTTAATTGTAGTAAATGAGCCCGAAGTACACGCAGTAGTTAAGAGGTGAAGGGATTAAAAATGGAAAGTCAAATTGTGTCAGTAAGGTGGAAATAAAATAGATAAGTTAGGAGGGGAATCAGACTACATAAATATAAAAATACCGTTTGTGAGCGAACTCGCGGATTTGAATTTTGAAGGCGGTCTTAGTCTCGGACCGTGGTTATGCCCTGAAAGTAAGGAATTTGAACCTGTGGAATATCTACATAAATGTATTATTCAATATTTCCCGTGGGTTGGCCGCGATTTCAGAATAAGTAGGATTTAGATATCGGTGTTGCCACCAGAAGCATATTGTGTTTTTTATTTATAATTAGGGTCTGTCCATGAAGTGGCCTACCTACGTGATTTCGTTACGTCAGACTGAGGATTTTTTTAAATTTTTTATTCAATAAATGTGTTTGGTTTCTAAATACCTGATTTTGTATTCCTTGATAATTAGGATTGATTAATTGTTATTTCCAGGATCGCATATTTCTAGCTTGTGGCACTGTTAAAGTACCGACTCTTCTAACTGCAGATAAAAATACTTCACATTGAAATCCAAATCGGGTGAAGTCCCATGTTAATATTAAACGAGTCTGAATTCTACTCAACCTAAATCTACTACTTGTAGAAAGGGAGTGTTATGCAATTAGTAACTACGAGAATATTTCATGGAACAAGGATATATATGATGGAACAAGGATATATATGATGGAACAAGGATATATATGATGGAACAAGGATATATATGATGGAACAAGGATATATATGATGGAACAAGTATATTCGGCAATCAGCAAGACAGATAAGTAGGCGATCAACAGGACAGAATTTAAGATCAGGGGTTGAATACCCCTGATACTAACTTCCCACTGTAAAATACGATGCCAGAAGTATGATGGTGTGAAGATACTTTACCGCAATGGAACTTGGTTGCTGCATTAATTCGAGGTCAATTTAAATAATAATATCTATGGAGATATTTTGATAACATAATGTTTTCTCATGCTAAGACCTACATGTCATTTGAATAAATTATGCATCAAGATAACGATCCGAAACATAAGTCAGGTTTATTAAAGCTGGGGCCCAATCAGAAGAAATTTTGGACTCGCAATTTGCCTACTCAAATTTAATTTAAACCCATTGAGTATCTGCGGTAAGAAATTGATATTAGTATCTGCAAATGAAAAGAGCCATCAAATAGGAATCTATTTTCTGTTTAACTGCGTAAGGAAGAGGAAAACTCGTATCCAAGACTAAACTCATAAATGGGTTGGATCCGATATCACAACGATGTCGTCCGTTGACGGTAGAATGGTGGCAGCTCTTAAGTAAATAAAATTGGTGATTGATCCGCGAACGGTCAAAGGGGATGAATACTCTGAATTAAATAGTCGTACCCAAAGATTAAGGTGCGAGGAAGCTCACCAGCCAAGTACTGTTCAAAAATTTAACGTGCAATGTTGATGGCTTTGGAGGAAGCCTTTTACACGAGCCATCAACTGGATTGTTCGCCCATCTGTAGCTCTGAAATTAAAAGAAGCAGAATATTGATTTAAAAATTTTCTGACGTTTAAGTATGATGAGATAAGACATAATTAATTTGGTCTATTTTGCCTTAGCAAATTTTCGTATCAATGCATCAAAGGTAGTACACTTTGCTTTTCTATGAAATTTCCACATTTGCACCTAAACTCTAAAGGAGATTTATAAACTATAAATCTCCTTTAGAGTTTAATATACGTCATGCTGAGTACTCTACTACGACCTTTAAGGGAAAACACTGAAACTTATCATATTTTAAATAGCCGTACTGACTATTTTAAATCTGTCAGAATTCATATTTATCAGATTTTCTGACAAATCGAAATTCTACAAAAAATGAGTTTATGATGAAAAATTCAAATTTGATATGCTGAATGTCCTGTAGTAATCTATGAGGGAAAAATTATTTTTTCAATATTTAAGTAATCTTAATGACTAATCGAAAACTCGTAAATGTCGTATTTAAAAGCTACAAAAGGACTGGTATTCGATAAAAAACAAACTTGTAAAAAATCAATATTCTGCCGCTTTACAAAAAGTGTCAGCCATAAAAATGAATGAGATGAAGGACTATTGCCAAGTTTGTTAACCTTCATGAGTGAAAAATATAGCGAGGACATGTTATTGGATGTATAACTTGTCAAATTTACCTCTTTGATCTAAAGCAGTTTTTGCTGCATTGAACTTTGAGAAATTCAAGGAGTTGGGGTGATAAACCTTGAGCTACATATATATTGCACGTCTATCGTTCTTAGTTATATCTGCAAGTTATTACGAAATACATGCAATATCTTTTCACTCTATACTTCTCAAAATGAAGTTGATAACCTAGGTAAGTAATAATTCATCTGAACCATTTTTATGGCTGACAATCATCTGTTTTGTATTCAAGATTTAATCACATGATTTATTTCGTAAAATCCTTTTAATCTTTCTATAAAATAAATCATTCTTAGTAATGAAAATAATATTTTTGTTATATAAGGAACCCAGACATGTTTAATTGCGATCATATGTTCTAACTTCGAATGAATATTGCTCAATCGAATAATGCTCATTCGATGAGTATTGCTCATGAGGATGAGTGATGCTATTATATCGAAAGAGTTGGCGGTTGCATATTTTCTAAAATTATAAGCTGCTTGTTTCGAAAATTACCCCTGCTAAACTCCCGTTTAATCACTTTGAAATATTAAAAATTACAAAATATTTAAAAGATAAGACATATTTATCAAGAGAATCATAAACGAGGGTCACACTAAAATTTTTGAGATACGGCTAAGTGGTACAAGTTAAACATACCAACTCTTAGGAGGGTTCAAAGTACTCCCATCCAACATCAATACACCTTTATAGGAGATTTTTTTAAAAATTAAATTCTTCAAGCCATCCATTTTTTGGAATGTATGAAAAATATGCTTTTATATCCTCATCAATCTCATCTTCGGAATGAAAACGACGCCCACGTAAATTTTCTTTAGATTAAAAATAGTTAAAAGTCACACATAGCAAGATCAGGAGAATAGGGTGGATGTCCTATCACTTTGATGTTTTTTGTTCAAGAAATTCGACTGTCATTCTTGATGAATGAGAATATGCATTGTCATGGTGAAGCATAAATCCCGTAACATTCCTTTTTGAAGAATTTATGGAAGACATTTAGTGGTGTACTAGTTAGCTGTAACTGTCTTCTGTCCCTCTAGCTTTATGGCTTTTACCAGATCTGTATTTCTGAAGAACACGGCACATACATTGATTTTATCATTGCTCGTTGCCTTTTCACCATTGTTGGTTTGGGGTCAACTTCTAAGACCCATACTTTACTTTCTTGACGAATTGGAACGCCAAAAACAGCATGTAAGTTTCATCACCAGCTATGATTTTAAAAATAATGCGGTGTCCACCATCATTAATTAATTTTAGTGTTTCTTTACTGATTTTGAAACGCTCCGCTTTTTGAGGTTCTGTTAAATTATGTGGGACCCAACGACAAACGAATTTTTTCTTATGCAGTTCCTCATGAATAATGTTATGCGGATCCAATGTTAAGTTCCTTCTGTATCATTTGGTAGATACAGCGATTATCATCGATTGACATTTTTTAAATGACCGACACATTTTCTGGGACTACAGCTCATAAATGTCTTCCTGTGTGTTCTTTACCCGGGAGAGAAATTTGACCTCTTCTGAACTCTATAAACCATTTGAATACAGTGGCACGAAATGGAGTATCATTCCCATATGCTAATTGTAGACGTTGAAGACCTTTTTTTTTTATTTAACCCCACTTTAAAATAATAGAAAATCATAGCTCGATAATGCTCTAGCATCAACTACATTTTCTTTTCTTTCAAATTTTATTCTACGATAGCTAAATTGTAATTGTTGCCACAAATTTTCGTCTGAGTACATGAAAGAGTTCAAATTTAAATATCCAACCAATTATTTTTTTCTAGCACATATCGTCTTCCCCTGTCTCAAAAATTTCAGTGTGACCCTCGTATTCATCAAAAGATAAGAAATTTAAATAAATATTTCCATTAGACTCAAAATTATTTCTGTGTAACATATTGAAGGAACACAATTCCATTCAATCATTCTACCGAAATTGTGTAGTAACCTATTATGCAATATCCTAGTATATAAGGACATTTGACTGATTTTGTTCGACCATGCTTCCCTAGTGTGCCTTAAGAAAGTCAATTTAGTAAAGCATATATCTCCTTTTTTCATTCTATATGAAAACATCGTTCTATTGAATACTAAATATGCTATAAAAATGCCTCGAAAAGAAAATATCGTAAACTATCTATGTTGGTTTGTATAAATAGGCATTTACTTCGAAGAACATAATATTTGTAACTTTATTCCATGCATTTTTAAAACGAAATACTGGTTAGCATTGTATGTTCAGAATTTCCCCCAAGTACTGAAATGTATATGTAGGTTTAATTTTTTGATGAATATATCATATGATTTAAATATTGTGTTTCAGATATTATTGAAAAATAGATAAGTTTTAGTTACTATGTTTAAATATGGAATATTAAAAGATGCACAGGAAGGCATTATGAAATCAGATCTTCCCTTTATAACTAAACAAAAAAGATCAGTCATGAGTTGATTGAAACACATTGATTATGAAACACATTCTAACTGAAATGAAATTTTATTTAAACATATCTAAAATGCGATACATTCACAACTGATATATTTTAAATTGTCACAGTACTACAATAATTTATTATATTTGAAAACTTAAAACTTCATCGAAAAAAATGAACTTTAGTCAAATGACGTCATCGTAATATAAATCGCCTGACTCTTTATGTAAAAGCAATACACATTTCATTCATATCACTTTTATTCCAGACATTACAGCTAAATTTTGCGTTAAAAGAATTCAGCAATTCTTATACAACTCAAAATAAAATCAGGTGTTTACATTCTGCGTCTTTTACAATGGTTCACTAAATTACTAATAATCCATTAAATTACATTCTGCGTCCATTAAGTGGGTCAAGCAATCTCTTTATATAATATGGATGCAATTATTATTTTATTTTTATTTAAAAAAAACTACCGAATATATTTTGCTTAACGTTTTTTGTATAATTTATGGGATAATTTGAATATTTCCTAAAATTTTCAAAATGATTTGTGAATTTAAAATTCGCTTAAAAATGTTTCAAAATTTAGGTCCCATAGGGTTCAATGTATTTCACGCTTTCAACCCAGGTTCAATCGAAAACTAATTGGGTGATATTATTCATTTACATTCCCATATGTTCGACAGATCATCTCAACAACCAAATTTCATTTCGATAAAATCATTTTTACAGTAATTATCGTTCGAACGGATAGATAGACAGACAGAATGAGCAAAGTCATGAACACTTTTCAACTATGTTGAAAAAAGTTAAAAAAGGAAAAAACAGTCAGGAAGTCGTTGAATGCTACGTTTTAATTTAGAATTTCATGTATAAGAGATCAAAATCTGATGTAATCTTTGCAATTTTCTATTATAAAGCATAATCAACGTTGGATATAATATCAGATTTTATCCTATTTATATAATTGCAAATTAAAATGTAGCATTCAAGGGCTTCCTGGCTTTTTTTAAATTTTCTCATAATGATAACATAAATAGTTCCTAGCTTTGCATGTTCATCAGATTCAAGCGGTCTTCTGGTTAAAGAGTTAGGCAGCAAATACCCAGTTGGGTTGATAGCAGGTTCTGTCCTGATGATTTTACAATAACAGTTTAAATAATAAATAAAAAATGTTGTAAAGGTAACAGGTTTTATATTAACCTTTAAGTCATCTAGAAAATATCAGTTTTAAAACAAAAAAATAAAATCGATTCAATATATCTCCATTAAGTTCTAAGAACACAAATATTATTTTAAAAATAGATAGAATATGATCCAGATCTAAAATCTTTATTAATTTTAATTTAAAAAATGTAAATTTCCTTCAAGCGAGCTCCAAACCGGGGACTTTTTGTTAAAAAGTTTGCGCATAGCGAGCTCCGAAACTTCTGTTTCTCAACTGATTACCGGCTGTGCCACCGGGACCATGCAGATCATCCATTTGATAACGTAAAATAATTTAAAGAATGTACTTATTACCCCATATAAAATCAGCCGTTTTAGAAGTAATTCTACATCTTTCACCGGTCGGATATTTCCCATCATTATAAAAATGGAAAAAGAGCCAGAAAGTCCTTGAATGCTACATTTCAATTTAGAATTTTATATGTATGAGGACAAAATCTGATGTAATCTTAACAATTTTTTATTATTATTTTTTATAATGAAACTTGGATAGAACATCTGATTTTTACCCTCTATACATAATTATAATCTAAAGTATAGCATTCGACGGCTTTCTGGTTCTTTTTTTTTATTTTATCATAATGAAAACTTAAATAGTTTTAGTTTCTAACATTTCCGTGATTTGTGTGGTCTAGCGGTTAGAGTTGGGCAGCGAGCGGCTGATAGAGAGCTCTGTCCTCTCCTCGAACTAAATGCTTTTTCAATTAATATTTTAATTTATAAAGATCAGTTAAAGGTTTATATAGCTAAAATAAAATAAAATTGCAAGGCCATTCGTGGTGCAGCGATAAAGCATCGCGATGATGGCATGAAGCGAATGTTTTCAGCAAAGGTTCAGTCCTCTTTTTCAGATTATTTAACCGATCATAATAAAATGTTAAACTTAAATGCACCGAAATAGAAGCTTCAGTCGTCGCCCTCTTGGTCGAAAGACTTGGGGCGTCAAGTTGCGGGGCTGTAAACTTGGGGTTCGATACTCGCCTGGGTATCAAGGGATTGTAGTGTTAAGGGGTGTTAGAGCGGTTTTGCAGCAGGTATGAAGAGGGGCGATATGGAAGCGGAATAAAAGAATTATCGATTAGGTCGGTCGTCATTCTTCTCGTCTTAAATCTTTCCTTTCTTCTCTATAACTTTCTTATATTTCTTACTAAAATATCTGCACGAGATGGAGGACGAGCGGTGGCTGGGAGCTCCGTCGTTGCTGGCGGGGTTTCTCTTCAGATCTGCTAACTTCGGCGTCGAGCCCACCACCCCTCCTCATCCAAAGTTCGTGCAGGGTTTGTTTTGCGCCACGTGACACCTGCTAACGAAGCCCTGAAATTTTATGAATTTCTGGAAACAGCGCATCTCTTTCTTTCTACATTTTTTATGGGCAAACAGGAGGCATCTTTTTTCCTGTGACGTCACTTCCTGTACGTCATTTCCGGTGCGTCGTTTCCTGTACGTCATTTAATAATTGTAAAATAATATTACTTTAATAATGAAAGACTTTATATTAATGAATTACTTAATGCCAGGTAACAAAATTCAGCGTTGTGAAAAGCGCAATTATCAGATGGGAGAACTCGAACCCACAGCCTCCGTAACTGGAAACAGACAACATAACCACGAAGCTGGCCAGCTCACATACGGTGGATCCTAATTAAATTATTTGAACTTATCGGAGGGTCTAATCAGAAAATGCATAGATACCAAAATTACCCAAATTTCGATACGAGTAGACGGACACGAACCCACAGCCTTTGGAATTGAAAACCGACAACATGACCACTGGACCAACCATTTTACATACCAAAGGTCTTAATGAATCTATTTAAATTTAACTGAGAACTCGATCAGAAAAAGCACAGATACCAAAACTCGTCATACTCAATGCGAGTGAAGGGACTCGAACCCTCAGCCTGTGGAATACTAAACCAACACCATGACCACTGGATTAGCCAGCTCGCATACCGAAGGCCTTAATGAATGTATTTAAATTTAACTGAGAACCTGATCAGAAAAAGCACAGATACCAAAACGATTAAACTCGTCATACTCACTGCGAGTGAAGGGACTCGAACCCGCGGCTTCTGGAATTGAAAACTGACAACATGACCACAGAGCCAGCCTGTTCACATACCGAATGGCCTAATGAATCTAATTAATCTTAAAGGGGTAACTGATCAAAATATCACAGAACGATTCAATTTGCGATACTCAACGCGAGTGAATGGCCTCGAACCCATAGCCACTGGAATTGGAAAAAGAAAACATGACCACTAAGCTATCCAGCTCACATGCTATAGGTTCCTTTTAATGTATTCAATCTTAAAGAGATGTCTAATCAGAAAAAACACAGATATCTAAATGACTCAACTCGCTATATTCAATGAGTGTGGATAGTGATGAATCCGCAGTCTCTGGAAGTGAAAACAGACAACATGATTACTACGCCAGCCAGATCACATACCGAAGATTCTAATGAATCTATTTAAACTTAACGGAGAAACTGATCAGAAAAAGCAAAGATACCAAAAGGAATCAACCCGCGATACTCAAGGCGAGTGGATGAACTCAAACCCACAGCCTCTGCAATTGAAAATAGACAATATGAACATTAAGCC
Organism: Amaurobius ferox; assembly: GCA_951213105.1. Taxonomy (NCBI): domain Eukaryota; kingdom Metazoa; phylum Arthropoda; class Arachnida; order Araneae; family Amaurobiidae; genus Amaurobius; species Amaurobius ferox. Next base: position 116,042,372 of record OX578133.1, on the reverse strand, counting down.
AGCCAGCTCACATATTATAGATCCTAGTTAATACATTTAAACTAAACAAAGAGACTAATCAGGAAAAGCTCACATACCATAAGCACAAAATTCTGTTAGTGAAGAAGCATTTCGTGGGAGGTGAGAACAATTCCCACTTTTAACAAATCTTCGGGCTCGCTGGCGTACACCTTAAATACCAGGTCGTTCGACTCACGAGTAAAACTGAAATTAGGAATTTTTTAACTTTTATTATAAAAAATTAAAAGAGAAATCCGTGAGTGCTATATTTCAGTTTAGAGCTATATATAAGTATGATAAAATTAGATGTAATATATATTTCAAAATTTTATTATAATTTATAACAAAAAATTGAAAATATTACATTCGATTTTTTCCTTTTAAATTATATAAAACTCAAAAATTTAAATTTAGTATTTAAGAATTTCTTTGCTATTTTTTTCTCTTCTTAATGATGTCCAGTATGCGCACAGGAATGTGTAAAAATATAAATTTCAACGAGATATGAATCAAAATAAAAGCACACGGGCCATTTTATTTAGGAATATAAATATGGAACTTGTGTCACTGGATGTTTTAGAAAAACTGCCACGATCAATTGTCTAAATCTTATTTTTTTTCTGATTTGTACCCAATTTAGTAGAAAGAGGTTATATTACTAGAGGTAATTAGTATTCGAATATGAAGTTCGATTTCGTTTCTTCCAGTGACTACACTTTGAACAAAAGGACACTTTATTCAAGATATTTTTATCAGTTTTATTTCATCTATCCGCACACCAATATAAACGCCCGCAGACGCACACATACACACACTCACGACATATATAAATAACCCTTTATGAACTTATTTTAATGGATTTACTTGCGGGTTTAGCCCGTTTGTAATCACTAAATATAGCAATTAGTTTTAACAGCAATCAGTCTCTAGCCGAAGTAGACTCAAAAGTCCTCAATAGTCCACTTCTTGCGTGGGCGCAAATGTCGCAAAGGAACAAAATTAGGTAGAAGTGCAACATGAACAGGTCGAGAGGGTCCATTGCAGTGCAGAACATACAACGTGAGAATTACATCAAAATCGGAGCAAGCATCGCTGAATAATTAACTTTTTTAAAAACGAAGATTTAAAAAAGCGCACCTTCTACCACGGTTTCCCTCTCCTCCAAAAGTAATAAGCATAATAACGTTGCAATCTTATATTTAAACAAGAAAGATCAATCATGCATAAAACATTGATTACGAAACACTTTCCAGCTGAAATGCAATTTTTTTAAAACATCTCTAAAGTGGTGCATAATATTTTTAAATTCAGCGATGATATTTTTAAATTATCACAGTACAATAATTTATTTTACTTGGAAACAGCAAAAAATCAATCCATCAAAAAAGCAATGCCATATAATTGTCTGCTTCTTTATGTAAAATCAATAAATATTTCATTTATATCACTTATATTCCAGACTCCAGGGCTAACTAATTTTGTGTGAAAAAAATCAGCAATTCTTATACAACTCATCTTGCAATCACTTGTTTACATTCTGCATCCATTAAAATTAGGGAATTGTAGAACTAATCCAAATTTTATGATCATTTAAACTCAAACATATTGTAATTGTGTTGCGACAGAATATAGATGAACAGAAGATACGCAAACGTAAAGCTATTTTAGGACGAATGCAACACTAAATATAAATTTAAAAGATCTTTTAACATCGTCATTTTGCACTAGGAAAAAATATGGATGCCATATTTTATTTTGAAGTAGGTCAGGCAATCTCTTCATATTACATGGGTGTAATTATTATTTTATTTTTATTTAAAAAACTACCGAACATATTTTGCTTAATGTTTTTTGTATATGTTATGGGACAATTTGAATATTTCCTATAATTTTCAAAACAATTTATGAATTTTAAATTCGCTTAAAAAATGTTTTAAAATGTAGGCCCATAGGGTTCAATGTATTTCACTTTTACAACCCAGGTTCAATCGAAAACTAATTGGGTGATATTATTCATTTCATTCCCATATGTTCGACAAACCATCTCAACAGCATAATACAATTTCATTTCGATAAAGTCATTTCTACGGTAATTATCGGACTAAAGTATAGCATTTGAGGACTTTCTGGCTCTTTTTTTTTATTTTATCATAATGAAAACTTAAATAGTTCTTCGTTTCAAACATTTCCGTGATTTGAGTGGTCTAGTGGTAAGAGTAGGGCAGACAGCGACCGAGTGGATCTGTTGATAGCGGGCTCTGTCCTCTCCTCGAACGAAATGTTTTTTCAATTACAGTTTGAAATAATAAATATCAGTAAAAGGTTTATATTGCTAAAATAAAATGAAATCGCAAAGCCAGTCGAGGTGCAGCGGTAAGGAGTTGCGATGACGGCGTGAAGCGAAAATTTTCATCAAAGGTTCTATCCTCTTTTTCAGATTATTTAAACGGACATAATAAAATGTTGAACATAAATACACCGAAATAGAAGCTTTAGTCGTCGCCCTCTTGGTTGAGAGGCTTGGGGTTCGATTTCCGCCTGGTTATAAAGGGATTGTAGTGTTAAGGGGAGTTAGAGCGGTTTTGCTGCAGGTATGAAGGTAGGCGAAATGGATTCTGGATTTGGTCGGTCGTCTGTCTTAAATCTTTCCTCTCTTCTCTATATAACTTTCTTATATTTCTTACTAAAATATCTGCACGAGATAGAGGACGAGCGGTGGCTTCGCCCTTCGTGCGGATTTACACAGGCACATATAATATAAATCACCTTTTATGAACTTATTTTAATGGATTTATTTGCGGGTTTAGCCCGTCTGTGATGACTAAATATAGCAACCAGTTTTAACAGCAAACAGTCTTTAGCCGAAGTAGACTCAAAAGTCCTCCTCCGTCCCTTTCTTGCGTGGGCGCAAAAGTTGTAAACAACAAAATTAGATCTAAATGCGGCATGAATAGGTCGAGAGGGTCCATTGCAGTGTGGAACATACAACGTGAAAATTGCATCAAAATCGGAGCAATCATCGCTGAATAATTAACTTTTCTAAAAAAGAAGATTTAAAAAAGTCCACCTTCCACCACGGTTGCCCTCTCCTCCAAAAGTAATAAGCATGATAACGTTGCAATCTTTTAATTAAACAAGAAAGATCAATCATGCATAAAGCATTGATTATGAAACACTTTCCAACTGAAATGCAATTTTTTTTAAAGATCTCTAAAATGGTGCGTAATATTCTTAAATTCAGAGATGATATTTTTAAAATTATCACAGTACAATAATTTATTTTACTTGGAAACTTAAAACTTCAAAGAACGCAATGCTATAAAATTTTCTGCTTTATGCAAAATCAATAAATAGTTCATTCATATCACTTATTGTCTAGACTCCAGAGCTAAATAATTTTTTGTGAAAAGAGTTCAGCAATTCTTATACAACTCATCTTACAATCACTTGTTTACATTCTTCATCTATTAAAATTAGGGAATTGTAGTAATAATTAAGGTTTGTATATATATATATATATATATATATATATATATATATATATATTTATATATAAACCATGGCTACCATGCCGAAGAAAGGAAATGAACAACACTGGCTGAATTTGGAGGTTAATTAGACTATATTCCTCATCAAGTCTGAGCATCTAAACCTAATTAATCCAAATAAATGCTTGTTTCAGATATGGCAGTAGTATATAATGCTATAATTCAGACTACAATCATTAATAAAGGAAAAAATTGAAAAAGTATTAAGAAATCAAGTATTACCATAAACCGTGAGGCTGGAACCCTATATACACGTGCTGTGAAGGCGAGCAGTTGGAACTGAAGGAAAAAAGTTGACATGCATCCGGGAGAAGGCGAAAAAGAAAATAGACCATGGACTCAGAAGGGAACAAATATTTGAAGGGACCTCCACTAAGAACCATCCAGGGAGTTAAAGTTGGAGACAGAATAACCATGATTAATAAAAGGTAAACAGGATGAACAGGAATCATAGATGAAAAATCTTATATATGTGTGTGTGTATGTAAAGGAAGATGTCTGTCTGTTTATCGATCCCGTATCGAAAAATCTAATCTACTGACAGCCATGAAATTTACTACATAGGTATCTGCACTTCCAAAAGGAAACACCTTGCTAATATACTTTAAACATTCAAATTGGTTATTTAGTTAGGGAATGTTATAACACCTTTTTGAGTGATTTGTCACAAATCAGTTCTTTAGAGATCGAAAATATTATCACATAATTTCTATCATGATACTATAGAAAGATCGAAGATTATTCTCTTCAATGACATTTATATCGAATCCGTGGATAATTCCTTTGTATTTTAAAAAAAATTGAAAATTCGTCGAAATATGAAAAGTATATGTAACGTCACATATATGTTGCTGCATCCAAAAATTGAAGAGTCGCAGAATTCTAATTTCTGGTAACTGTTTGAGATTTTCACATTCTAATAAAAAATCATTTTTTCATTTCTGAAATTTTAATACGAAACCTTTCATAAATGTTTAAAGATATGCTAGCTCAAGTGCCAAAAATCAGCTCTTCTCCTTGAACTAGTTATTCTCATATGTTCCATACTAATAGTTGGTGACGTGAGGGATAGATGCGCCGAATATGCAACGGCTCGCCATATACAGACTTGCGCAATTTGCTGCCATCTTGACTTCCAATTCAAGCGACGACAGAGCTGGCAGAAAGAAGGTTGCTTTCTCGTTCCTTTCTCGGGATCTCGATAAAATCAAAACATTCTAGACTACTTTCTTGAATAATTGGTACAAGTTTTGAATGCAGCTAAATTGCGTATCACATTTGCGTATCTTCTCTTTCGCAGCTGAATTGCATACCTAATATCAGCCATCTAACAAGCGAACACCATTGAAATAACTCAGGCAGAAGATAACTGACTTAACCGGTAGGAATCAAAATGGCGGTTGCGTTAGCCTGTATATTTACGAGCCTTATTTGTTAGTGTTTGTCATTGAAATTTTTAGTCAGCCCAAATCAATTTTACGGTAAAGGAATTGAAGGGCGGAGTATTTTCATTTAGCAAACCTGCAGTTGATCTTAAGCCAGTTTAGATAAATAAGTGATCACCGCGTACTTATTTTAGGACTTAACAAATGAATTTATTTAGGACATATCAAAGGATCTTATTTAGGGCATATCAAAAGATATTATTTAGGTTGTATCAAAAGAATTCATTTAGGGCGTATTATGCTTGCACAGTTAGCGAAAGGCGTATTTATGTAGTAGTATTGTGAAATACGTCAGCTTTTTGAGAATAACTTCTGCTGTTTTGTGAATTAGTTGAATATTTGATTGATGGTTTACTGTACCTGACAGATATTTTGTGATCTTGTAAGTAGGTTATAGTTTTACTAGATGTATTTTGTTCCTGTTTACGGTTATTGGTGTTTTTAAATAAAAGCGTTAATTATCTAGAAATTCGGACTCATTTTTATATCCTCGGATTACACCAACGATTGAGCAAAACGGCACGTCTCATCAATAAGTAAAATTATGGCATATGATCAAACTTTAAACATTTAGATTCATATTGTAATGTAGAAGAAATTACGAAATGTGAGATTCTGGATATGCCGTGGTCCAATGCTATGCATTATGCTTAACTTAATATTCAAGCCCCTACTAGGCCTAGTAAAAAAATAGAAATAAAATAAAAATAAATATAAATAAAACAGAAAAAATATAAATAAAATAAATACCTTGCATGACTTCGATTATTACCTGTTTGCGAATTATAACTGTTCTTACCGAAATCGCCGGAACTAATCTTCGATTAGTCAGTGACGTTACTTCCTGCGAGAAACGCAGATAAGAGAATGACTGGTTGACAGCTCTAAGCATAGTATTTTGGTACTCTTATGTGTACAATAAAATGGTATTATTTAATCGTATTTAATGTGCCTTTGTATTTACAAATACTTTGAATTATTGTGCGATGCTTATAAAAGTTACTCTATCAGTGGTGATTTGAGATAATACAATATTTTGCAAAGATTTGGTTTTGCTCAGTGATATATGTATATTATAGATTTAAACGTATTGTGCTGAAATGACTGTAGATTACCCAAACACGACAAAACAACTAATACGTAAGTAAAGACAAATTTTATTCCTACAATATACTTTATATAGTTGTAATATAATTTTAAAATGTTTAATGTAGTATGTTTCATTATATTTAGTAACATCTATCAAAATTATGTAATGTTTTGCAAGGGAAATACAGGTAAACGGTAATCAGCATATTTGTAATTTCTGAGAAGTACTTCTGATTGTTGATTAACTTCTGATTATTGCATGTGGAATATAGTATCATTGATTCCAAACTGACATAACTAAAAATGTAAATATTTAGTTATTGCCATATTTATATTAGAGAAACGTTCTCTCTGTCAATCAGCAAAAATATAATCATTTTCATAATGGGTTCACCAGATCGGGCTTGTGTCGTTATGAAGATTTGCAGAAAGTCCAGTAATATCTGTAAAAATCTGCGATGTTTTGTAAAAATTGTCATAAGTCAGTAATAAATATGTGTTTGTATACAGAATATTAAAAGTGATTTCACTTCAAATATTTTTGTTGAGATGTCGTATCCGAAACATCACAACTCGAAAACAAAGTAGTAATTTTTTGTATTTTTAATAATTGCATATAAAATTTTACCGTAATGACAAAAGGATAATCTATCTAAAGATTTTTTGCATATATAAAATGTTGGCTGATAATTTTCAGAACATCTATAAAAATAAGAGGGTATCTGTGTATTTGTTTGGGAAACACCCGTTATTCGTCCTAGTTGTGAAATAAGCGCCAGTTGTCAATGACTATGCTTCAATCAATTATGTCAATGATTCGGTTTCAATCTGTCTAAAATTTCATAAAGTCAAAGCAAAGGAGAGCAATTTTTTGTAGCGTACTACTAAGGCTATTATACGTAATTGTTTGAGACATTTGATTAAACTATAGCGACTCTGGCTTGTCTCTTAATGTAGTGGATGTTACCAATTATGATTTAGTAGATATACCATTGTGCAATACTATGCAGTATGTTTAAGAAATATTCAAGTTTCTATCTTCGCCTAGTAACGAAATCCGTAAAATTGGAAATAAAATAAATATATTGCATGGATTAGATTATTATCTCTTTTCGAACAATAAATTTACCGAAATCACCGGAACTGATTTTCGAAATGCGTGTTACATTACTTCCGGTGAGGAAGGCAGATACAAGATTCAACTGGTCGACAGCTTTTAACATAATTTTTGGTACACGCATGTGTATAACAAAATGATATATTTCAATAATATTTTATGTGTCTTTGCGTATACAAAATATATAGTGAATATTTAAACTTTTTGTGCTGAAATGACTGTAGATTACCCAAATGCAACAATACGTAAGTAAAGACTGTTTTTATTTCTACGATGTACTTTATATAGTTATTAAATGACACAAAAGTTGAATGTTTCATTACATCTGTTAATATATAATATATTCATATTAGTAATTTTTTTCGATACGAATACTTATAAGCGGTAATCGGAATATTTATACTATCTGACATGTTGCACTTTTAATTATTGATTAACTTTTGATTTTTGCATATAGTGTATCGGATGATTGCTTCAAAACAGACACAACTTAAAATGCGTAAATGTTTAGTTATTGCCATAATTATAGTGAAGAAACAGTCCCTCTATCAATCAGCAAAAATATAGCTGTCTTCATAATGGGTCCACCAGATAGGGTTTGTGTCGTTATGACTTTCAAAAGGCGGTCCTATACGATATAGAGACATCTGCAATATGTAGTAAAAAGTGTTATACCTGGGGAAAATATCGGCTTTTGTGAATAAAACATTAAAAGTGTTTCCACTCAAAATATGTCGGATGAAATGCCTGGTGTACGAAACATCATGCCCATGACAACTCTAAAAGGGGAAATGCTTTGTATATTTTAGAAGGTTGCATATAAAATTTTACAAAAATGATAGGATAATGTATGCGCGATTTCCTGAAGCCGCTATTGTTATTTGATAATTTTCAGAAAATCTATAATACTAAACAAACCTCTATCAGTTTATTTGTCGGTTTGTGTCATCAGTGGCAGAAAAGTCACGTGCAGTAATGAAATTTGATATAGGGATACTTCTGCTCCCGAAAAGAAACAACTGGTTAAGATTTCTTTTTTTTACTGGTTTTTATTTATTTGATGTCGACGCGTCGTTTTGAGCGATATTTGCACAAATCGCATCTTTAGCCGTCGGAAATATTATTGCACATTTTTCATCTTAACACTATCTTTAAAAAGCATCCGTACTATTTATTAATAGAGAAATTTTCGTGAATTTAAAAATAATATATGCTTTCAAAAATTGACTGACAATCTGATTTTCATAATTTAACAGGAGACACATTGAATACTACACACTAGTCCAAAAATTGTTTCCAGGGTCATTAATTATACGTTTTTATGGAAAATTTCCCAAATTTTTTCAAAAGAGATTATATCAGCGTAGGTTTTAATGCTTGAATAGGATTCTTCTCAGTAAAGATAATTTCAGTAAAGGCAATTTTGGACACACACACACAAATATATATCCTTCAAAAGAATTAGCAGTTTCTGAGAGTGTTTCCCGGGATTAAAAGCACGCTTCAACCAGGAAAATAGATCACAATCCCCCTTGACATGGCTAACACCCGTCGTAAGCACACATTTATTTGACATTCTCCTTTTTTCTACTTCCTTCTTTGTCTTTTTGAATACACATATATATATATATATATATATATATATATATATATATATAAATATATATATATATATATAAATATATATATATATATATAAATATATATATATATATATATATATATATATATATATATATATATATATATATATATATATATATATATATATATATATATATATATATATTCTAAGCAGACCTAATAAATTTTGAATGATAGCTTTTAGAGCTATAGAAGTGAGGTTCTTGTACAGTAAAGTCAACATGCTCTACCAGATAAGACTAATTGCAGCTCCACTAGTAGCAAAATCTAAAAGTTAACACTCCTATTTCGCAAGCTATGAGAGATACAGAAAAGAAATCAATTAAAAAATTGCAGATCATCGTCCAACTAGTAAGAAATTAAATTTTACAGAAACGAATAGTGCGGTATTTCTACACATTACTGTAGATTCATATTCAAATGAGGACTATGACTCGCGAACAGCGGTGACTGAACAGCGGTCCTGAAGATAAAGCATACGAGAAGATTTTCAAATGATCGTCGATCATTAGACGAGTATTGTATTTCGTGAGTACACTTTGTAGGTATCGTGAGAGGGACGTTTCTGTACGAGTATTTTGTGATTGAGTACCCTGTCACAGAATGATTATTATAGGGTATTCAATTGAAGACTATTGCAAAATGGTACTGCTATACGGAAAATTTTGACAAAACGCTGTGAAATCTGTACTGCAGTATTTATTACGACTTCCTATTGTTCCACATCTAGCCGAAATACTAGCGAAAGTGCAACAGGATGTTTTTCCCGCATACAAACATGTATTGCGGCAGCCGATGAACATATTAAACATACATACGTTAAACTGTAGGTTATGTAAATAGTGTTTTGATAATAAGTAAAAGGATATTTCCAACTAATGTGGTGTTGTTCTATAACTTTCTTATTGACTTTTCTATCAGATTATTTACTTTCTTATTAACTGATCTAAGAACATCAGCAATTATCTTCTATCAGTAACTTGGGTGATGTGGAACTTGTATGCAAATGACCTATCATGATAACTAATGGCATATAGTTTCTGGCGGATTGTACGGTTACAATTATTAGCTCATGTGGCTCAGAATGTCTTAGAAACTAAGTATGGTACAGGCTAAGTTCGAATTTCCTTCAGCTTTCTCACTCAGCATTTCTTACTGCGATCGTTTAATTTATATGGCTTCCTAGATCATGCCTTTACTGTAGTTACACCATACATCAGCTTACAATTTTTACTGGCATCAATTAGAATTGATTTTGGTAGTCTGAGAAGAGCTGCAATAACTGAACTAGTTGCTTAGACGAGAAACGCGTTACTCAAGTGGCATCTCTCTGTTTTTTTAAAATTCGTAAGCTTAGCGTTGTACGCCATAGAAACTTTCAAAGAAGTTTAAAGGTTTGTCAGTATATCATGCTTATATACAATATCTAATACACATTGCGCATGTGAAATGACCATACAAATGCACTTAACTTGCTTATTAGGGAGTGTCCGGATATTTTTTTTTGGGGGGGGGATATATGGTATGCACCTACGATTCAAGATTGCGTTTAAAAAATTAATGAAACATGGATAAGTATTAGTATATTTATATACAGAAGTTAAAAATAATTTTATTGTTAAGCTCTAATATATGCACCAGTGTTTGAATCGTTTCAAAGGCATTTTCTCTTGTAGGAATATATTCAATTATGTGAAAAACATTGTGAAAAGTCATTGTTCAATTGAACAATAAATATTAGTCTCATAAGACAACTTTGATTATTCCTACAACGAAGCTTAATTTTAACGTTACTGTAGCATGTAGAATGTGAACAAATCAGTAGAGGAATTGCAGAATTTTTACGCAAAATTATTTATCTCTGGAGTCTAGAATAGAAGTGATATGAATGAAATATTCATTTATTTTACATAGAGAAGCAGACGATTTATATTTCTATGACGCCATTTGAATAAAGTTCATTTTGTGTAACTAGAATTGTCTTTTTCTATGATGTTTTAAGTTTTCAAGTTTAATAAATTACTGTAGTACTGTAATAATGATTCAATTCAATTGAATGATTCAATTTGATATGATTACATATTTCAAAAATTGCTCCAACTCAACGTGTGTATTATGATATATACCTTTCAGTTATTGTTAAAATGGTTATATACTTTTCGAAAGATTCTTGATTGATGTAGTCAATAAAATAAAATACAAGCATCGGAATTTAAAATATATTTTGTTATACAGATTGAAGATATATAACTTTTCACCCTTGCATGTCAAAGAAATGGAAAAATCTGTGACTAATATCTAAGTATAAGAGATTATTTGATTTAATTTATCGTTCCGCTATGATTTTTTGAGCTTGTTCTCTAGAGTGTGATAGGAAAGTAAATTTTGCAAACTACTTATCTCCAGACTCACATCCCATAAGAAATACAACTAAAAAAAATTATATAAATTGCTACTCAGTGCATTCCGTAAAATTTTATATAATGTCTTGTTTCAGAAAGATGTCTATACCGTCAAAACATTCTTTTGCTCTTGGATTCTGTACCGTTCAAAAAGTATAATGCCTGCAAGAAGCATGAAATGAATAAATACAATATATGGCTTTAAGCTCAAGCAATATATAGATAGAAAATACGTAAAATACTGCCCAAATATATTGTAGAAAGCATACGATCGTCAAGAAGTAGAGAAGTGGCATGATTGAAACATGTTATGAATGGTACCCTGGTTATTAATCCTTAATTAATAATTTTTAATTTTATATTTGGCTAATAGATTTAGATTTGCGTTATCGTTCTTTTAAACAAACCAAGAGAAAAGTATATGCTTATGTGATCTAAAGGTATTTTTGTTTTGTTTTCAGGACTGAAATATAAGTACTTATGAACATCTTGAAATTGAAAATATACTATTTAAGTGATCTCCTAAAATTTAAATAATTTTAAAATTATAATTTCATATATTTAAAGTAGAAAATTGCTAGATTAATTTTGGTTGTCTAATAGTGTCACGCATATTTGATTTTAAGTTTTAAAACCGAATGCATAAAAGCCTTGAACCGAACACATAGTGAACATTAGAAACATCTGTTACACATTTAAACAAAATTTATATGTTACCATATTTAAATAAAATATTAAAAATATATTATTTCTTTTTTCTGAACAAGTTCGCATCTATTGTTAGTTTTGTGTTTAATTAGACTACATACTCTTGGTTTTGTGTATAATGAAATAAATCATAGTTAGACAAGTCATACCATAAGTTACACAATGTAAACTCTACTTTTAAACTACTCCTATTTCTAAAATACAACCTGAAAATAACTCTAAATGGACAAAAAAAAACTGCTATAAGTACAAGCGAGAAGATTCAGCTAGAAAATCAAAATATGAAGAAACTTAAATATTTCTCAATTTGAAAGAAATAAGAGAAAGAAATGGAGAATGAAACATGTATAGTGGATATATTGCTGGATTGTAATTTCAGGATTCATATGAATCTACAGATTACCGTTGTAATATCTTATCTTGAAGCCGGGAATTATGGTGTTGATTTAAAGGTAGACTCTTTTATATTTCTAAACTTTACCACCTGGAAAACTTGGGTATGGGATCTGGTGATGAAGTGATCTGATGAAAAAGTGAAATCTGGTGATGAAGTGATAATGCGATTTCTACAAAGGAAAGACAAATCGATACGCTTCATGTGTCTAACCAATGGTATAAGTAATGTATTGATAAATCACGCAATTTTAGAGCTTCCTAAACTTAGTGAATGTTATGGTTCTGTTTGTAGAGTATTTTTGTTAATCATTTCCTGGAAACTGTGAAAGGTTAGAAAGAATTTGGACCCATAAAGTAATTAGATGTTAAAATAAGTTCAGATGTTTTAACTGTTATTTATCGTCATGAATTGCAGTTTATATAATATGATATTTCATATATTCCAAATAAAAAAAATCTTAAAAGGTGATTGTAAAAATAAAAATATGAAAATGACCAGAATTTATTTTGTCCATTCATAACTTTTATTGTCCCATACATTACCCTGTTTGTAATGAATGGAACAAAATACAAGCGTGAATATTTTTCTCAAATTTATTAGTAATAAGCTACTTATTTTCTACTGTAACATTTTTGTTGGTAAATAACATTCAAATGTTTTATTTTTAGCGATTAAAACTTTATAAAATTTATAAGAAATATAAAATTTATAATTAGTAGTGCCACATGGTGAAAAAAGAATATCGATCGATAAAGCCAGAGAGAAAATAGATACAAAGAGACAAACATGTGAAGCAAGAGGATAAGAACACAGAAAACCGTTAAACCTGGTTAAAGGGTTAAACCTAAAACCGTTAAACCTGGTATCATAGACAAATTATTTACCAGGTAATTATAATTTTTATTCATATGATAAGCCTAAAAGAATCGAGATATAAAATTGATATATTTTATTAATAATCGAGAAGAAAAATCAGAACGATGACTGGTTATTCAGTAATGCTTAGCTATAGAAAAATTTTGTTTCTTTTATTTGCCACATAAATTTGATGTTTTTATTGGTACTTAAATGACCGTTAATTTTCCCCTGTATGCGATATTCCGTATTGACAAGAAATTTGATAAATACTGAAATTGTTAATCTTTTAAATAGGATTTATATATAATGATATTTTAAAACAATTTTGGGTGTCTGCGCAAGACGATCAATAGGTGTCGATTTGAGTTAATGAAAATGTGTGTAATTTACTAATTGTGTAAAACAACACAGACTGCTAGATATAAAATCATGATAAACCGACCAATGGATTCAACCAAAATGGCGTCTGATCTGACAGATTAAGTATAAATTATTAGGAGCGTGTCACAGAATATCCGCCTAGTTTACAGTATCGACAATGATGCAACTAGGCACAAACATGAGACGCGAAAACATACAGCTAAAATTGTGAATGGAATTGCGCGGGAATGCGTTGCACACAAGATACCCAGTGATACACAGCAAGAGGCAGTGCTTGTGTGGAAAGATGGAGTTTTCAAATCCCCATCTCCAGGGGTTAGTAAGAGTCAACGATCTGAAAATACTGCGGAAGAGTGTATGCTTATGACCGACATACAGGCGTAGTGAAGGATCTGCCAAAGCGAGTTTCCGGGGTTGGTTGGTGAGCGTTAGGGAACAAGGAGCGGCGTCCTAACCGGTATATTACGCCTGAGTTGCAGGCGTTACGAAAAAGTCCTCTGGTGATTAGTGAGAGCCAGCGATCAGGAAGTGGAGTCCTGGATATTCGGGGCTTACCAAGAGTCAGCGAACAGAGGGCGCAAAGGCGGTCGCGCGCTCCGGGCTGGTTGAAAGAGCTCACGAACCGATTTCCCGAACTTAAGTGCCATTGAACAAGGGGTGGACCCCCAATCGAAGTATTACAGCTGCGTAACAGGCGGCGCGAAAGAACTCACGTCGCGAGCTCAGCGAGTAGGAGGCGAAGAGAGTTACAAGGGTTGGCGAGTGTCATCCTCCTAGTTAATAAATAATATGAAAATAAAAATATTCTTTTGAAACATAGTAATGGTGCATTGTGGCTTTAATATGGTTAATTAGATGATCTAATTAAACAATATTGATATCTTTAAAAAAGTGCTTCCTCAAAGCATTCCTGACGTAGACCTTTTTATTTCCGTCATATTTGATACTAGCAGCATACCCGTTCTTCGTACGGAGTATATAATATAAAGAAACTTGAAATTCATAATCATGCCCAAATTCTTATAGTATACTAAATGACATGTTTAATCAAAATATTCTGTTAAAATATTTAATATAATGCTCCTAAAATGAAGTTTAAGAATCTCTGTTCTCGCTATATAAAATTATCTTCATGGACATATCTGAAGAATAAAACATCTTGGACCCCTTATGTAAGCAAATATAAAAAAAAATGGAATTGAATCAATCTATGCAAAATAAAAGCGTTAAAATTGTATGGGATCCGTACTAATTATATACGCGAATATTAGAAAATATAACCTGTATTAGTAGATTACATGTATAAATTGAAAATACCAATAAACCCGTAATCTTTAAATCTGAAGACAGTCATTTATTCCAATATATGTCAAAATTAAAGTGCTAAAATTGTATGGGAAGATATACACGTACTTCTTATAATGTCCGATTATTAGTAGAATATTACCCGTTTTGCAATATGAGTCACAAATGGTTTTTGGTAAAAAACAACAGACGACGTAATAAATTGAATATATAATTAATCCCCTTAATCTTCATACCAGAAGACTGTTCTTGATTCCAATATATATGCCAGTATATGTCAAAATATATGCCAATATACCTGTACTACTTATATTCTCGTAGGTTAGAAGATATACCCATGCATTCCTAGAAGATTACTCGTACAACGTACAATATGCGTGTGTCAGCAATTTTTGCCGCAATAAAACAATGGCGTAATAACTTAAAAATATCAATAATCCCTGAATCAATATTTCCGGAAAATATCAAT
This sequence comes from Amaurobius ferox, assembly GCA_951213105.1. Classification (NCBI taxonomy): domain Eukaryota; kingdom Metazoa; phylum Arthropoda; class Arachnida; order Araneae; family Amaurobiidae; genus Amaurobius; species Amaurobius ferox. The sequence goes on along the minus strand of OX578133.1, from coordinate 116,027,009 downwards.
AATAATAATGTTTAAACCTGAAGAGTATAATTGATATTATCCAGTCCAAAATGAAATGGCAATGAAATTTATTTTATATACATATCTTCATTATTCAAATCGGAAAGTCTATATAAATAAAAATGAAAATCTGTCTGTCTGTCTGTCTGTCTGTCTGTCTGTCTGTTTGTCCCATCATCACGGGAGAACGGCTGAACCGAATTTGATGAAATTTTGTGGGTAGCCTAGAAATAGCCCCACTTAAAATTATATCCGTGTTTTGAGTTTTTACGACCAGTGGTTCTCGAGATATTAGTAAAAAACGAAATTTTCGTTTGTCTCATCATCACGGGAAAACGGCTGAACCGAATTTAATGAAATTTGGTGAATAGCCTTGAAATAGCCCCCCATAAATTTTGCCCAAGTTTCGAGTTTCTAAGACCAGGGGTTGTCGAGATATTAATGAAAAACGGAACTCCTAAAAGCTTGAAAATCGTTTGAAAGTGAACTAAAATTTAATCTCTGAGTTTGATGGGAGATTTTTTGCGCTAATTAGTCACTTTCTGAAAACATGAACTGTTTGAAACATGATTTAAAGGGGAAATCTATCTCCATGTTTTATTTAAAACAAGATTTTACGGAACAATGAGAAGTATAAAGAAATCAAAATGGTTATTTAATTTCGCAGTTTATGATATAAGACATGACATATTTAACATGATATAAGATTCTATCTTATAGCATGTTACTCAGAAACGCAATTAAATTAAATCTGTCTGTTAATTTTAATAATTATTTTTTGGATTTGAATAATAAATAAATGGATATAAAAATATATTTTAGAAAAGAACGATTTGATTTTTCTTATAGCATTTTTGACTGGATAATATCAATTACGGTCTTCAGGTTTAGAAATTATTATTATTGATATTTTCGGGGATTATTGATTCAGGGATTATTGATATTTTCAAGTTATTATGCAATTATTTTATTATGACAAAAATTGTTTAAACTCACATATTGTATGTTGTACGAATAATCTTCTACAAACACACGTGTATATCCTTTAATCTACGAGAATATAATTAGTACAGGTATATTGACATATGTTTTGATATATATTGGCATATATTGGAAAAAATTACGACCTTCTGGTATAAAGAGTACGGATATTATTGATATTTTCAATTTATTACGTCATCTCTTTTATTTTGGCAAATATTTTTGAGACTTATATTCTAATACGGGTAATCTTCTACTAACACATTGGCATATTTTCTAATCTGCGACAATATGATTAGTACTGGGTTGCATATATTGATTCAATTCCTTTTTTTTCTTCTGAAAATTTGCTTACAAAATGGGCCAGGATGTTTTGATCTGCCCGTGAAGATAATTTTGCATAGTGAGAACATATATTCTTAAACTTCTCTTTAGGAGCAATAAATTTAATATTTTAACAGAATTTGGACATGATTGCGAACTATAAGTTTCTTTATATTATATACTCCGTACGACGAACTGGTGTGCTATTAGTGGTTAATAAATTATAACATTTTATGAGGACAAATCATGTTGTTCGGCATCGCAATTAAATTAAATGAGTTTGTTAATGTTTTTATTATTTTTTTTCGATTTGAATAATAAATAAATGGATAAATGGATATAAAAGTATATCTTATGTATGAATGGTTTGATTTTTCTTTTAATTATATTAATTGCTGACTGCGTACATCAATTTCATTTATTTTGGCAAAGAGTTTTCAAGCTTATATCGTATTTAGCTACTAAACTCATATATTGTGTTTAGCCAATAAATTCATTTAGCCGATTGTTGAAACAGAAAAAGAGTAGAGCGGGTATATCTTCTAATACAATTGTAGTGTTTTCATTTAGTATATTGAAACGGGATAAGGATGTTTCATTCAGATCTGCAAATTCAGAGCAACGAATTTGGCAGGATATCGCTAATTTGACAACTTTTCTTAAACTTTGCCAATTTGACGGAAATGTCGCCAAATTGATAAAAACGACGAATATCAATGAAATTTATTTTGTTTTGTTAGAAGAGAGTACTGAAATGATGTTTGGTTAGCATTTATCTGTCAGACCAACCATCCTACTTAGTAATACATTTAGCGAATTTTTAAAAGGTCACTAAATTGATAAAAATATTTTCAAATCTATAAAAATATCTTAAAATTGATAAAAATGAGCTAAATAAATGGAATTAATTGTGTTTTGTTAGGGGATAGTATTGTGATGATATTTCGTAAATTTGTCGCCAAGTGGGACTGTCAGTTCTACAGTCCCACTTGGCGATAAATTTAGCGATTTTTTAAAATGTCGCTAATTTGACGAAAATGTCGCCAAAAGTTCCATAGAAATATAATTATTTAGACGATATTTTTTCTACCAATTTATTTGAAGAAAATGATACGTCGCTTAGCAACGAATTCAAATCCAATGTGTTTATGCGGCAGACGATTTTTATTAAATCCTTTCCGATTTGAATAATGAAGATATGTATATAAAATAAATTTCATTGCCATTTCAATTTGGACTGAATAATATCAATTACACTCTTCAGATTTAAACATTATTATTATTGATATATTCCGGAATTATTGATTCAGTGATTATTGATATTTTTAAGTTATTACGCCATTGTTTTATTGCGGCAAAAATTGCTGACACTCGCATATTGTACGTTGTACGAGTAATCTCCTAGGAATGCACGGGTATATCTTCTAACATACGAGAATATAAGTAGTACATGTATATTGGCATATATTTTGACATATATTGGCGTATATATTGGAATCAATTACAGTCTTCTGATATGAAGATTAAGGGGATTAATGATATTTTCAATTTATTACGTCGTCTGTTGTATTTTGCCAAAAGCATTTGAGACTCATATTGCAATACGGGTAATCTTCTACTAATAATCGGACATTATAAGTAGTACGTTTATATATTCCCATATAATTTTAGCACTTTCATTTTGACATATATTGGAATAAATGACTGTCTTCAGATTAAAAGATTACGGGTTTATTGGTATTTTCAATTTATACATGTAATCTACTAATAGAGGTTATATTTTCTAATATACGCGTATATAATTAGTACGGGTCCCATACAATTTTAACGCTTTTATTTTGCATATATTGATTCAATTCCATATTTTTTTTTATATTTGCTTACATAAGGATCCAGGATGTTTTATTCTTCAGATATGTCCATAAAGATAATTTTATATAGCGAGTACAGAGATTCTTAAACTTCTTTTTAGGAGCAATGTATTAAATATTTTAACAGAATATTTTGATTAAAAATGTCATTTAGTATACTATAAGGATTTGCGCATGATTGTGAATTTCAAGTTTCTTTATATTATATACTCCGTACGAAGAACGGGTATGCTGCTAGTATTTAATAAAAATCGTCTGCCGCATAAACACATTGGATTTAAATCCGTTCCTAAGCGACATGATATCATTTGCTTCAAATAAATTGGTAGAAAAAATATCGTCTAAATAGTTATATTTCTATGGAACATTTGGCGACAGTTTCGTCAAATTAGCGACATTTTAAAAAATCGCCAAATTTATCGCCAAGTGGGACTGTAGACCTGACAGTTCCACTTTGCGACAAATTGACGAAATATCATCACAATACTATCCCCTAACAAAAAACAATTAATATCATTTATGTAGCGCAATTTTATCAATTTCAAGATATTTTTATAAATTTGAAAGCATTTTTATCAATTTGGTGACATTTTAAAAATTCGCTAAATGTATTACTAAGTAGGATGGTTGGTCTGACAGAGAAATGCTAACCAAACATCATTTCAGTACTCTCTTCTAACAAAACAAAAAAAAATTTCATTGATATGTAGAAGACCCAAGCCACACAACCAACCCGAAGGTTTATGGCAGCTGTTTGTGTGTCGTTTATATCAATTTGGCGACATTTCCGTCAATTTGGCAAAGTTTAAGAAAAGTTGTCAAATTAGCGATATCCCTCCAAATTCGTAGCTTTGAATTTGCAGATCTGAATGAAATATTCTTATCCCGTTTCAATATACTAAATGAAAACACTACAAATGTATTAGAAGATATACCCGCTCTACTCTTTTTCTGTTTCAACAATCGGCTATATGGCTAAACACAATATATGAGTTTAGTAGCTAAATACGATATAAGCTTGAAAACTCTTTGCCAAAATAAATGAAATTGATGTACGCAGTCAGGCATTAATATAATTAAAAGAAAAATCAAACCGTCCATTCATAGGATATACTTTTATATCCATTTATCCATTTATTTATTATTTAAATCGAAAAAAAAATAATAAAAACATTAACAAACACATTTAATTTAATTGCGATGCCGAGCAACATGATATATCCTCCTAAAATGTTAAAATTTATTAACCACTAACAGCACACCCGTTATTCGTACGGAGTGTATAATTTAAAGAAACTTATAGTTCGCAATCATGTGCAAATTCTGTTAAAATATTAAATTTATTGCTCCTAAAGAGAAGTTTAAGAATATATGTTCTCACTATGCAAAATTATCTTCACGATCAGATCTGATAAATAAAACATACTGCCCCCTTTTGTAAGCAAATTTACAGAAGAAAAAATAGGAATTGAATGAATATATGCAACCCCGTACTAATTATATTGTCGCAGATCAGAAAATATGCCAATGTGTTAGTAGAAGATTACCCGTATTACAATATGCGTCTCAAAAATATTTGCCAAAATAAAAGAGATGACGTAATAAATTGAAAACATCAATAATATCCGTACTCTTTATACCAGAAGGTCGTAATTGATTCCAATATATGCCAATATATATCAAAACATATGTCAATATACCTGTACTACTTATATTCTCGTAGATTAAAAGATATACACGTGTATTTGTAGAAGATTCGTACAACATACAATATATGAGTTTAAACAATTTTTGTCATAATAAAATAATTGCATAATAACTTGAAAATATCAATAATCCTTGAATCAATAATCCCCGAAAATATAAATAATAATAATTTTTAAACCTGAAGACCGTAATTGATATTATCCAGTCAAAAATGCTATAAGAAAAATCAAATCGTTCTTTTCTAAAATATATTTTTATATCCATTTATTTATTATTCAAATCGAAAAAATAATTATTAAAATTAACAGACAGATTTAATTTAATTGCGTTTCTGAGTAACAGGATATAAGATAGAATCTCTTAACATGTTAAATATGTCATGTCTTATAACATAAACTGCGAAATTAAATAACGATTTTGATTTCTCTATACTTCTCATTGTTCCGTAAAAGCTTGTTTTAAATAAACCATGAACCATGGAGATAGATTTCCCCTTTAAATCATGTTTCAAACAATTCATTTTTTCAGAAAGTGACTAATGAACGCAAAAAATCTCCCATCAAACTCAGAGATTAAATTTTAATTCACTTTCAAACGATTTTCAAGCTTTTCGTTTGGATAAACCACGGAGTTAGGGAGTAGAACTCCTATGAAAAAGTTCCGTTTTTCATTAATATCTCGACAACCCCAATTCTTAGAAACTCGAAACTTAGACAAAATTTATGGGGGGATATTTCAAGGCTATTCACCAAATTTCATTAAATTCGGTTCAGCCGTTTTTCCGTGATGATGAGACAAACGAAAATTTCGTTTTTTACTAATATCTCGAGAACTACTGGTCGTAGAAACTCAAAACACGGATATAATTTTAAGTGGGGCTATTTCTGGGCTACCCACAAAATTTCATCAAATTCGGTTCAGCCGTTCTCCCGTGATGGTGTGACAAACAGACAGACAGACAGACAGACAGACAGACAGACAGACAGACAGATTTTCATTTTTATTTATATAGATAAAATGATAGAACAGTTCTAACTGACCTCAGATATTATACAGGAGGGGAGATAAGGATGGTAGTGAGTACAGTGTTTTGAGCCGCAAAGTAATACCTCCTACCTTACAAAGAAATATATTGATAACTAGCAGCATACCCGTTCTTCGTACGGAGTATATAATATAAAGAAACTTGAAATTCATAATCATGCCCAAATTCTTATAGTATACTAAATGACATGTTTAATCAAAATATTCTGTTAAAATATTTAATATAATGCTCCTAAAAAGAAGTTTAAGAATCTCTGTTCTCGCTATATAAAATTATCTTCATGGACATATCTGAAGAATAAAACATCTTGGACCCCTTATGTAAGCAAATATAAAAAAAAATATGGAATTGAATCAATATATGCAAAATAAAAGCTTTAAAATTGTATGGGACCCGTACTAATTATATGCGCGAATATTAGAAAATATAACCTGTATTAGTAGATTACATGTATAAATTGAAAATACCAATAAACCCGTAAACTTTAAATCTGAAGACAGTCATTTATTCCAAAATATGTCAAAATTAAAATGCTAAAATTATATGGGAAGATATACACGTACTACTTATAATGTCCGATTATTAGTAGAAGATTACCCGTTTTGCAATATGAGTCACAAATGTTTTTTGGTAAAATACAACAGACGACGTAATAAATTGAATATATAATTAATCCCCTTAATCTTCATACCAGAAGACTGTACTTGATTCCAATATATATGCCAATATATGTCAAAATATATGCCAATATACCTGTACTACTTATATTCTCGTAGGTTAGAAGATATACCCGTGCATTCCTAGAAGATTACTCGTACAACGTACAATATGCGTGTGTCAGCAATTTTTGCCGCAATAAAACAATGGCGTAATAACTTAAAAATATCAATAATCCCTGAATCAATAATTCCGGAAAATATCAATAATAATAATGTTTAAACCTGAAGAGTATAATTGATATTATCCAGTCCAAAATGAAATGGCAATGAAATTTATTTAATATACATATCTTCATTATTCAAATCGGAAAGGATTTAATAAAAATCGTCTGCCGCATAAACACATTGGATTTAAATCCGTTGCTAAGCGACATGATATCATTTGCTTCAAATAAATTGGTAGAAAAAATATCGTCTAAATAGTTATATTTCTATGGAACATTTGGCGACAGTTTCGTCAAATTAGCGACATTTTAAAAAATCGCCAAATTTATCGCCAAGTGGGACTGTAGAACTGACAGTTCTACTTTGCGACAAATTGACGAAATATCATCACAATACTATCCCCTAACAAAAAACAATTAATATCATTTATGTAGCGCAATTTTATCAATTTCAAGATATTTTTATAGATTTGAAAACATTTTTATCAATTTGGTGACATTTTAAAAATTCGCTAAATGTATTATTAAGTAGGATGGTTGGTCTGACAGATAAATGCTAACCAAACATCATTTCAGTACTCTCTTCTAACAAAACAAAAAAAAATTTCATTGATATGTAGAAGACCCAAGCCACACGACCAACCCGAAAGTTTATGGCAGCTGTTTGTGTGTCGTTTATATCAATTTGGCGACATTTCCGTCAATTTGGCAAAGTTTAAGAAAAGTTGTCAAATTAGCGATATCCCTCCAAATTCGTAGCTTTGAATTTGCAGATCTGAATGAAACATTCTTATCCCGTTTCAATATACTAAATGAAAACACTACAATTGTATTAGAAGATATACCCGCTCTACTCTTTTTCTGTTTCAACAATCGGCTATATGAATTTATTGGCTAAACACAATATATGAGTTTAGTAGCTAAATACGATATAAGCATGAAAACTCTTTGCCAAAATAAATGAAATTGATGTACGCAGTCAGCAATTAATATAATTAAAAGAAAAATCAAACCGTCCATTCATAAGATACTTTTATATCCATTTATCCATTTATTTATTATTTAAATCGAAAAAAAATAATAAAAACATTAACAAACACATTTAATTTAATTGCGATGCCGAGCAACATGATATATCCTCCTAAAATGTTAAAATTTATTAACCACTAACAGCACACCCGTTATTCGTACGGAGTGTATAATTTAAAGAAACTTAAAGTTCGCAATCATGTGCAAATTCTGTTAAAATATTAAATTTATTGCTCCTAAAGAGAAGTTTAAGAATATATGTTCTCACTATGCAAAATTATCTTCACGATCAGATCTGAAGAATAAAACATCCTGCCCCCTTTTGTAAGCAAATTTACAGAAGAAAAAATAGGAATTGAATGAATATATGCAACCCCGTACTAATTATATTGTCGCAGATCAGAAAATATGCCAATGTGTTAGTAGAAGATTACCCGTTATTTGCCAAAATAAAAGAGATGACGTAATAAATTGAAAACATCAATAATATCCGTACTCTTTATACCAGAAGGTCGTAATTGATTCCAATATATGCCAATATATATCAAAACATATGTCAATATACCTGTACTACTTATATTCTCGTAGATTAAAAGATATACACGTGTATTTGTAGAAGATTCGTACAACATACAATATATGAGTTTAAACAATTTTTGTCATAATAAAATAATTGCATAATAACTTGAAAATATCAATAATCCTTGAATCAATAATCCCCGAAAATATAAATAATAATAATTTTTAAACCTGAAGACCGTAATTGATATTATCCAGTCAAAAATGCTATAAGAAAAATCAAATCGTTCTTTTCTAAAATATATTTTTATATCCATTTATTTATTATTCAAATCGAAAAAATAATTATTAAAATTAACAGACAGATTTAATTTAATTGCGTTTCTGAGTAACATGATATAAGATAGAATCTTATAACATGTTAAATATGTCATGTCTTATTACATAAACTGCGAAATTAAATAACGATTTTGATTTCTCTATACTTCTCATTGTTCCGTAAATGCTTGTTTTAAATAAACCATGAACCATGGAGATAGATTTCCCCTTTAAATCATGTTTCAAACAATTCATGTCTTCAGAAAGTGACTAATTAACGCAAAAAATCTCCCATCAAACTCAGAGATTAAATTTTAATTCACTTTCAAACGATTTTCAAGCTTTTCGTTTGGATAAACCACGGAGTTAGGGAGTAGAACTCTTAGGAAAAAGTTCCGTTTTTCATTAATATATCGACAACCCCAGGTCTTAGAAACTCGAAACTTGGACAAAATTTATGGGGGGATATTTCAAGGCTATTCACCAAATTTCATTAAATTCGGTTCAGCCGTTTTTCCGTGATGATGAGACAAACGAAAATTTCGTTTTTTACTAATATCTCGAGAACCACTGGTCGTAGAAACTCAAAACACGGATATAATTTTAAGTGGGGCTATTTCTGGGCTACCCACAAAATTTCATCAAATTCGGTTCAGCCGTTCTCCCGTGATGGTGTGACAAACAGACAGACAGACAGACAGACAGACAGACAGACAGACAGACAGACAGACAGACAGATTTTCATTTTTATTTATATAGACTAGCAGCATACCCGTTCTTCGTACGGAGTATATAATATAAAGAAACTTGAAATTCATAATCATGCCCAAATTCTTATAGTATACTAAATGACATGTTTAATCAAAATATTCTGTTAAAATATTTAATATAATGCTCCTAAAAAGAAGTTTAAGAATATCTGTTCTCGCTATATAAAATTATCTTCATGGACATATCTGAAGAATAAAACATCTTGGACCCCTTATGTAAGCAAATATAAAAAAAAATATGGAATTGAATCAATATATGCAAAATAAAAGCGTTAAAATTGTATGGGACCCGTACTAATTATATACGTGAATATTAGAAAATATAACCTGTATTAGTAGTTTACATGTATAAATTGAAAATACCAATAAACCCGCAATCTTTAAATCTGAAGACAGTCATTTATTCCAATATATGTCAAAATTAAAGTGCTAAAATTATATGGGAAGATATACACGTACTACTTATAATGTCCGATTATTAGTAGAAGATTACCCGTTTTGCAATATGAGTCACAAATGTTTTTTGGTAAAATACAACAGACGACGTAATAAATTGAATATATAATTAATCCCCTTAATCTTCATACCAGAAGACTGTACTTGATTCCAATATATATGCCAATATATGTCAAAATATATGCCAATATACCTGTACTACTTATATTCTCGTAGGTTAGAAGATATACCCGTGCATTCCCAGAAGATTACTCGTACAACGTACAATATGCGTGTGTCAGCAATTTTTGCCGCAATAAAACAATGACGTAATAACTTAAAAATATCAATAATCCCTGAATCAAAAATTCCGGAAAATATCAATAATAATAATGTTTAAACCTGAAGAGTATAATTGATATTATCCAGTCCAAAATGAAATGGCAATGCAATTTATTTTATATACATATCTTCATTATTCAAATCGGAAAGGATTTAATAAAAATCGTCTGCCGCATAAACACATTGGGTTTAAATCCGTTGCTAAGCGACATGATATCATTTTCTTCAAATAAATTGGTAGAAAAAATATCGTCTAAATAGTTATATTTCTATGAAACATTTGGCGCAGTTTCGTCAAATTAGCGACATTTTAAAAAATAGCCAAATTTATCGCCAAGTGGGACTGTAGAACTGACAGTTCCACTTTGCGACAAATTGACGAAATATCATCACAATACTATCCCCTAACAAAAAACAATTAATATCATTTATGTAGCGCAATTTTATCAATTTCAAGATATTTTTATAGATTTGAAAACATTTTTATCAATTTGGTGACATTTTAAAAATTCGCTAAATGTATTACTAAGTAGGATGGTTGGTCTGACAGATAAATGCTAACCAAACATCATTTCAGTACTCTCTTCTAACAAAAAAAAAAAATTTCATTTATATGTAGAAGACCCAAGCCACACGACCAACCCGAAGGTTTATGGCAGTTGTTTGTGTGTCATTTATATCAATTTGGCGACATTTCCGTCAATTTGGCAAAGTTTAAGAAAAGTTGTCAAATTAGCGATATCCCTCCAAATTCGTAGCTTTGAATTTGCAGATCTGAATGAAACATACTTATCCCATTTCAATATACTAAATGAAAACAATACAATTGTATTAGAAGATATACCCGCTCTACTATTTTTCTGTATCAACAATCGGCTATATGAATTTATTGGCTAAACACAGTATATGAGTTTAGTAGCTAAATAAGATATAAGCTTGAAAACTCTTTGCCAAAATAAATGAAATTGATGTACGCAGTCAGCAATTAATATAATTAAAAGAAAAATCAAACCGTCCATTCATAAGATATACTTTTATATCCATTTATCCATTTATTTATTATTTAAATCGAAAAAAAATAATAAAAACATTAACAAACACATTTAATTTAATTGCGATGCCGAGAAACATGATATATCCTCCTAAAATGTTAAAATTTATTAACCACTAACAGCACACCCGTTATTCGTACGGAGTGTATAATTTAAAGAAACTTAAAGTTCGCAATCACGTGCAAATTCTGTTAAAATATTAAATTTATTGCTCCTAAAGAGAAGTTTAAGAATATATGTTCTCACTATGCAAAATTATCTTCACGATCAGATCTGAAGAATAAAACATCCTGTCCCCTTTTGTAAGCAAATTTGCAGAAGAAAAAATAGGAATTGAATGAATATATGCAACCCCGTACTAATTATATTGTCGCAGATCAGAAAATATGCCAATGTGTTAGTAGAAGATTACCCGTATTACAATATGCGTCTCAAAAATATTTGCCAAAATAAAAGAGATGACGTAATAAATTGAAAACATCAATAATATCCGTACTCTTTATACCAGAAGGTCGTAATTGATTCCAATATATGCCAATATATATCAAAACATATGTCTATATACCTGTACTACTTATATTCTCGTAGATTAAAAGATATACACGTGTATTTGTAGAAGATTCGTACAACATACAATATATGAGTTTAAACAATTTTTGTCATAATAAAATAATTGCATAATAACTTGAAAATATCAATAATCCTTGAATCAATAATCCCCGAAAATATAAATAATAATAATTTTTAAACCTGAAGATCGTAATTGATATTATCCAGTCAAAAATGCTATAAGAAAAATCAAATCGTTCTTTTCTGAAATATATTTTTATATCCATTTATTTATTATTCAAATCGAAAAAATAATTATTAAAATTAGCAGACAGATTTAATTTAATTGCGTTTATGAGTAACATGATATAAGATAGAATCTTATAACATGTTAAATATGTCATGTCTTATAACATAAACTGCGAAATTAAATAACGATTTTGATTTCTCTATACTTCTCATTGTTCCGTAAAAGCTTGTTTTAAATAAACCATGAACCATGGAGATAGATTTCCCCTTTAAATCATGTTTCAAACAATTCATGTTTTCAGAAAGTGACTAATTAACGCAAAAAATCTCCCATCAAACTCAGAGATTAAATTTTAATTCACTTTCAAACGATTTTCAAGCTTTTCGTTTGGATAAACCACGGAGTTAGGGAGTAGAACTCCTAGGAAAAAGTTCCGTTTTTCATTAATATCTCGACAACCCCAGGTCTTAGAAACTCGAAACTTGGACAAAATTTATGGAGGGATATTTCAAGGCTATTCACCAAATTTCATTAAATTCGGTTCAGCCGTTTTTCCGTGATGATGAGACAAACGAAAATTTCCTTTTTTACTAATATCTCGAGAACCACTGGTCGTAGAAACTCAAAACACGGATATAATTTTAAGTGGGGCTATTTCTGGGCTACCCACAAAATTTCATCAAATTCGGTTCAGCCGTTCTCCCGTGATGGTGTGACAAACAGACAGACAGACAGACAGACAGACAGACAGACAGACAGACAGACAGACAGACAGATTTTCATTTTTATTTATATAGATATAAACATGTTCCTTCTTTTTCTTACTCGTCAACTATTTTGCCAAATTGAGTGCTGTCATGTTTTACAATTTTGTTTGATGTAACGATAAACTGCCAAGCTTTCGCGAGAAAATGCGTTCAGATTGCCAGAAACACAGAAATTGATATCTTTGAAATTCATAATAAAATAATTTTTTGAAATTTTGCCTGGACGTAAAGTATCAGAAAAGATTATGCTATGAATAAGGACTATATTTTCATTCCCAAATTTGTTTTAACTGTAAAACTTGTTGAGTTCAAAATTTAAACAAGAAAGATCAATCATGCTTAAAGCATTGATTATGAAACACTTTCCAACTTCAATGCAATTTTATTTAAACATGTCTAAAATGCAATACATTCCTCGGTAATATTTTAAAACTTATCACAATACTACATTAATTTATTATATTTGAAACCTTAAACCTTCATCGAAAAAATTTAGCTTCATTCAAATGACGGCATTAAAATATAAATTGCCTGGTTTAAACATCTCTAAAATGTGATACATTCCTCGGTAATAATTTTAGAATTATCATAATACTACGATAATTTATTATATTTGAAAACTTCATCGAAAACAACTGAAATCCATTCAAATGACGTCATAGAAAAAATAACACGCCTGGCTCTCTCTATAAAAGCAACATTTCATTCATAAATAATTCCCCCATTCATGTCATTCATCACAATACTATAATAATTTATATTATTTAAAAATTAAGACCATGGAGCTACAAGTAAGTAAAACTCTATGCGTAAAACTTCATCGAAAATTATCGTCCTTCTCTTTCTAAAATCAATGAATATTTCATTCATATCAGCCATGCAGACTCCATGGACTAAATGATTTTGTGTTAAAGAATTACAGCGATTCTAATACAACTCATTCTACATATTTTGCTGTTTACATTTTACATAGGTGAAAAATAGGCTTAATAGTAGAAATAATCAAATTTGTATGAGCATTTAAACTGAAATATATTGTCATTGCGTTGTTAAAGTATGTAGATGCACAGAATTTAGGCCAAAATAAAGTAGTTTTAGGATGGATACAACACTCAATATGAATTAGAAAGAACTTTGAAAATCACGATTTTGAGACAAGATGGATGCCATATAGCATTTTGAAGTGGGTCAGGTGATCGTTTCATATCATGGACACGTGATCGCTTCATATAAGAGGTGTTATTATTATTTTAATTTTTATTTAAAAAACTACTGAATATATTTCGCTGAATTTTTTTTTATATATTTTATGGAACAATTTCAATATTGCCTAAAATTTTCGAAGCAATTTGTGAATTTTAAATCCGCTTAAAAAATGCTTGAAAAATTAGGTCCCATAGGGCTCAATGTATTCCATTTTTTCAACCCGGGTTCAATCCAAAACTAATTGGGTGATATTATTCATTTATATTCCCATAGGTCCTATAGACCGTCTGAACAACATACTAAAATTTCATTTTGATTAAGTCATTTTTACGGCAGTTATCGTGCTAACGGACAGACAGACAGACAGACAGAATGAACAAAGTCATAAACACTTTTCAACTTTGTTGTAAAGTGTTAAAAAATGGTATTCGTTCATGTAAGGTATAGGAGAGTGCGAGAAAAATGGCCACAGAGGGGAGGGAGGCAAATTCTAAATACAAAACTGTAAATTTTATCGTAATTTTTGTCACGAATCTCTCTCTGTCCATGCCAAGAGGACTGGGGAAAATGTTATTCTCGGCCCACCAACTTGCTTCTTCGAGAGTTATACAGCTGTCCCAGCAATTTTATACTGCGGTGGTCAAGGAGCAGAAATTGGAGGCGAGGGAGATAGTGGCTGAAGAACGAGGGCCTTGCATTCTGGACTTTCATCTGAACGGATAATAGGACTCGCGGAATCCCGATTATTATAATGTATGAATTTGAATCTGTGTATATGTGTAAATATTTAGATATAATAAATGTGTTTTGTGATTCCAAGAAAGTGTTTTGAATAAGCGTAGAGGAAAGAACCATCGAAATGGCTCAAGTCAATGAGCATCAAGAATAGATGCCAGTTGGTAACACTGTCGCAGCCGTCAGAATAAATTATGGAAATGTAGTAGAATCGGACACGGTCTCAGTTTGGTTGGATAAAAATGGAAATGTGCAAAATGCAATGGAAGAATTGTTGAAGAATGGAACCGGAGGAGTGATGCGATCAAACACCGATGGGGTGTGATTTAAATTGAATTTTAGGGATAACTGCGGCGATCTGAGTAAAAGTAAATCCTATAATGATGAGTGACTTAATAGTATAATCTGCGTGACTTAATGGTGCGGTAAGCACATACCAACTTGATTGACTTTCGATTACAGCCTACGACAAAGGACTCAGACCCATAAGAAAGACTGATGCTCTTCCATACAGAAGAATAGATAAGTGGCAACCTTCACATTTTGGTGATGCTCTCTGTATTAGGGCGGATTTTACATTTTAAAATTAGTAATGAGTTTAAAGTGAATCATTTTGTTTGTGGGGAGTAAATTATTGATAGGGGTAAATTATGAATAATGAAGTTGCATTTACAATTAATAATGAAGTTAATATTAATGGTTGTTAAAGGTCGAATGGCAAATTAATAAGCAAGGGAAATTCCTTGATGAGCAGTGACAAAAAGAGTATATGGATTAAAATTTTAATTTAATATGGAAATGATATTAAATTGCTGAATGAAATTGTGTTAAATTTAATATTAATGAGAAATTTGTAGAAATTTGATAATATTATTTGTAGGGTATTTTAATATTAACAGAAATTTAAATGGCATTATTTCTAAGGTATTGTTTTGGTATTAATGATAAATGTCTGTGTTAGATTTAAGATTGAGGATAAATTATGTTGGTTTAATACGCTATGATATATATGATTCATAAATGTGATTTGGCATGTGTATACATTATGTATTTTGGAGCAAGGGAAAAATGTAATGTTGTGTATTAAGAGGGTGACATGGTATAAATTAGGATGAGCTATTAAATGTTTAGGTAATCTTTGGTTCTCACGGCAGTGGTTAGGATGGCGTATTTATTGGAGGAGAATAAAATTTATCTTTTGAGGCTCTGTTATAAAATATGCGAGATAGCGGATTCTGAGTGTGAAATAGTGGAATTAAAAATATAATTTGTGAGAGCAAGGAGTATGAGTATGAGTGGATAAGAAATGTGTTGTATTCTATTAGGGAAGAAAGAGAGTGGGAGACAGAACGGCAGAAATGTAAGGAAGAATGGGATGAAAAGAAAAAATATTTGGAGAGCAGGGAAAAAAGGTTAATGTGGGAACTGGGAGTAAACCAGGACAAGAATAGTGAAACCCAAATTGCACGGAATACCACTACCCTTAACTCTAGCGGCCAAATGGGCAGAGCTGTGAAAAACATGCATAAGAATACAGTGTTGTGCTTCACATGTGAAAAGTTAGGACACTATAGGTATCAATGCCCAGATATATTTAGTGCTCTTAACAGTAAAGGGCTTAATTCAGAAAAGTCGCGAATAAGTACAAAGCTTATTTCAGAAAAGTCGCGAATAAGTACAAAGCTTAATTCAGAAAAGTCGCGAATAAGTACAAAGCTTAATTCAGAAAAGTCGCGAAAAACTCAGTTTGGAATATTTGAGGAGACCAGGGAAAAACCAGACTTGCCAAGCCTAGATATTCAGACAGGGGCGAAAAGCGTTGATAAAATTAAGCTGCCATTTGGGGTATCGGATCTCCCGAGTCTCGATAATTCCGTTATGGAAAATGGGCGTGGAATGTCTCAGAGAGGGGTTTCCTCTGGACTTCCAAGTTCTGAAGAGAAAGGGAAAAGATGCCGAGGGAGAGAAGGTATACAAGATCGCGAATTGACTCAGCGCTGACGAAGGAAACGTCGGGAGAGAGTCGAGAGTTTCTGGATCATAGATATGTGGATGTCCCTGATGGGGAGGGGCGCGCAAACGAGCAGCTGACCTCCAGTTTCGATAATGCGCAGTGTAAAAAAGGAGCTGGAAAAGACCACCCTGGGGTCCCAACATCTGTGAGCCCAATTATCACCAAAAAGGAAAATGTCATAAGTAGTTTGGAGACATTGGGGATTTCGGAGAATTCTAAGGGAATTGATAAGAGTCTAATTACGGAGTGTGAGGGAAAGGAAACGGAGACAGTGAACGAAAGATGGGGAACAGGAGATTCAGTTAAAGCCCAACTTGAGACAATGGGAATGAAGTGGGTTCAATTGGAAGTCATATTAAAACGATGTTAGTCAAAGTGAACAAAGATGGAATTGAAAGATGAAGGAACAGGAATTATGGAGGTAGTTATGGGTTCAGTCAGTGAGAAGAAGCAAAAGGCTGGCGGGGGTAGAAGCAAGTTGATTTCCCTGCGAGACCAATGTAATGGTATGGGTTCGGTCAGTGAGAAGAAATAAAGGGCTGGTAGAAGCAAGTTTGCTTCTCTGCGAGACCAATGTTATGAAGGGAATTGGTCAAGAGAGAAAATATGCAATTATTCACGAACGGAAATTAAGTTATTAGTGGGGGAATCTGAGATATTCGGAAGGAAGCCGAAGATGAAAAATGGGGGAGAAATTGCATGGTCAGTGGAAAGAATGGAAAAGTGAGTCCCGATTTGTGGGATCAGAAAGTGGATATTGGATGATGAAAAGAAGTTGAGTTCAAATCTGTGGGGTTTACTAGAATGGATTCCTTGGCAAGTGAAATGACAAAGGGGGTTACTGACTCTATACTGATATATTGTGTGTTCTTTGTATAAAGCTCTGAGCCAGTAACCAAAATTTGAAATTATGGAAAATGTATGTGAATTGTAGAATTTGTAATATCATTAAGATATTGCTATACATATGTTAGTAGTATTGTATTGTGGTCAGAAGTGAAAATTGACAAAACTAGTATATTAAGAATAATTTTGGTTTATAGTATGAACTTGTTTTAAGTGCTAAACATTAGAAGGGGAAAATTGATAATTGGTGTTTTAAGAATAATTTCTGGTTTACGGTAATACACTTTTGCGTGTGAAATTTAGATTTGGATAATTATTATGTAATGGTTCGATCCTGTCACTGGCTCATAGAGAAATTCTTCTTGCAGGGAGCATGGCCTGTGTGTGGGAATTTTCGCTATGAGAAGGGGTGTAGGATATGAACTTTCCAGTTATCGTTGGTTAACGGATGGACTGAAAAGTGAGGGAAGGTGTCACAAACCTCTCTTTGTCCATGCCAAGAGGACTGGGGGAAATGTTATTCTCGGTCCGCCATCTTGCTTCTTCGAAAGTTGTACAGCTGGCCCAGCAATTAGATACTGCAGGGGTCAAGAAGCAGAAATTGGAGGTGAGAGGGATAGCGGCTGAAGATAGAGGGGCTTGCTTTCTGGACTCTCATCTGAAAGGACAATAGGACTCGCGGAGTCCCGAATATTATAATGTATGAATTTGAATCTGTGTATATGTGTAAATATTTAGATGTAATAAATGTGTTTTTGATTATAAGAAAATGTTTTGCGTAAGCATAGAGGACAGAACCATCGGGCTGGCTCAAGGCGATGAACATTAAGAATAGAGGCCAGTTCGGAACAATTTTTGTGTTTCAAAACTGTTACGTTAACATTATTACTTGAAATGTAATTGTTTCTTGTCAAAATTTCTTGCCAAACGTCTATAAATTATAAATTACAAAAGAATTTATAGACGTAAGTTAAATTGATGTATTAAATAAATTATTTTATAAATTAAATTGATTTGTTTTTCATTTGATCACTGAATTATCTTTTTTTATCAAATTCAAATGTAATATGACATATTCATTAATTTCAATTAACAATTATTTGTCTGGATATTAATGGGTGAATATTGCAGACACAGACTTGTATGTCTTTACATAATTACCTTGCGTGTGACTGTGCTTATATGGCCTAGAGTGTGTTTGCAGATAAGTAGAACGCATCAGCACGCATTCTCCCCCAAGGTAAATTTTTACTTTCCTTATATATACAGGGTGTCCCAAAAACATTCACCTCGGCTTTTATTCCTTAAATTTGATCTTGGAGATATATAATAATTTACAAAGTTGAGTAAAAAAAGGTACAGAATTTTATGAAATCGATAAAAATTTTCAGGGGATTAAATTTTAAGAAATACAAAATTAAAATTTTTATACGGTTTCCGTACAAAAATATTTCCAATGAGTAAAATATGCCTAATACACCAATAAAGTGATGTACAAAATTTCAGCATTTTATCATAAAAAATTCCTAGAGATATGTTTAAACAAAGTTGGTGACGGACTAACCACAAATTAAAATGTAAATGTTTACAGCAAGAGTACAAATGCAGCAACGGAGAAGTGCATCATAGGTTTGATATCAGACGAATGCAGCTCAGTATTGGCATGGGTGGAAAACATTTTGCACAAGCTTTGTAATCTTTGTGTAAAGTCATTACTTCTACACCGTGTAGAAACTTTTGTACCAATAAATAGCAAAATTATTATTTATTTTTGCAATCATTGTTTTCTTTCTTAATTTGTGTATGACACCTGAAACGTGATCTGTCGACATGATTTTTCCCTCTGAGAACCCATGTCTATGCATCGAAAGGTGGTTTAAGTCAGCAATTTTGTATTTTCATATCTCTGGGAATTTTTATGATAAAATGCTGAAATTTTGTACATCACCTTATTAGTGTATTGGGCACATTTTACTCATTGAAAATGTTTTTGTACGGGAGCCGTATAAAGATTTAAATTTTGTATTTCTTAAAATTTAATTTCCTTGAATATATTAATCTATTTCATAAAGTTCTGTACCTTTTTTACGCAATTGTTTATATAATTATATTTGTTTAAGATTAATATTTAAGGACTAAAAGCCGAGGTCAATGTTTTTGGGACACCCTGTGTAGGAAATATATAAGAAAAATGTATAAGGAAAGTATTGTGACGGGGTCGAAAATTCGAAGTCTAGTATTCGACGAAAGATCACGTTTTAAGCATCCCTGAACACGAATCAAATATTTTTGAGGTGATGTGTGTGTGTGTGTCTGAGAGAGAAAGAAAGAGAAAGAGAAGACGATATCTCACGAACGAATGGAGCGATTCGAACGAAATTTGGTACAAATCTGTAAATACTGGAAGCTTACTGTTTTTAAACGCAATTGGATGTTCGGAACCTCCCTAAATTTCTGGGTGAACTTTTGAAAGAGCCATCAAAAAATGAAAGTAATTTTTCATTAGAAAATGATTGGCACAAAATTTAGAACGCTAGCATGAGTCGTTCTCGAGATATTGCACATTTTTTCAAATAAATTTATACAAAAAATCACGTAAAAAATAAAAAGATTAACTATTGTCAAATATGTTTAACTTTTCATACGTAATATCATGCGATAAATTTGGTGACATCATTCTCGTGGATGTAGCTCGTTCCAATCATGAGAAAAGTTACATTGGGTAATACTTTAGTTGGACGCCAATAGTAATTTATCTGCTAAACGAACAACTTATTTCTCAGTTCATAACGCTTGGCGTGATGTTGGTGACGAATTTGTAAGAATGCCGCTAACTTATCGACTTTTTTAAATGGTGCCAAATTAACGAAAATGTCACCAAATTAACGAAAGTGCTGCCAAATTGATAAAACTGACGTTAAATCAATAAAAATGACGACTAATTGAGGAAAGTTCAATATCTTGGAGAGAACGTAAGAGTCCGAGTGTGTTACATAACTCCGTCCGTCCGTAACCTTAGGCGAGAAATTTAGCGGGATGTCGCCACCTTGGCTACTATTTTAAATGTTGCTAAAGTGACAAAAATGTCGCCAAATTCATAAAAATGACGCCAAATGGAAAGTAATGTTTTGCAAATTCTAATTTCCATCATATGACGGTTATATTCTAGTATATAAGAAACGGTCTTCTCTCCGGTTGTCTGTAACACTTGCTGACGCATTTGGCGAACTGGGCAAAAATTTGGCAAATTATCACCAACTTGGCTATATTTCACCCTAGATTGACAAAAATATCGTTAAAATTGTAATAATGATGCTAAATTAATGAAAATGAAGCCTAATTGATGAATTAATTATTAAAATATTTTAATATATGAACTATGTCGCTTATTGAGGATGCTACCATTATAGATAATTAATTATTTAGAGTTGAGCTAAATGAACATTAATTGGGTACTTTGAAATAATTGTACATGTTGTTATCCGGAAAATTGCCAAATGTACAGTTCAACGATAAAAGCACAGTCCAGTGGATCTTATACATTATTTTTTTACTGCAAAAGTTGTAAATTCATTGCATTATATAAGGAAAGTCATGTGCTGCCCGGATCGTATTTTTTAATATATGATCATACGGCTAGAAATAATTTTAAATTAGCGGGTTAAATATTTTATACTTTTAACAGTCATTTATTTATATATTATTTATATTTAGTTTTCGTGTAAAACTTCTATTTTTTCCCTCTGAGAAGAAGTTTTCAAGCACAAACAAATATTTCTTATAAGAAGCCCAGACTGTTTTAAGAATATGATATGGTTCTACTTCAATTTAAGAAGAACATTCAATGATCGGATACATATTTTTAAAACATCTGAAATATTACATGCTTCGGGTATTTTTAGTGAAACGTATGGTTTTTTTATTTCTTCAGCTATCTTAAAAGCATCTATAATATTTCCAAAAATGCATTGTCGGAGAGGATAAAAATATTTCCGTAAGCATGCTAATTCAAATTGATTTCTGTGAAATATATTCTGGAGATATATTTTCTATCCTATGAATTTACCAAAATAGAACAATCTGTGAGGGTAGTATCAAAGTATTTATTTTATCACTCCGTGATGCTTTTTTTTAGGCATTCTCCAGAGTGCCATCAGAAAGTAAATTTAGTAAAGCACTTACCTCAATTTATTCAGATATTCCATAGAAACATTGTACTATTTGATCCTAAACATACCACGAAAATACCCCTAAAGCGAGCATAAACTCTCGGTAAAGTAAAATAAGCATTTACCTGCAAGGGCAGAATCATTTTTATGTAATTTATTCCTTGCATTTTTAAAAATGGAATACGGTTAGGCAGGACGAAATAGTAACAGATTTTATTTGGTTCTATAGAACTATATTTGGGGAACATATTTGGAGGGTATTTTATTATGTTTTGAGATTGGTTTTAAATATTACTTAAAAGGAATGAATTATATTTCCATTATACAGATGTGAAGTGTTCTAGAGCTGCATAAGTAGAGCCTACTAATAACAAATTAACTCTGTGCTATTGGTTATTAAAGTTTCCAGCGCCTCTAATGGTAAATTCAAGAATTAAAATTCAAAGCTCAACATGGAAGGAAATTAGACAACATTTTTCAATTACAAATTTAAAGAGCGTTTTCTATTTAGTATGAGATGACGCATAGTTTGAGCATTATTTTTAGCAACCGACGACACGCACACGCGCTCCCACACACACACACACACACACGATGTAATAAATAAATTTATCAAATTTTAAATGCATTTTCGATATAATATACGGATAATTCATTATTTCACATATCAGTTTTACACTGTTTAAAAGCCCTTAAATATACTAAAAGTCCAATTAAAAAAATATCACAATTACTGATTACATTGCTGAATTCAGCATCACATGAAAGATAAAAATCCTAAGATAGATGTCATGTAAACACCATGTTTGCTAGTGAAATCTATTTCATATACTATAACGAAGTTTAAATTATTTTCATCTTCAAAGACTATTGGTTTTTGTTGAAGATTAATTTCTTCCACACGCTGATATAATGATATTTGAAATACAAAGTCAAATTAGTGTAATATGTAGCTACAGCTAATTTTTCTCATAAATGCTTAAGGTAATTAAATGGAATTCCTTGCATGCCTGAGGTGGTGTGTAGAATGCAGCGTAACTCAGCTTAATATAGTAGGTCGAGTTCATTTACTGGTTCGATTTTAAAATAAAATAGTCATTTGGGTTGTACATATAAATACACAATTTTATGGCTGCGCATGCATTATTGCTGAATATATTTTTATGAGCCTTACATAAAATACATAACCATGAACGCATATACACATATTGACATACTTTAATACGGACATAATTTCAAAAAAATATATAAATACATGTATATACGAGGCTTAAAATAAGCTTTTTAAATATGTTGGTTTAAAAATATGCTTTTTCAATATGTTGATATAAAAGTAAGTTTTTTTAAATTTTAATTGCGATTATTTTCATGTAAGCAGTACTCCCTTTGTATATTATAATAAAGACTCAGAAATATTAGAACTGAGGACAGTTAGGTGTAGTTTTAAGCAAATATCGCCTTATGGGTAATGTGGATTTTTTGTTTTCTTATCATGTAAAGCGGATAAGACTAAATTTTTACTTTTATATTCAGTAATGGAGTTATGGTTCCCTTTGTTAGTAGAACAATATATCCTTTTCTTGTTTATATCTAATTTTACTCTACTTTTAGGTATTTGCCTTCATATAAAGTGTATCAGAGTGTCCAAATAGAAGTTATATGTATATTAGTGTATAGTAAAATTGAAATAGCTGAATTCATTTTTGTTTAGTGTTATGTAGTAGTTATTTACAAATAACATTTTCTACAAATTTTTATAGAACGAAGTACTAGATGAAAGAAAAAAATTCATTTAGAAAATTCTTTAGATATCAAAGTAATGTAAGAAGCAGTTGAGTTCTGTGACACAATGATGGTAACTGAAGTAAAAATAAGCAAAATAACCAATAAATTTACAGTTATTGGTAATTAATATTTGAACCGAAAACCTGAGTGTACTTCATAAATTTATATTCAGTAATAAATTTCGTACCCTCTCGGTTGTATGAAGACTGAATACATTATTATAACTCCTATTTAAATGAAATATTAGTAATTCAATCGCAATTCCTAATAATTTATTTACGAAAGCAGTTTCTTCCTATTTAAAGTTGGTTTAATGATCGCATAGTTTAATTTCAAAATTAGTTTAATCATGGCATAGTTTAATTGCAAAATTAGTTTCATCATCACATATTAGGAAGTCCAATAGAAGTTTTAGGAAGTTAAAAATATATAGAAAACGCTAATGTTTTACCATCTTAATAAGTTGATATAAAACAAGGTGTAACTCCAGATCCGTTCTTAATCATTTTTCAAATAACTATGTATGTTTCCTTAATATGTATGTTTTTTATGTATGTTTTTTTATGTATGTTTTTATGTTTTTATTATATATATATATATATATACCAATTCTCGCTTTATTCGCCAGTTTAATTCGTTCGTTTATTAGACAGCAAGCAATAAAATAATGAATAGTAATCATATGGGTTGTAGTTTCTAAAAAAATGACCTAAAATAAAAGTAAGCAGCCCTAAGGTGTGACCCGAGCCCCGACATTGATGGATGATGTAAGTTCCTTATGGACAGACTCTGGTTTTGATTATTCTGAACATTCTGATGTCTTATGAAGAAAGTTGGCTGTTGTCATTCTTCAATGTCATTTTTCCCAGTTATGCTTCGTAATGACAGGGATTCCGTGGGAAAGCTAGCAGTATAGAATCTACCTTAGAAAGGCTCAGCCCTTCTTTATGCTATAGCCGCCTGAATAATCTAAAGAGACTGACAAGAAAAGCTGCAGAAAGAATTTTTTATGAGGCAAGTAGCAGATGAGAGAGATTCTTTATCAGGATGCTTATCATGGAAAGTAGATATCAAACGTTTTGCTTTGAAAAAATACTCAAATGTGTATCTGCCAGCTAAAATGATAAATATATGAATAAAATATCCAGGAATATGAAAATATTAAATGAATATATTGAATATATTTTCTGTAAATTTATGAATTGAAAAATGTAAAATAATTAAATACAAAAAGCGTAATTGAGCTGCGCAATCACTGTTTGATTTTGATGGATAAGGCATAAACACTTTCCAACATAGTTGAAAAGTGTTTATGATTTTGGTCATTCTGTCTGTCTGTCCGTTCGTAAAAATGACTTTATCAAAATGAAATTTTAGTGTGTTGTTCAGACGGTCTGTGGGACATATGGGAATGTAAATGAATAATATCACTCAGTTTTGTATTGAACCCGGGTTGAAAAAGTGAAATAAATTGAACCCTATGGAACATATATATTTTCAAATATTTTTAATCGAAGTTAAAATTCACAAATTGCTTTGAAAATTTTTGGAAATAGACAAATTATCCCATAAAATATATATAAAATATTGAGCAAAATATGTTCCGTAGTTTTTTAAATAAAAATTAAAATAATAATTAGACACATATTATATGAAGAGATCGCATGGCCCACTTCAAAATAAAATATGGCATTTATCTTTTCTTCCAGTGTCAAAATCGTGATTTTTAAAGTTCTTTTAAAGTTAAATTTAGTATTGCACCCGTTCTTAAACCGCTGTATTTTTGCGTATTTTCTCTACATCTATATTCTGCGCCAACGCAATTATAATATTTTTAAATTTAAATGATCATCAAACTTTGATTATTTCTGTAACGAAGCCTAATTTTAACATTTGCAGAATATAAACAAATCAAGCTGTAAGATGTGTTGTATAAGAATTGCTGAATTTTTTAAACGCAAAATTATTTAGCTCTGGAATATAGGTGATTTGAATGAAATATTCATTTATTTTACATAGAGAAGCAGACAATTTTATAGCATTGCCTTTTTCTATAAAGTTTTAAGCATGGAGTTAGTAAGTACTTTTACCTCCATGGTTTTAAGTTTTAAGTAAAATAAATTATTAAAGTGCTGTGATAATTTAAAAGATATCACCGCTAAATGTATCGCATTTTCGAGATGTTTAAATAACATTGCATTTCATTTGGAAAGTGTTTCATAATCAATGTTTTATGCATAATCGATTGTTCTTGTTGTTAGATATGTCAGCCTTCGCAGTTCCAAGTATTATTCGTGTTTTTATGAGTTAAAAAGGTAGTTTTTATTTTTAAACATGTAATGCATTCCAATGTTAGCCATAAATGATCTCAGTATTTAGATCTGACTCTATTTTATGCTAAATATAAAACTAATAGCAGGTCATTAGTATTCCCATAGTCTTGGATTAAAGAAAAATAAACTTTTTCAAAAGCATGTTCTGCTATTTCGTAAGATTAAGACAAGAAAGATCAATCATGCCTAAAGCATTGATTATGAAGCACTTTCCAACTGCAATGCAATTTTAGTTAAACATCTCTAACACGCGATACATTCTGCGGTGATATATTTACAATTGTCAAAACACTAAATAAAGTATTATACTTGAAAACTTCATTGAAAAATAAATCACCTGGCTATCTATATCAAAGTAGTGAATATTTCATTCATAAACATTTATCATTCTTTTCATTCAGCGGCTATATTTTAAAAATTATCACAATACTACAATAATTTATTTTACTTATAAATTTAAAAACATAGAAGTAAAAGTACTTTCAAACTCCATTCTTAAAACTTTACAGAAGAATAGAAGACAATACTATTCAATAGAAGGCAATACTATTGAATCGTCTTCTTTTCTATGTAAAATCAATAGATATTTCATTCATATCAGCTATATTGCAGACTCCAGGGCTAAATAATTTTGCGTTAAGGAAATTCAGCAATTTTTATACAACTGATCTTAGAGCTTGACGTGTGTACATTCTCCATACGTGAACATTAGGCTTCGTTGTAGAAATAATCAAAGTTTGATGATCATTTAAACTCAAAAATATTGTAATTGCGTTGGAGCAGTATATAGATGCACAGAAAAGAAAATAAAGCGGTTTTAGGACGGATGCAACACTAAATATAAATTAAAAATTACTTTAAATATCACGATTTTGACACAAGATGGATGCCATACTTTATTTTGAAGTGGGTTACATGATCTCTTCATATAATATGGGTGCAATTATCCTTTTAATTTTTATTTAGAAAACTACGGACCATATTTTGTTGAAATTTTTTTTATATATTTTATGGAATAATTTGAATATTTTTTAAATTTTTCGAAGATATTTGTGAATTTTAACTTCGCTTAAAAAATGTTTGAAAAATTAAATCCCATAGGGTTCAATGCATTTCATATTTTCAACCCGGGTTCAATCCAAAACTAATTGGGTTATACATTCCCATATGTTCCACAGATCGTCTTAACAACATACTAAATTTAATTTTGATTGAAGTCATTTTTATGGCAGTTATCGTGCGAACGGACAGACAGACAGATAAACAGAATGGACAAAGCCAGAAGCACTTTTTAACTGTGTTGTAAAGTGTTAAAAAATCATCTTCAGTAGATATATTGCTGAAATTAAAAGCAATTTGTAAACAAATACTGTTTACTAATACTGTCGAAAGCAGAAGTATAAAAAATATACGATCCTTCTGGGTTTGGAGAAGCAATTTAACATTTCCAGGTGTTTATTCTCATGTATACCGAA
Source organism: Amaurobius ferox (assembly GCA_951213105.1). NCBI lineage: Eukaryota > Metazoa > Arthropoda > Arachnida > Araneae > Amaurobiidae > Amaurobius > Amaurobius ferox. The sequence continues at coordinate 115,999,604 of OX578133.1, read as the reverse complement.
TTTCAAACGTTAGAGTAATATTTTTAATTACTTAGAGTAATAGTTTTAATTTATATTTTCTATGTATGAAGCGTACAAACATTTTCATAGGATAATTTTAATATTCAGGGTATACAATCATTTTTAGAGTAGTATAAAAGTACTGAAATATTTTAGTTCCGATCTCTAGTGTTAAATATTGCTCCCGACATATTTAAAGATATATTTTTTAAAGGAAACAATATTTTCCGTTTGCATATGACAATGAAATTATAATAATTTTCAAAATTTAAGCAACATCCTTATTTTTTTCTGACTACTACTTAATTTGAGATCGAATAGCTAAGATGCAGAAATGTAACCGTAGTGTTGCTAAATATAATTGAAAAATATTTTTAAATGAATTATTTGAATTAAATAATTCCATTTGTTCAAAATTACAGAAATTTCACAAATTTAGGTATTATTTCAAATTTTTTTCAAGTACCGAAAAAAGTACAATTTGAGCTTTATGGTTGATGATCGTTTCATATCTAATGTTGAAAGTAAAAGCATAATATTTTAGGATTAGGGTCAATTGTGTGTCTTTTCGCGGATTTTATAAGTTTAAGCTGCTCAGAACTCTAAGCTGCTCAGAAACGGGCCCTGCGCCGAAAGGGTCTTAAATATTTAAATACATTTCGATTGTGCAAAATAAAAAACGGAAGAAATTGATAATGACCCCATAAAAGCGTGCAAAATAGATTGTTTCAATCAATTTTCACTTTTCAGTATTCAGTTTCCAGTATTTGAATTTTTACGCCACGCATTATTTTAGAGAATTAAAACTTATCATTTTTTAAAAACTTTTAATCTGGTATTTATAAAATTACAAATTATTGTTGAAAAAAATACATAGGGTATTAAAATAAGAAAAACTAACGAATAAGACAACATAGAAGCATCACTTGTGAAAAGTGAAATTTACAAAGGTTCAATTAATATATATCTGTTATATATATAATTATAATCTGTTTTTTTTTTATCCTATGCCCGTCTCCGACCTCTCGGTCACAAGTCGACGAGCAGCTTAATATAAAAAAGAACGATAAAATAGTCACTAAAAGCCTTGTCAGTAACACATAAAGGAAAACAGTCAAGAACAGCAAGGCAAATGTTGAGGTGCTTTCCAGTCATGGGAACGCCATGGTCGCAAAGAGGGCAGACATCTGTATCTGTCAGTCCCATTCGATACAGGTGACTCTGTAAGTAATCATGACCCGTGGCAAGTCTAAAGCAAGGAATGCAAGGAATTAGCTATTCTCTATGCAAGGAATTAGCTATTCTTGGCGACTTACTTAACAGGGAGTTCCCCTTTTCCCGGAAGCTCTCCCCGTACAGACTAAAACGGTTAGCTTTAATAGAGTGGGATATATATCGCTTTATTTGCCGCACATGCAAGGGAGGATCCGGTTGCATCATTTGAGATCCATTCTTAGCCAATAAATCTGGCCGCTCATTTCCATATATCCAGCAGTGGCTTGGAATCCACAGCAGGGCAATGCAGTTCTTGATGTTCAGCAGCTTATCTATTTTTTCCATTCAATTCTTGGAAATATCACATTCCCAGAGATTGAAAGATGTTAAGGTTATAATTGCCGCCCTCGAATCAACAAAAAATACGATATTTTCCTTTTCACACTGCTCCATTTTGTCAAAAACTAAAGAAATGGCGACTATTTCGCCATCAAAGTTGTCAAAGTGTTTTCCAACGGCGCAAGATAACGTAAGGTCTAAAGAATATTAATATTCTAAAAATACACTTAATAACAAAAGAAAAAAAATGCCGTAAATAGATCTCATCAGAAAAGAATTTACCTTGATTACTACTTCTGACTAGCTTATGTAGAGCCTGAAAGACAAAGCAAGCAGCAAGCCAGTATACAAATAAAGTACAAGGCGAACAGCAAGTTATTTATTTATTAATTATTGCTATCCTAGTTATTGAATATATACATATATATATTTATATATACATATATGTATATATATATAAATATATATATGTATATATATATATATATATATATATATATATATATATATATAAATAGAGTTTTAATTTCAAGAAGCTGGACAGAAGAAACCTTGCGCTTAAAACTTATATGAGGTTGTCTAACCTGAATCATTCTTCTGAACATTTTCCCTATTCTCACATTAATTTCCCTCGAATTTGGCAGGTCTTATCACCATTTCACATTTGGCACATTTCATGTTTATAAGTGTTGGCTCAGTATCGCACTGTACATATAGGCTGGGAAATTTCATCAGTCAAACATCCTAAGTGTTAACCAAGTTATTTAGTGAAAAATATTTCTACCTGTAAAGAAAGAAATAAAAAGCAAAAAATGACTTGAGCCATTGCTTTTGATTAGAGACTTAACATAGAATATCCTCCACAAACTTGGACGCCGAAGTATACTGACAGCTTAAAATTAATGGTATAAATTAATTAAAATCATTATTAAGTGAAAACAAAGTAAAATATATTCTCAAGTATTCAAAATAGGTATACAAAAATGCCATTATCTAAATTAATTTATTATGCAATTCAAGTAGAATATATTTTAGATTTTCAGAACGTTACCCGCATAGTGCTATGCAGTTAATTCTGAATAATGACATATCGTATTTTAGTTTATGATTCGTTTAAAAGCATTTTACAGATTTTCTCATATGATTTAATTTCATGAAATATACGGTCCATTTTGCTTATAACCCAAGCATCTTCAAATGTTATTACTGAAAATCTAGAAAAATTTAATCTGAAAAATGTAACATTTTGGAAATTACAGCGATAATCACCGAAGAAATTACATATTTATTTTGGACAGAAAAATTTAAAGTACATTATACTAATGAATACTTCAATGCTTGGCTGATTAAAATATCTTTGCAATAAAATTAATTATATTTTCTTCCTACTTTCTCGCATTTCTATTGAAATAACCCTCCATATTTATTTAAGGAGTACTTAAAAAATTAGACCTCGCCGATTTTATTTGGCTGTTCTTGCAAGTAAAATTAAATGATCATCTCTTATTAAAATCTCTCATCTTTCAATACATTAACAAAAGATTAATCTTCAGCTATTATGCAAATGCTTTTACTTGGGGGTGTTCCAAAAAACAGTAATTAAATTTGTGCTATAGCATTTTATTAACTGACACAATGAAAACTAATTATGAATTAAGATAAAACACTGCAATGAATTGTTAAACAATACATTAAATTACGTGATAGTATCTATTTATCTTTGTTTATTTTTTAAAGCTTATCGGCATTATTTATGTAACTAAGTATCTTATGTAGATAAAAACACCTAAAGCATAGTGATTCTAAGATAAGTTTTTCTTTAAATTGCTCGTAAAAAAATCACACTTTAAGGTTCTATCATTTTCAGTGTGTACTTTATTTGTGACAAACGTCAGCGACTGCAAAACTTGATCGTGTGCGATATTTGTAACCTATACAACAGGAAATACTGATGAAAATGTATAAAGTAAAAATGTTTGAATTTTCAACCATTTTCGTAATTTTAAAAATATTTTATGAGTTATTTCAAAATTTCTCATTTTGTCTACGTTATTTTTATAGTTACTAAAATATACATTAGATAACTGTAATAAACTGAAATACCAAGTTATTCTAATGAAGAGTAGTCGTCCCTGATTGCGTCTGAAACTGTTATCTTCCATTGGGCTCTCTAGATCTTCTTTCATCTTTTTCGGCACATGACTTCACTCTCTGCTAGCCTCAGAGTGTTTTTCAACATCTATTTTTCACAATACTTGATTGGTTAATTCATCCTCGAATGTTCCTACCCTGTATTCCCCTAGTTCCCCCACACGAAATCTGAATTGCAATTACTTTGTGACGTCTGAAGGCAATCCATTTACAGTCATTGCTATGAATTTGTATATAATCTAATGTCCATCTTGACTCCCAAACGTCTGGTGTTTTATCTAGACATTCGTGTTTTGTAACTTAGAACTGCTTTTGTCACTTTAATACTGTCAGGTTTTTTCTTTCACATATCTATCATTCAACAAGTTTAATTTTTGCAATTACTTGTGTTCTTAATATTATTTCAAACAGTATAAAGTATAAGTTTTGCGTCATCACACGAAAACAAGTTTTGTATCATCACAATCGACACTTAACATGTAGCTCAAGGGTTAAATGTTTGATAAAATCTTGTGGAGATATTGGTCAAAAAACGTACTGGAATAATTTGGTGTTCGAACCAAACGATCGAATTCTGAACTGATTGTGAAAACGTACTTCGCGAACAAATGAAAACGTACTTCGCGCACAAATGAAAACTTGGAATTTAGCAAGGGTTAAATATTTTAATCGGAAACAATGTAGAAAATTGCAATTTTATAATATTCGTTATTTTAGGAATTCAGCACACTTAATTTATCTAAGTCGAGTTGGGAAACTCTCACTTTTACGGAGCAAGTACAGAAATTTGGCAAAAGTACGATATTTTAAGAACATTTACGAGTAATTTATTAGTTTAAAAAAACAAAATGTTCATAAAAGTTGCTGTACACCATGACCCATTCGAATAACAAAGGTAAACACAAATCAACCTTTCTGCAAAAATAGAAACATTTTATTCATTAACACAATATATATTTTGATACAATTAATGAGAAAAATTATTTTCCTAAGCGCATTAGAAAAATTATTATACATCATTTTTAAACGCAATAACTTTACATTTGGGGTCTGTATTTATACTTCAGAACGTTCAACATGTTGACTGATTGTAAGAAACACTGCCATATGAGATGTAGCCTTGAAATTCAGTGCTTATTCGGATCGTTGTATTCAATAAACAAAGAAATTTTTAGTTTTAAAATATTTTTATTATAGAGGCCTTTCACCAAAACCTATAATCAACCCGTAAATGCATAACGTTAACTTTTAGATGAGATAGAGATAGAAATTTGGTCGATCAAAAACGTTTCTATATAAGAAATAAGAAGATTGTTGTTTAAAGTTTGCATTTTGTGAAATACTGTTGATGTTTACCGCATATTCTGCTAAATCTACGACTATTTCTCCAAACCTATGATACGATTAGATAGTGTTCGGATACTTAACTATCTTCTATGCTTAGCAGTATCAAACAGAAGTAAACTTTGTCTTTTTTCTCCAAAAGAAATGATGGCTATCAGTTCTAAGACAATTTTGACCAGCATCAGGTTGTAGTGCCATAAAAACTAAATTAGTATTATGGTCAGTTATGAAGCTAGGCACCTCTGTATACCACACATTTGGGTAGAATTTTGTAATATGTTACTATATTTGAGGATTGACATAACTGTTGAAAATTGGTCAAATTAAATAAAAGTCTTACGTAAATTATCAAATCACCAGGCGCATTATTTGCATATATATATATTGTTTCAAAATCCGTTTCAGTTTATAAACCTCAATATATGTCAGTGTCCTTAATTTTATTAAAATACATTTTAATTTAACACACATTAATAACTTCGACTTTACCCCTTTCCATGAAGATATTGTATTCTTTCTTCTGGAAGTATGGGTTTAATAGTCATTTACTAAATTAATTAAATTTCTACGCAAGCATATGGCAAACGTCTGTACAATATATTTGTTGCATCTAAGCTGAAATGGTTCGACTGCTTTATATTTGTATCAAATGCCTCTTTGCATTGAATTGTCATTTAAAATACATCACTATAACACATTTGCATTTATTTCAAATGATTTTAAATACTAGGAGCACTGGAAATTATGAGTTTAACAAATCTCCATAGCATAAATAACCTATTTAGCGGGGTCAAATTAGTGTGTCGTATATTGTATTTCTGAGTATAAGAGGCTTTACCTGTCCTTGTTTACATGTAAATATATATTCATATAAGTTGAATTATAAGTTTTAATTGCTTGACTGAGTATACTTGGGATTAATTGATTAAGAAAAACTATATATATATATATATATATATATATATATATATGTATGTATGTATGTATGTATGTGTGTGTATGTGTGCGGTGAGTGAGTGAGAGGGAGAGAGAGATATTAGGGGATTCTGGGAAGACTTGATCCAAATTTTGAAATAAACCACAGAAATTCTTAATACACTTTCTAAAGATCATACTGTTTATTATCTAAATAAAATAACAACTAAAGAATGCTCTATACTAACATAGAAAAATAAGTAATTTAAAGAAAGAAGAATTTATGGGTCAAGACTCCTCATATGTGGGAGGTTTGACACACATTAAGGTAGAGGGCGCGGTAGCCCAGTGGTTAGCGCGCGGGAATTGCACTCGGTAGGCCCGAGTTCGATTCCCGCCACTGCCAAAACTGCCGCCGCGTTCACACGGAGTACGATCACGTTAAACATGTGGGTCCGTAAGTCCTTCCAAGAGGTTGGTGGTAGGGGAAGGAGGGCACGGTCCCTGTGGATGCCTCCCCCACTGGGTTCCGGTCTAAATTGGGTGACATTCCCCGGCCGTCCAAACAGTTACCTTACACCTTTCTGGTAGGTCGGACGGTCTGGGTCTCAACAACAACAACACTCCCTTTCGCGACGGCGGCATTCCGGAACTGCCTCGGCCCAAAGGACGGAGCGCTTCGCTTCGGAACTGTTCCCAGGAGACGGCAATTTTTTTTGCGCTACGCCTAAGTCTCGAAAAAAAATTCACTAAAAATCATCTATTCAACACAGAAATCTACTTTTTTCAGGAATAAAAGAAATATTTATTTTCTATTTGATGTATATTTTTCATACAAATCTGAATAAAAATACTCGTTAGTTGCTCCCATTCTTTTATGCGAAATAAACGAATAATTTCACTGCTTCTAAAACCCAAACAAAAAAATATACTCTCTTATATTCCCATGATTCACCAACGAAATCATAAAGCTGAAATCAAAACAAAACCCGAAACTCAATTATAAAATTGTTGATGCTGCGAGAATTGCTCTGTCTGTTTATATTACAAAATCATGTTTCACAGCTCCAAATGGAGAAATAATTCATTGGATCCTCCTTATGCCAAAGGCATGTATCTGCAAAATACATTGAAGTTAGTTCCACGGACATTTAACGCCATCTAGTAAACAAATTAGAACGTTCCATGTGAAAACACGCATGCGTGCCACTCGCCGTTTACGGTAAAGTTTCCTCCGTCACGAGTACGTGCCGTCCGTCCTTGAATGCAAGTTCGCAGCCGACACGCGGGCGTGCCAATCGTCGCGAAAGTGTTAAAGGAGAGTTGATTCACTTGTTTTAATCTTAGTAAATGCTAAATTTGAATAATACTAACTTTAATAAAATAACAGTTACAATAATAAACATGAGGTGCAACCATAATGCATATTTGTGGTTAAAATAACTTGTCTTCTAATTATTTTTTTCTGCGTATAAATATATATTTCGTTGCGTGGTTTGGATTCATTTCAATTACCTTTAGATCCGTTCTGAAATTTTACCACTTATCATCCTTATGTTTTCTGATATATATGGTGATGCAACGTGAAACTTCTACAGCCTTTAAAAATGTCGTTTTCATTTTCTCTAGAGAAACATAAATTCTTTAATTTCCCCAGGTTTTTTAAACCATAGTTACCAAATATCTTATAAAATAGTATCTGCAATTTTTTTTGTCAAATAATATTCTGCTTAAATTAATAAAGATGTGATTTAGGCGTTAAATTGTGTAAAAAAATGAAAGTAACTAAACTTATATTTAGTACTCATATGAATTAATTGTAGTCATGCGAGTGAGGTTTGACCCATATTGGTCATTCCTCTCTTACATATCACAGGTCAAGCCTCCTTTGGTAACGATTTTGGTTTAGACTTTAAAGCACTTGATTTGAAAAATAATTAAACAGTAGTTACATAGCTAAGGTTTGGATTTTTCAGCATATAAATTTAAATTCCTATGTTTAAACAAAACTATCTTACAAGAACTTACAAGTAGGATCAAAAATTTGATGAGGAAAATACAAAATCCAATATAGGTTGAACAACAGACCAAGGACAGCTACCAAATGTTGATAGATTCTATATATATCGTTATATATATATATGGATAAAATATATATATCGTTGAAAGATTTGAAAATCTTGAAATAAAATAAAGTAAAATAAAATAAATAGTACGTAAATTCTCCCCTGTTGTCAACCCTCCTAGTCTGCTCTACTCTATTATTATATTATTACATTTTCCTATATCTAGGAATTATTATTTTAAATAGTATGCCTTTGATTCCTGTTCATTCAATTCACCCTTTCTTAATTAACGAAGTTTATTCTCATCAATTACTCCCTGGTTTAAGCTTCATTGGAAATAATTTCAAACCTTACCCAGCCCCCTAGTCGCCACGGGCCACTCATCATATTTACTCTAATCTTCATAACTCAACTAATTTCACTCTGTCGGGGTACTGCTTCCTGGTAAATACTTGATTTCTTAATACTTTTAAATCCTACTTTTCTAATTATGCTTGTCGATTGAGCATATGGTTATCCACAGTAAATAACTATCACCATACACAGAAACAAACATTTGTTTTGGTTAATTAGATTCTCAGTTTACATAAATAATATATTCTGAACTAACATCCAATTTAAGGTTAGAGCTATACTTCCTTCTTCGGTATAATATTCACGCTTAATCTGTTTTAGTATAACTCGTTGTTTATATTGTTTTTAACACTTTACAACAAAGTTGAAAAGTGTTTATGACTTTGTTCATTCTGTCTGTCTGTCTGTCTGTCTGTCTGTCTGTCCGTTAGCACGATAACTGCCGTAAAAATGACTTAATCAAAATGAAATTTTAGTATGTTGTTCAGACGGTCTGTAGGACCTATGGAAATATAAATGAATAATATCACCCAATTAGTTTTGGATTGAACCCGGGTTGAAAAAATGAAATACATTGAGCCCTATGGGATCTAATTTTTCAAACATTTTTTAAGCGGATTTAAAATTCACAAATTGCTTCGAAAATTTGAGGTAATATTCATGTTGTTCCATAAAATATATAAAAAAAAGTCAGCGAAATATATTCAGTAGTTTTTTAAATAAAAATTAAAATAATAATTACACCTCTTATATGAAACGATCACGTGACCATGATATGAAACGATCGCATGACCCACTTCAAAATGATATATGGCATCCATCTTGTTTCAAAATCGTGATTTTTTAAGTCCTTTTTAATTCATATTGAGTGTTGTATCCGTCCTAAAACAACTTTATTTTTGCTTAAATTCTGTGCATCTACATACCGAAACAATGCAAATACAATATATTTCAGTTTAAATGATTATCCAAATTTGATTATTTCTACAACTAAGCCTATTTTACACTTATGTAAAATGTAAACAGCAAAATATATAGAATGAGTTGTATTAGAGTTGCTGTATTTTTTTACCACAAAATCATTTAGTCTATGGAGTCTGCATGGCTGATATGAATGAAATATTAATTGATTTTATTAAGAGAAGGACGATTTTTTTCGATGAAGTTTTAAGCATAGAGTTTAATTACTTGTGGCTCCATGGTCTTAATTTTTAAATAAAATAAATTATTATAGTATTGTGATAAATGAAATGAATGGGAGAAAGTTATGAATGAAATTCCGTTTTTATAGATATCCAGGCGTGTTATTTTTTCTATGACGTCATTTGAATTAATTTCAGTTGTTTTCGATGAAGTTTTCAAATATAATAAATTATCGTAGTATTATGATAGTTTTAAAAATATTACCGTGGAATGTATCGCATTTTAGAGACATTTTAACCAGGCAATTTATATTTCAATGCCGTCATTTGAATGAAGTTCATTTTTTTTCAACGAAGGTTTAAGATTTCAATTATAATAAATTAATGTAGTATTGTGATAAGTCTTAAAATATTACCGGGGAATGTATTGCATTTTCGACTTTTTTAAATAAAATTGCATTGAAGTTGGAAAGTGTTTCATAATCAATGCTTTAAGCATGATTGATCTTTCTTGTTTCTCTGATCGCTTGCTATTAGTTAATAATTATTTTTTAATATACTCGCTTATATATATGTGAATATATATATATATATATATATATATATATATATATATATATATATATATATATATATATATATATATATATATATCAGAAAAATGGAATAATAAAAATAATCAGTTCAAGTAATCGTAAAATATTAACATCACCATAGAAGTAAAACCACGGCCATAATGCCGATAATAGAAAAGAACAGCACTGGTCCAAATTCGATGATTAACATGAATGAAATTCATCTTCAGTCTGAGTATTTAATTTTAATTAACCCAAACAAATGCCTGTTTCAGATTGGGCAATATATATATATATATATATATATATATATATATATATACACACAAAAGATTCAACAATATTTAGACCATCTTTTACGAATTATTTATATATATATATATACAAAAAAAATCGAAGCATCCTTAAAAAATAATCTGATCATCTCGAAATTTTGCATGCAAATTCCTTTATACCAAGTTTGTAAATTTTTTAATTTGCCAGGCCAGTGAGTGTTAAGTTCTGTCATAGAGAGCGTTTCTGCAGCGCAAGTAGCATCCTATAGAACAGGTTAAAAATATGAACGTTTTTCTTTGCTCATTATCGAAGTTGCAGTTCCTTGGACATACAACCACTAATGCCGTCATGATGTTGCCGAAGACTTTATAAACAATTAGACGAGTTCGAACGTGGTCATATAGTTGGGTTGCGTGAAGCTGGCTGGTCATACCGAGCAATTGGCCGCCACCTGTACCGAACGGACGCTGCTGTGCAAAGGTGCTGACAGCAATAATTGCTGCAAGGAACTCATCGGCGGTATGAAGACTCTGGAAAGCCAAGGGGCACGAATGCGAGATAAGATCGGATGATTGTACGATAGGCCCGAACTGTCCCAACGCCATCATTGTCCACCGGCCAACGTGTTACAGCCTCTTCCATACCACCCGTGGTACATACCACCATCTCACGGCGCTTGGCTGAAGTGGGGTTACGCTCACGGCGGCCTTTAAGACGTCTGCCCATAACCCCACAATATCGACCGAGTCGTTTGGAGTGGTGTCATCATCATGGAGTGGTGTCATCATCCAAACAACAGGGCTACCAGTAGACTGGCATTACATAGTGTTCAGCGATGAATCACGCATCAGTCTCTCAGAAGATGACCACGTGTGTAGAAGCGCCAGGTTCAGTGGTCCCAATCAGCCTTTGTTTTACACAAGCACACAGCCCCTGGTGTGATGGTATGGGGTGCTATCTCTTACAACAGCAGGTCGCCCCTAGTCATTATGTGTACAACTTTAACAGCTCAACAAAATGTTGATCAAATCCTGCGGCCGTTTGCGTTACCCCTCTAGGAACGTCATTCTGGAGTCATTTTCCAACAAGATAATGCCACGCCACATATAACTCCCATACCTGTGGACTTTCTCCGTGCTGGTGATACTGTTCCTTGGCCCGAAAGGTCACCAGACCTTTCGCCAATCGAGCATGTATGGGACATGCTAGGCCGCCAGATTCGGGCACCCCAAAATATAGCAGATCTGGAGCAGCAGTTTTTGAATGCCTGGCAGAATATATCGCAGGATGACATTAGGAAATTTTATCACTCCTTTACTAGACGTACACAAGACTGCATTGCCGCCAAGGTTGTCCACCAATTACTGATATGAAAATTCAATGTGCAATTGTTACCATAAATTGGTCCTGTGGCCTTATATATATATATATATATATATATATATATATAACACACACACACTTATATATATATATATATATAGAACTTATATATATATATGTTTCATAAATACCGAAGCATGCTAAAAGAATTAAGGATAATTTGCAAATATGAATAGTTAAAAATACTAAAGATATTAAGTAATAAAGAATGCCTATGCAATATACAGAATGACAATGCAAAACATTTTTGCCCGTTTTATACTCGTTCCGGCGTGCACCGGTACTTTGCACATGTCGACGTTGACTGAACTGTTTTGCATATGCATAATGACTTACCTTCGTCCCACGATTCTCAACAGTTTGTGAACCATTTCATCCATATTAACTCCGAATTTTTCGCATTTTACGAGTTATGCTTAAGTTCTGGACATGAGTGTATGTATTGCATATATATATATATATATGCATATATATATATTATATATGTATATATATATGTATGTATATGTATGTATATGTTTTTAAAGTTCTTTTTAATTCATATTGAGTGTTGTATCCGTCCTAAAACCACTTTATTTTTGCTTAAATTCTGTGCATCTACATACTGAAACAACGCAATGACAATATATTTGAGTTTAAATGCTCATCTAAATTTGATTATTTCTACAACTAAGCCTATTTTTCACCTATGTAAAATGTAAACAGCAAAATATGTAGAATGAGTTGTATTAGAATTCCTGTATTGTTTTAACACAAAATAATTTAGTCCATGGAGTCTGCATGGCTGATATGAATGAAATATTAATTGATTTTATAAAGAGAAGGACGATTTTTTTCGATGAAGTTTTAAGCATAGAGTTTAATTATTTGTAGCTCCATGGTCTTAAATAAAATGCTTGAATAAAATAAATTATTATAGTATTGTGCTGAATGACATGAATGGGAGAAAGTTATGAAAGAAATCCTGTTTTTATAGAGAGATCCAGGCGTGTTATTTTTTCTATGACGTCATATGAATTAATTTTAGTTGTTTTCGATGAAGTTTTCAAATATAATAAATTATCGTAGTATTATGATAATTCTAAAACTGTTACCGAGGAATGTATAACATTTTAGAGATGTTAAAACCAGGCAATTTATATTCCAATGCCGTCATTTGAATGAGGTTCATTTTTTTCGATGAAGGTTTAAGTTTTCAAATATAATAAATTAATGCAGCATTGTGATAAGTTTCAAAATATTACCGAGGAGTGTATTGCATTTTAAACTTGTTTAAATAAAATTGCATTGAAGTTGGAAAGTGTTTCATAATCAATGCTTTAAGCATGATTGATCTTTCTTGATAAATTCTACAGTAGTGTTTGGAATCATGATAAAATCCTTTTGAACATTACGCAATGTTGAAATCTGTGCCCCGAATTTAAAAAGTTTGCGCTAACGGCTCATATATATTGGCAAATAACATAAATCTCATGTTGCCAATAAAAGAGCTCTAGTCGCCAACAGACACACCCACACAAAGTGCTGCGTCGCACCTGCCGTTGTCAGACTGAAACTCAGTTATTTGTTCCAGAAAAGCTTTTTATAAACAATTTTTTCTTTTAGTGGATTTTTCCATTCCTAAAACATTTTGAACTGTTTTTCTTGTTTCATTTTTTTTTTTGGATTTTTTGCCTTTGCCGCAAATGTTAAAGTACCATAAAATGTTTAGATTTTAAATTACATTCCAGAATGCACATCATTTAAAAAAATGCAGTTTTTATATTGGTATGCGCGGGATAAGTGAAATATATTTTCATTGCGTTTTTCAAATGTATACACTACACATTATACATGTATTATAAACTTATTTATGTATATATTTTACTAGAGTTTATGTATGTGAATGCATGCATATATAACATAAAATGATACAACACTTCCTGAAAAGGCAGCAGAAATGCTGACGTGAACGTTATATAAGATTATGAGATAAATGTAATATTTCAGTAATATTTTATATACTGAATATAATAATAAAATTAATACATAATTTCATTTCGGACGCATATATATATATATATATATATATATATATATATATATATATATATATTTTATATATATATATAATACATAATTATATATATATAAATATATATATATATATAATTCGCATTTAAAACGGCTCACTATAATTCATAGAACCCAATTATAAAGTTTATTGGTTAAAAAAATGTAACTGCACTCAAGTGGCAAATCTGTAAAAAATATAATTATTAAATAAAGAGAATAAACATTGTAATGATCTTGGTTGCTTCGCGTCTTTTGTGTCGCTAAGTATTTCATCAAGATAATTTCAAAAACAAAATAATGTGGTTATTTTAATAATGATTTATTGAAGTGGAATATTAAAGGAATTATTTTAAAGGAATTAACCTTCATATTTGATGTGCACACATCGGAAATGGGAATTGGTAAACATAGAAATCAGAGCGTGTAGATCCAAGTAAAAAAGTCAGTGTATATAGACCTAAGGATAAAAGCAATTTAAGCAAATTATACTTAATAAAAATAATATTAATTCAAGATATAGTAATTAAAGCAAATATTAGATTATCCAGTATAATTTTTTTATTTAAACTGCATGTATATATAAACTTCTTAATAGCGTAAATAGTTTTATTATCTGTAAATAATATTCCGAATTCATCATATTTTATCTTAATCATGGAAATTAACATAATAACGCATCCGTAAGTATGTTTTTTGATATTATGTGAATAGTGGATTTGACTGCAACTATTGTTGACTTACAAGGCCTAGTATTGTTATCGAGTGACACTGCTAGCTATTGATTGCTTATATCACTCTATCGCATCACCATCATAATTATTTTCTATAGTTCTTCTTAAAAAGTGATATAATTATGTAGGTCCATTGGTTTTTAAAAAATGTAGTAGTCTTAGGCAAATTACGAACTGCTACATTTTCTAGTCTTACATTCAGTCTATGGACAGGACAGCTATAGACAAAAGGGTAGATTTTCTTTTCATCTTTTTCATCTCATTGTTAAATGGCACTAACCAGCTTCGAATTAAATTATCAGTTATCTAAGAAGTTGAATTCACTTCGTATTGGACCGGGAGACATTTTTAACCTCTGAAAATCCTGGAAAATTTTGGTTTCTAAAGCAGAAACAACTTTTTTCGCCAGGACATACAAGAACATTTACAAATAAGAGAAATATCTGCGACAGTCGCTGATTAATTTTGTAGTTTAAGTTGCTTTTAACGACGTTATTTTTAGTCTTTAGCAACAGTTTGAGTTTTATGTATTGAAGGACCTGTTAATATCAACTTTACCACCACCTTCTTATAGCTTTCAGGCGTAAGAGGTTGTTGGCTTTATTCATCCTCTGAAAGATCGTAACTTGCAGAGGGATAATTTGACAAAACAAGCATTATTGAATGAAAAAAATGTCCCTCATTCATCTACAAAAAACCCTATAATACTGCAATTGCACACTACGAAATGACAAATAAATTGATTTGAAAACCATTAACATATTCGCATAAGTAATTATTTATCGTACTTTAGAGGACATTTTTCTGAAAAGAAGTGCGGGAAATGGAGCGAAATCGACATCGTCAGTGCTAAAAATTGCTCCTATAAGAGGAATAGCCATACGGCAAGATATTCCCCGGAGAATTAATTTTATACAGAAACAAATTACTACGGTTTGAGACAATAAAAATGTGTTACATTAAGTGCGGCTATCCTCTAACCCAGTGTTTTCCCATTCTTTTTGGTCACGGAACCCTTTTGGAAATTCAATTCGATGGCGGACCCATAAAGAGAAAAGTCTAGGATAATATTTCTTTATTGAAGCGAAGCAAGTTCTGAGCGTAGCTTCCTTAGCACAGACTCAAATCTGATTGTGTCTGAGAATTTAAAATTTAACCAAACCAAATGAAACGTTGTAGAAAGTTTGAATTAATCATGGTTTAGGTCATGACGAAGTCCGAATTTTAAATTTCGATCTATGTACTGAGGTCAAATGTCAAACAATTTTATGTCTATCCAGAATAGTTAATTTCAAAACGTTCTCGCGCCAAAGAGAATTTTTTATTTGTTTGATACAACTTATGCAGTTATACAAGTTACTAGCCTGTCTTGTATATTAATTATTTAATATTTGATGTTTCTCAGATATTAAATAAGCAGCTAGTTTAGTTTCGGTTCGCGAGAAACATATTAGTTTATTTTGTAAGTTCTTTGAAAATGTTTA